>JAPXFQ010002152.1:0-135483 GCA_028564705.1 Apricaphanius iberus
AGACATTGAATCCTTCGCTTAGAAATCTCAGCATGCTGATGGTTCTAAATGCAGGGAAACATCCCTTCCTCCTTCTTTGTTCTGTCCATCAGTGTCAGAGGAAGTCTTACCACTAGTTAGCCAATCATTAACTGCTGACGTAACTAATACTGAAAAGTAAATTAGTAGGGATATCCAGATCAATTTTTTTTGTTCCCTTTGTAATTTAAGAATATGCAGCTAGAATACCAAGTCTCTATATGGTATTTACATTAAGTCGATGTTATTTATATTTGGTAAAATATCACAATGCAGTGTTCTACTGCCTTATAGTTCAAGTCTGTTTTCACCCAACTCTGTCATAACAAGGCTTGTACCCATCTCTTAAAGTAAAGACTCAATATCAAGCAAAAAATATAGTGTACTATTTTGACATTGCAGAAAACAATTTTTAGAGGCACTGGGTTCGTTCTTATAAAGATCAGAAAAATGTAACCAATTCTAAGATGATAAGATATTTTTTAGCGTCTTAATTAGTGCGTAACCATTAGGTAGTAGGTACTGATACTGGTAGCAGAGCCGATACTGTTCTAATGTACCTGTATTGGTATCGGAACCGATACTTAAATTGTGGAAACCCTGCAATCATTTTACAGAAACTGCTTATTTTTTACTTGAAAATTTTTTTTTGTAGTCATTTTTATTAGTAGTTTATTTTTTATCTAATACATATTTAGTTGTAGAGAAGAGAAGAAAATAAAACATCCACTTCATTGAATTGTTTTTGTGTGGTAGAAGTATTGGCATTGGTACTCGCTATCGGCAAATACTTGGATCCAAGTTTGGGTATCTTATAATTTTGAAAAAAGTGGTATTTTTGCATTCCTATTAGGGTTATATGCAAATTAACAGACATTTAAACTTCGGATTTGGTGAACAGGTAATTAAAAAACTGGGGTTTTAATAGTATAAAAAAAATTTGATCCATGCAAAGTATTCACCAACTGCTCTGTTGAATTTCTGGTGGTTTTCCATCATATTTGCTGATCAACTTGAGTTGCTACAGTTCAGACAATCTGAAAATACTATCTTGACATTTGAAGCATAATATTTCATTGTTAGAAAGCCTTTTAACACTTTACCATTTTTACTTTTGTTAGTTATGGTTTTATTATGCCTGTTGTTATTGGGTTAGAATTGAACTTTGGCTGTCACTCAGCACCAAAATAAATACAAATTTAAATCTGATTTTTTTTTTTTTTGTCATAATGGATGCAACTGGGTGTGTCAGTGTAACTAACAAAATTTAAGTGGTATCTTTTAATTGAAGAAATGCCGGATGGTTCCATTACTGAGCCATTTTAACACTGGATTTGCTTTCGCTGAGGAAAGCGAAAGAGCCCAGCCCGATTTGGCTTCATGTCAGCCTTATCCTCTGTAGGACATGGACTCTCTTATTGACATGACAGGGGTTTGGGAGAGTAATTACATCGGTAGACTGTCTGCAGTGCTGCTAAGACATCTGTCTTGGCATGATTAATGGCTTGGAGTGAGCATTAACTGCAATGTGTGCTTGTCCTGGGTCGTCTTTTTCTTGTGATTGAATCGTTGTTTTGGAAGTGGCAAAGGCTGTTTCTCTGTAGAAATCTGACACTTGCCTTGTTCAGTTTGTCTCACCCCCTTTTTCTCAAGTGTATCTGAACCACATTCTCACACCAGATCTTGTGTTGCTGAAATAAGCCTGCTCTGGTAAAGCGGTTGTCCTTGCATCTGACAGAGTTTGTGGGTGGAGAGGAGGTGTAGCCTAAATTTGAATCAAGGTTATATTTCCTCAGGCATTGAAAATGTAGGCTAACATGACCCTTTTTACAATGACTTATAATGTGGAGAGAGGGATATAGGCTAAATTACTATGTTGAATTTATAGTAAAGTGTTATGAAATGCATTAGGAAAAAAACAATTCTCTGTGATCAATTCTAATTTATTCCGGAGGACTCTGGGGGACTCTTTTAAAAATAAGTTTACACTTTAAAATACAGAAGTCTTTATTTTTAATCCTAAAAATAAATTTGTGAAATTCTTAAAGTCTCGATTGCATTTTTAAATATCTTACACATGATTGTTTTGAGTGGAAGACAGCAAAACATCTTTGGCCAATTGGCGACTGCGCGGTAGGATGGTTATACAATATTCCTGGATATTCAAAAAAACAGCATAGTTGCCTTTAAATAGTATTAAAAAAGCTTCTAATGTCAAAGATGCTTAGGTAAATTTAAAAGTCAGACGTTACAAGAATACCAGACAACTATCGGTCACATTTAAGGGCACGCACCACCTTGGAGAGCTACAGAAGGGAGTGTGTACCTGCCCAGCCTTATGATGTGGTGACGTGACTATAAACTATTAAAAATTACTGTAGCTGATGTCACCAAAGTTGCATGATGGGAAGACGTGCTTCAGCTGTTAGTCATAAGGAATCTCTCCCTCCCAGTGCCAGACATGAAAATTGGAGGAAGGATGTTTTACTTTTTAAGGAGTTTCTAATTTCATGTGCAGAACTGAACAAAAGGGAAGGATGTGTGGATATTTCTTCTCCATCCATTAAAAAACAATAAAGCAAGCGGTTTTCTGCTTAACCACACTTATCTGAGCTGTCATACGTGTTTTTGTCTTCACAGAATGGCACAAAGAAATCCTGGGACTTTATGCGTACTCATGACAGGTAAAACCCTAATTTTCTACTGTCAAATGCATGCTAAACACTGCTTGTTTGAAGGTTAGAGCCTCCCTTACACCAGTGTTCAGAGAAATACAATAGGAACCACTTCTAAATAAATATGGACTCATACATAAATGATTTTAGCTTCTGAGTCATTTTTGGTGGGAAGTTCTTACCTCCGCCAGACCAGAAGTGACTTGGGAGTAGTGAGTCCAGTCAACTTGAACTATGACACAAAAGAAACATCAAATTTTTACAACTACACATATGATGCACCACAATCATACAGCTATGAGCCTGCTGTATGCTCCAGAAATCAGCGAGAGACCAGGGGGAAACCAGGGGAAGGATTAATGGCCAACACAAAAAACTCTGCTAAGCGAAGCTAAACTTATTAGCCTGGGTGCTACAAGCTAGCTCTACTATTTCTTTTGCAACCCCGATACCACGTTGATTTTAATCTCTGATCTTATTTCAACCAAGTTGGTATTTGGCAGAGGTTAGACAACAAGACTTACAATGCACAGACCCGTGTTCGTAGAGCTGAGCCTCCGACCGTGATCACGTCTCCCGCTTGCTACAGGTCCAGAAGCAGCCGCTCAACAGATGTCCCGATAAAACTGTAAGAATCTGATCTCTGCTTCAGTATCCCATGTTAGACTACATCACATTGCCGTTCTGAAGTGAGGGCCACAAATGAATGTTTTTCCATAGCCTAAGCAAAACGCACCCAGACACAGAAGTTTTTTTTTTCCTTTCTTTTTCTTTGCAAACCTGTGGACTCCATGTCCCGAAAGGCTTGTATTTTTAAAGCATTCACAATAATTTACAATTTTTATGAAAAATGAATGCAATCCAAAATTAGTGAACACATGATGCTAAACCTGATAACTCTCTACTGAACTGTGGCAGAGCACAGCATGTGACTCCCCCTCAAACATCACAGGTCAAGTGCAATGCTCTTTAATGTGTCTGGCTCTCAAAGATGAAGACTAGGGCTGCCACAAACCATTATTTTGATAATTGTATAATCACGTTTTTTTGCCGATTAGTCGACTAATCTGATCAATCATTGTAATTATTGCAGGGGCAAGCAGCTGCTCTAATATTTGTAATTGTTATGTAGTATCTAAATTAGTGATTTTTAGGGTGATGGCTCATTTAACAGTTATGAACTATAAAAAAAACATAAAACATTAGTGATACAGCAGATGTATGACTTGTGCTAAGGATAATGAATTTTCTAAGCTGCAGCTGAGCCCTATTACCACAACTAGGCATGTGCATGAAGGGCCAGAAAGGGGGCAGATGAACAGAAAGCTAGAAATACAAAAGCTTTAAAATGAAATGGTCTATAACGTGAATTACTAAACAAATTTAAAACAATTTTAATCATCGACTTCATCGTAACGAATCAACGAGTCGTGGCACCCGTCATGAAAACTATGTGGGCCTGAAACCCAGTCCTGTTTCTGTCTGCAGAAAGCTTCACTGTGGATCTCTGTAAATCTCTAAAATATTCATGTTTTTCTGTCGATGAAGACAAGACATTTTTTTCAATCTAAAGAGCTTCCCTCTGGATATCATGTAGCTGCCTGGGATCAGGAAATAACGATAAACTCGCAAAACTGAGTTACAACATATCCGTTTCATCTGCATCAAGATATTATACTTCATGCTGGCTGCTGTAGATTTATTTTAATTCTTCTGACACAGCTTATATATAACAAAATAAAAACTTTTAACCTTATTTTTTTCCCCTTTTCGGGGCCATTATATGGATAAAATCCTGGTATTTTTATGCCTTTATTATCAGCCTCTCTTATGAGTCATTGTATTTGGATGATGGTTGAGTTAAAGAGGGCTGGTTTCAAGGGAGGTTGCAACCTTGTTTGGTTTATTCTGTACATTAAATAAAACGGCTATATAGCGCTACGCTTCGTAGAGAGGCACTATAAGAGAAAATCTCACACTTTAGTGCTAAAGCCCCAGTTCCTCTCCTTAGTAATGCCCCGAGGTTAGTCCTAGGTCATTTCAAGCCTCTTTCCTGCACTACTGACCCCAAACAGAGATTTTTGTCAAAGAAACAGCACCCCTGAGAGAAAAGCAGTAAATGTCGAACCTGTGTTTCCAACAAAAGATTTCCCTTGGCGACAGGTAGCTTACTCACAAAGAGGAAATCCTGTTAAGCTGCTATAGGGTTGCCTAAAAGGGCCTTGAATTGTTTTGCCCTTTTTGTTCAGTTGAATGTTTTTTTTGTTTGTTTTTTTTTTGCAAAGGGAGAACCTTTTAAAAGCTGTAGATTAAATGTAACGTTGAAAATCTAGTATTGTGAGGCACTACACTTATTTTAGATGTGTGTTATCTGTCTGTCTCTCTGTGGGTCTATATAGGTCTATCTATTTATGTCGCACATTTTTTCCAACCAGTGTTGCCCAAAGTGCTTCTCATTGTTGCTTCACATTGTAAAAACAAGTAAACCCATTAAAACACTTTAAAACGAATTGCATGACTACTAAAATGAGGGCAAACGTAAATAATAAAAGACTGAACTCTTTAGGAGCCAAATCAATCTGTTATAAATATATCTTAAGTTTTGATTTAAACAAAGACAAATTAGTGAAGCTAGGAAGCTCCAAGGTTTGTTAGTTTCACAATTTCAATGTATCCGGGTGTTATTGTTACCCTGCAATTTGAATAATTACAGCTTCTTTACTTATGGCTTTTCACCCATTTATGTTTGCAAATGCTGTCTTATAAATCAACATCTTTATCACCACCATCTTTTTCCTTCCTATGCCCTTTAATTATTTCTGCCTTATCCCAATGCGTATCTCTTCTGTGTCTGATGTTTTTGACCATTTTCTTTTTTTTTTTTTTCTCCTATAGACTTCAAAATTGTCTGTTTTGCCCTGAAACCCTTCACAAGGGCAGCAACTTCCTCACCTTTTCCTGGAAATAACTCACAGCTTAATCCACTGTGGTTTGCTGACATTACCTTTTCTAATCTGAAAATATTGCTGTAAAGAAACTGAGGTTAATTTACCCAGTATTTATTACTTTTATACAAGGAGGAAGGGACTTGTACTTGAACAACGAAAGCATTCATACATTCATACTTTGTTTTTATGTATGTATGTATGTATGTATGTATGTATATATGTATGTATAAAACTATTTTACTTAAGGTGATGATTTACTAGTCCTTTAATTAAAAAAAATCCTGTTTGTACGGATAGAAATACAGTCCGAAGTGGGATGCAGTAAGACAGTAAATTGGAATTTTTTAAGTGATCCTGAGGGTTATGGAACAAAAAGTGGAAAACACCCCAAAAATATACTGATCGAAAGATCCAATTGGCTCTCTGTCAAGACAGTGGCCGATGCTCAACCAAAATTAAGCCCGTTACTGGTGCCGACTGCAGCACAAAAACAAAAAAAACGCCTTCGAAAGCCTAGTCTTCTTGAACGCCACAGAACTGCCGTTTGGACTTCTCAAGAGAGCACCAAACAAAGGACATGAAATCTGGAAGCAGGTTTTATTCTCAAATTGGAAAAAAAATTAACCTTAACATTGTTCCCGGCATGACAATGAGATCCCACCTAAGATGTTTTGTATGCGCCCCAGTGGAGGAGGCGCCATAATGAGGAGCCTTAAGTCTCCTCCGCTTACAGTTGGCTCATGGGTCTCCAAACCAAAAAATAAATAAATAAAACAAAATGAATGAAAGTCAGTGGAGTGACTAAAGTTATTTTATGGTCTGCTTTGCCTGATCTAGGCTCCCACTGGTCTGGGGTGCTTTTTTCCTTCAGTGGAACAATGGGGCTTCAGGAAGTGCAGGGGCTGGTTATGTCCAGATGTTGCCTAGAGCATCC
This sequence comes from Apricaphanius iberus, assembly GCA_028564705.1. NCBI lineage: Eukaryota > Metazoa > Chordata > Actinopteri > Cyprinodontiformes > Aphaniidae > Apricaphanius > Apricaphanius iberus. The sequence continues at coordinate 6,576 of JAPXFQ010002152.1, forward strand.
CTCATGACTGAGGAACGTCATCTCTATGCTAATGACTGGGTTTTTCAACAGGACAACACTACATTACACAATGCCCGCAGAACAAGTGACTTCTTCCAGGAGAATCACGTCACTCTGTTTGACCATCCTGCGATAATATCTATTTAAGCAATATCACATGAGAGATGCTGCTGTAACGAATATCAGCACCGGTGTGATTCGGTCACAGGCACGAGGCCGCTTAGCTTCTGCATTGCTCGCTTTTGCTACTTTGAAGCTTGGAATATAGCAAAAGTTTAAAAAATTGGTATACCTAAACACTCAAAGCACCATGGAGACTCTTGACGGTGTCAACCATAGACTTAACATGTAATCTTACCATTCTGGGCATTGGCGTTTAGGCGGTGTGGACGCACCATTAATGCCTGTACAACGAAGTGATATTGTCTGTAAAAAGTCCCACTGCTGTTGTACTGTAATATCAGCACTCATGGAATGTCTCTAGCCCGATCATGGGTCGGAACTAAGTGTTGCATAATGTGGTTTAGTCTTTTTTTTTATGTATGTAAAAATGACTGCTTATGAACATTTTCACTTTCCAGATAGTTTGGAGGAGAACAACTTCAAAAATGTTTAGAATGTCGTTTAAAGAACATTTATTTTTTTTAGGTGTGGCTCTATATAAAATATCGATATGCCAATATTTCGCAAAATTTTATGGCACAATATTTCAAATCAAATTATTGTTTTTTTTTGTTTTTTACGAATTTGAATTGAATTTTGTTTTAAAATTAAAAGTATGACCACTAGTTGGTGACTGTTTTCACCCACTTGGTTCCAGTGGATAAACTAGATCCAGTGAAAAAAACAACTGGATGTGTTATAGATGAAACCGGTTGCAGTGTTTAGAATGATGTGACAGATTTTCTACAGTTAAATTAATCTTAAAAAATCTAAATATACATAGTCTTACTCATAGTATCATGATATGCAATATACCGCATCGTCTCCTTTGCCTCGTGATACGCATCGCCAGATTCTTGCCAATGCGCATCCCTAATCAGTATATAGTTACAACAACATGCCAAGAACAATCCATTTCAAACATTCGGTGATCCGTTAGCTAGGGATGCACCGATACTGGTATAGGGTATGGGCCCCGATACTGCCTAATGTACTGGTATCGGTATCGGTTAAACTTAACCGATACCATGAACCGATACTCAAAATGGGGAGAATCTGTAACAAATTCACCAAAAAAGATTAATTTTTCACTTGAAATTTTATTTTTGTGGTAATTTTATATTTTGCATCTGTTATTTTGTCTCAGTTATGTTTAGTTTGTAAAGTCTGGTGCCTTTAGTGTCTTCAAGAAAGGCACCAGAAGTTATAAAGTTAATTAATTCAACAACGAGGGCCCAGGCGGGATTCGATCCCACAACTCCCAGGTGAATGTCATGTGCGCTAACCAGTCAGCCAAAGGGATATCTCTGTGGCCAAGCAGCCAGGGCACATGATCTATCGGAGCAATAGTGACAGGATCTCCACACTGTCACATATAGTATCAGATCGGTATCGGTTATCGACGAATACACAAAATCCAGCCATCTCCATCAGTATCGGGACGAAAAAAGTCGTATTGATGCATACCTACCGTTAGCACATAATAGGCATCTCTTCACCGGTACGATTCGACTCGGATCGACTCGGCCGCAGTAACATTTACTCTCCACCAGCAGAAGTTTGGCTGAGCCGCTCCGTGCCAATACTATTTTTCGTACCACCTCAGCTGTGGTTCCATCCGTGCGGAACTGGTACAGAAAAGCTACGTCAGACGGCTGTCGGTCACTGATTGGCTGGAGGGCGGAGTCACTGGAGAGTAACTTGACAGCGTCTTTTAGCAACAAACCGACCGCCATTTTGAAACCTCGCTACAGCGAGTGGATGTGTTTAACGCTGTCACTGAAGAACAGTGACAGCGTTAAAAACCAGTGCTGTGAACCAAACGGAGCTTTAGCATTTCTGAGTTTGTTGGCTGAAGAGAAGATTCAGTGTGAGCTGGATGGAGCTGTTTGCTGTGAGAGGGTTATCAAGGAGGAGCTGATCGTGGTTCATATCTGATGGCTCTCACCTGCAGGCCAATATTATTAGTATATGCGCTGCTAAATAAGTAAACTGCATACATTTGAAAGCTGCTAAAAAGCCGAAGCCTACTGAAAGATGGGATATCTGTAAAACACATTGTAGTGGTGATTTCAAAAAACTGAAAACATTTTCAAAGCACACAGCTTTTTTACAAAACATACAGTTGTGGTTTGTAATTCATAGAATTCGTAGCATGTGTATGGCAACTCCTTCTTTTAAGGGGACACAGAGTCGAAAAGCTGCGTCGCTCCAGCGCTGGACGTAGTTTGCTTCACCTGTAAATGAATTTGTTCCAACATCCTGAAGTTCTGCAGCCACTGAGCTTCGATGAAACCCAGAAGAACGTCTCATCAATGCAAGACCTAGTTAAACAACCAAGCCGACGGTCGGCTGCGATAACTTCACAGAGCAGTCATCTGAAACACGCACACACAGAATACTTATTAATAAAGCCAACTTGTTAACATAGGTTTTTACGCTGGGCTTTAGTGAATAAATAAATACCCAGGACGTATTTATAGCCCACCACATCGGGGTATTATTTGCATCGGCTTACCCAAACAAGCTGCCAGGGTCCTGTCGCGTCATTCTCCTGCAGAGCTTCTCACACTCGTTTGAAGTACTCCACCATGTTTTTCCTTGCAGTGTGTAGCTTTTCAGTGGTCTGTATTCTTCGATTAGAGAGGCTTTCTCTTCGACTTGCGTCTACAGAAATCCACAAACTGAGTAAAAAGCTCAGGATTGCTAGTGAGGTCGCCACTGTTCTTCTTCTTCTCCGAGCCTTTGTTTACTACCCGATATGTACTCTGGGGCCGCCCACCATATGACATTGACGCTCACTTCACACGCTCGGGTTTGTTGCAACTGTGAAGCAACACTTAACAAGTCGAGCCGTGTCGAGTCGCGTTACCGAAAGTACCGGTACAGTACGGCTCGGCAAAAGGTACTAGTAGAGAGATGCATAATTTTTTCTCCTTATGCCAGATTACATTCAGTCAGGTTTTCAGAGAGATAGTCCTCTTATCCAAAGGCTTAGAACTTCAACTTCTTCCAGCAAATTAATGATTTTGCTGATTACTGACAACAGAAACGATGGATAAATAGATGGAGAAGAAATTATATGAAATGGGAGACACATTAACTAAAAACACTGGCCTTTTGACACTCTTAACTAAAGCATTTTATAGTACTTTAAGTTAAACAATAAAAAAGTTAATTGAAAATGCTGACAAACATATTTTATTTTTTAAATCAGTCACTTCCTAATTTGAATCCCATCACTGTAGATTTTAGGAAATACAGTTAACTGTCAAAATATGAAACAATATAACTAGTTATACATGGCAAATATCTTCACCATATTTACAATAAACCAATTTCTCAATTACAGCTATCAAGTTTATATCTGTTCTAAGTAGAAAAGGACTCTAAACAAGGCCTGGAACACTTCATTCATAAGATCTAGGGCGCTTCAAGCTGGACAGACTGACCAATCAACATTTAGCTAAATTACACTACCGTGTGGTGCATCCTGCTAGGCGGAGGTCTGCGCTCTCTGAGTGCTTTTTTTTTCTCTGAAGGGAAATGCGAATAAAAAATAAAGACTGCAGCTGGTCGGAGATGTTATGTTCTTCTGGGAAACCAGTAAGTGAAAAAGGTTGTTTTTGTTTCTGCTCTTTCAGCGAGGTGGCAGAAAGGAAAGAAGTGATTGGAAAAGGAAGTGGAGTAGCAAGTAGCTGAGTCTCTGTAGCCGCCGGTATGAGACCCTTTTAAAAAGGATCAAAAGATTTGCAATTATCCGCAGAGACAAAATGACCTTTTCTAGTTCAGACTGAAAAGACTGTTGACAGGGCCCCACCAGAATATAGCATCTAGTATCATCTGGTTTTTTAGACCTGTACGTTTATCCGCTCTTGAGTTCAGGTTTTACCTGCTGTACTTGTGCGCAGACTGTTCGCGTCTGTTTTATTGCTTAAAACGTGTCTCAACATGTTGCCTGAAGTTTAGATAAATATGGAGATTATGTCCTGACTGTTTAGTGTCTATTCATTCACAGCAATCATCCATTGGGACTTTTGTTGGCATTTAACTGGGAGAAGAGCATCAGAAATTGGAGACAGAGGTAGCTTTAGGTCCCCTGCTTGTCCTTTCGATAAATACTAGACTGAAATGAGGTATGCTTGTGCAAGCAGCGAAGGTGATTACATTTTTTGTGATCTGAAAAATGCAAACAGAAATGAGTTCATCATCTTCTTGGGAGTTGTTGTTAGAAACTGTAACAGCAATCTCCTGGTTTCCCTTTGAGCATGGGAAAGACGGGGCAGGGTTTCCTGCTGCCTCAGACGCATCCGCTTTCCCAACATTGACCCCAGGCCTCAAGTCTCCTCCAACAGTCACACACGCACGCACCCAACACACACATTGTTGTCTTGTTAGTAGCGGTGAGGACCTTCGTTGCCTTCCATTCATTTTAGTGAGTGAATTATGCCTAACCCAGACACCATCTTTAACCATGACCTTAACCAATCTATTCCCAACCCTCAATTTAATCAGCACTATACCTCTAAAACCGACCAGTAGAGCTCAGAGACGCTGTCAGAAAGAGAAGACCAGGCAAATTTACCTCACTTGGTATTAAACGGTCCTCACTTTTTAGGTGAAATACTTGAAACAGTGAAAAATGGTCTGGATAGGAGCACAAACACACACAACATTGACCCAGCCGTAGTTCATTTTGACCCTTGCCCCAGTTTTATTTCCATATCCTGGCCGTGACGAGTTGAAATCCCAGCGATGTGACCTTCTGATCTCCGGATTCTGATTCTTATTTTAGTATTGTTAGCCTGGGTAATGGGATCTATTTTAGCATTGTTTTTAATTTTAGAAGTTTAGAACCGGAAAAGTCCAATACAAAGATACATTTGGAAGCGTATGACTCTGTGATTGGATGTAGCTTTGTAAAGATATTTAAATTAAATTAAAAAAAGGAATTTTCACAAAACAATTTCATACACATGTTGTCTGGGCAGAAATTTATGTTAATTTAATTTTCAATCCCAGTTTTGGAGTTCAATGTCAATACCAATTAAATCTTAACTTCTGGAGTTGTACATTTTCTGTATATGTATGCTCAAAAGTAAGTAATGACGAGAAATTCTAATTTGCACATTTGTTTTAATAAAAGGAAGTAAAATGCATTATATCAGTCCTGGTATCTATGTGATTATTACTTCATGTTGGTTTGACCTAAAATGATAATAACTAGGATTTATCCAGCTCGCTCTGAAAATAAAAAACTCTTCCAAACCGAAGTCAGATTTATAGAGATTTGAGTTTCCAAAATGGAAAAAATATGCAAACAGTTTGTAAAAGAAAATACAGAAAATTTTCTAAACCTTTCTTTAATACACTTACAATGCTAAAAACTGATTTTTTTTTTATTTCCTGAAAATAAAAATCCCTGAGTTACTTTGATCAGAGCACTGAAAAGCTGTTTTTGAAGATGTTTTATTCAAATCAAAAATACTTTATTGGTCCCAGAGGGACATTAAGTGTTGTAGCTCATACTATTTAATTCTTTAAGGAGTTGTTGAAAATGCTGATAGGTGTGGTTCTTCTATAGGGGTCTGTGGTACACCAAAACTGATGAAGTCTCCGAATGAAGACACTTTGCTGTTGTAGGATAGCCTCATGAAGAGGATGATCAAGGTTTTTCCATTATGTTCCCAATTTTAGGAAGAATCATTCTTTGCATCATCATCTCCAGAGGTTTCACAGTTGTCTCCAGAACAGAACCTGCCTTCTTTATCAGGTTGTTTAGCCTTTTAGGTCCCTGCCTCTGATGCGGTGACCCCAACAGATAACAGAAAAGATTACACTCTCCACAAGAGACTTTCCTCCACTACCTCCACTTCTTCTCCCATGACGCAAACAATGTTGAACTTAACCCTGTTTTTTCCCCAAAATGTACAACTTTATCCTTGTCTTATTCACACTAGAGGTAAAATGATTGTTTCCCCACAAATTGGCCCTCCAGTTCGCTGTATTCAGCTTCTTATCTCTGATACACCCAACAACTGCAGAGTCATATGAGGGTTTCTGCAGATGAAAGGTCACTGACTTATACTAGAAGTCTGAGGTGTACGCTACTGACCAGCTGGTTTGACACATAATCCTTCAGTCTAACAAAATGTGTGTGATATAAATCCGTTTTTCAGGTAGTCATTAATCCAGGCAATTGTTGAGAGCTCCACTTGTGTCGTCACAAGTTTCTGACAAAGCTAATTAGCCTAAAATGTGTTAAATGGACTGGAGAAATCAAAGAACATGATTCTTTCACTGCTACCCTGCTTTGTCCAAATGGCAGCAGTGTGGTTGAAGCAGGTGGATGATGGCATCTTTAAGCTTCAACTCCATGTGTTGATTTGCAGCATCTCCTGAATTTGTTATATTTGTAGAGTTAGAAGAGTCCATGACTGAGGTGGAGGATTAAACATCGGCGGTTTGTAGCTGTGGGTCAGAGGAGTGGGTTTTCTGCTTGGCTGAGGACATAGAAGGATGACGCTAAGCTTGTTCCTAATCTATCCAATCCTTTGTGTGCTTGAAGCCTGTGATGTTTTTCATTCCTGATTGCATCTATGATAGTCTTGTTCTTTACCTTGCTTTCCATCTTCTTCATGTATGACTCCTTGCTGTCTCTGATCATGATCTTATGCCGCTATACTACTTAATAATTCTCTGTGTCTCAAAGCTCTTTTTTTTTCCTTGTTCAACCATTTTTTTGTTGGTTTTTTTGGGTTACTGGTGATCCGGGATTTGGTATTAGGGAAGTATCTCACTGATCTGGTGTGGAAGATGTCCAATTTTTTTTTTTTAAATAACATTTGATTCCTCCACATTTATGAAGAAACTCTATGCGACTTTAATGAAATGTCCTCTTTAACTGTGCCTTTTTCTCTGCTTTCTGCAGCGTATCTGTGCTGATCTTCAACACCACCTCACACTGTTTTGTCCTCGTCAAGCAGTTCCGTCCAGGTACAATTTATGTTCCCATTTGTCACCGATCTAAATTTGGGCCTTTCAACATCCTGTGTGCACTTTCACTTAAACAAACAACAATTGTACAACACGTACCCCGCTTAATCGGCTTCTTTGTCAGAAATCACTGCAGTGGTTATAATTGAAGGAAGTGTACGCCATTCCCCTCTCCCTTTATCTTGTTTTAAAAAAAATGTCTACAATCTAGAAATGGTTACATTTTTATCCCCAAATATATCCATCAATCTCAGCATTTCTCCCATTTTCTCCCCAATCTCAGCTGTATACATGTGTGAGTGGGAAAAGGCCAAGACAAAGACATCCCAGGGGGCCGAAAAGCCTGAGGAGGGTGAAGCTGCTGATTCTCTTGAGGGCCAGTCGCCTTCAGCTGAAGAGAGCTCTTCCCAGTGGCCCCCAGCCTCAGCGGGGGTCACCTATGAGCTCTGCGCCGGCCTGGTGGACAAACCGGACCTCTCGCTGGAGGAGATCGCCCGGCAGGAGGTGTTGGAGGAGTGTGGCTATGATGTACCAGCTTCCAAGCTGAAGAGGATCACGTCATACAGGTTAGATCTTTTAACACAGAAATAAGGTTCAGGTTGGAGTCTCAAACACCAGGACTGCACCTGTTGATTCCTCTGAACTCAGTCCTGTAAATCTGCTGACCATCAAAGACACGTTCCTGTCAGTTTGGAAGAGAATGAAAGGCCTAACAAATGCATCCCAGAAGTTAGAAGCCATACGATTAAACCACAAGTAGAAAATGATTCCCTTCTTCATGGTTCAGAATCACTGGGGGAAATCACTTCCTGGTATAAGAAAAAGCTATTTTCTCCGTAGTAAAAATAGATTTGCCCTTTTCCTGTGCTGAAAAAAGAAAAGATAAAACACTGACTTAGACACAGCTTTACAGATAGTGGTGAGCCACCTTCTTTAAATAACAGCTTTTTAATTGGTCTATTAAGTACTTTAAGTCTTCCAGAATATATTGAAATATGTAAAAATAAATTGTTGCTCATCATAAGCCTTGGAATTATATTGATTGATTAAACGTTTCTATTTAAATTTATTATTTAGAATTTTGAAATAAAGAAATCTGCAATACAATTCTTGGGTTTCAATAGGTCAGAATAATTTAAGCCTGCCCAAGGCCTACCACCTTGTTTTACAGCAGGTATTCATTTGGACTTTGAATTTAGGTTAGCTCCATCAAAGGATGATTCAAATAAAAGGAAGTTTAAAAAATATATTCTGTCATTAATTAAAATAAATCTTTAAATGAAAAATAACATTCTGATATCTTCAAATAGTACCAGGGAATGTTAAATATTGACAAGAAATAGTCATTTAGATTGAACTTGTTTTCTGTATTGCACATCCCTGCTTCAACATTTTCTTACATAAATATTTAAGAGAATTTTCTACTAATATATTAGCTATTATCATATTGGACAGCCAAAGTAATGATAAATGTTTATTAGTTGTCAGCATCTACAGTGGGTCCCCTAAACTTTCAAAAACAAGCATTTTTTATGAAAATACTTTTTTTAATTTAATAATCAGTGGTTCCCAAAATTTCCTGCATCTAACCTACAAAATAAAAAATTAGGAGGCCTTTGCCTCCAAGTCTTAGTGAAGCATACAAGTTCAATCATCATCAAAAGCCCATATGTTGACCAATATATGTTGCTTTCATCAATCACAGTTCAATCACACAATTTTTTTATATTTTACTCGATTTCTAACATGCAGACACGTGCTTGTTGCTATTTCTGGTATTTACCCGATTTTCTCAAGAAGATATTCAGACCCTCCCCCAGTTATATGTTTGTGACCACAAGTGAGGTTCCAATCCCAACTTTGGGAACCACTGTTCTACATGACCCAAATCACCACAGATCGTCTGATATCTAAAAATATTCACAGGGAACGGCCTTTAAGTTATTGCGGATAAATAGAGCAAAATAAAAAAAAAGGCAACAGACATAAAAAACAGGGTAATTTTTAAATATAATCTTAAATGCAAATCTAATGTGTGCTTGTAACTTTATTACCGTTTCTTTAATAAGGCACCAAAAACATAACATGAGTAACATCCTCTTCGGTTGCTATGGTAATGTTAAAACATGCCTTTAAGTAAGATTTACCAAAAAACAAACAAACGTAAAGTGCAGCAAATATACAACTGACCGCAATGCTGACATGGTGGGAGACCTGAGGCTGTTTCTCTATAACAAGCTGGTCCCATCTGGGGCAGTTTGATTGCCTCGTTTGATTGCCTCGTCAGAAAGATGGTTGCCACATACACGGAGTTTGGGCTCGGTGCATGGAAATCGCCTGTTGTAATGAATCAATATTTTAAGTATAACTCCTGGTATTGTCATTTAAATGTAGCTTTCTTTTTCTTGGAAGTTGCTGGGTCTTTTTTTTGTCTTTTCACTGGACCATTTCGTTTTTACAAATATACCTGTTCAGAGCCCTCTGTTAATCATTTTTGCTAGCTTGTTGGCTTGGTTTTAGCAGTGACGTTTCCAGTGACCAAGGCAAGCGTCTTGACGTGCGTCAAGAGTGGGTTATAGCCGAATGTAACGGAGACGATCCGGTCATTTTTCAAAATAAAGCACAGTTTAGACTGGTATAATAAATAGAAAAACAAAAATACTGTAACTTTTTTATTATTTCTGTCTGGCCTGTGGTCCGCTACCTGTTCTAGGGGATCGGAAATACAAAACAATACAATGTTTAAAAAAAAACGGAAAAAAAACATACGTATGAAAACTTATGGGATATCCCCTATATTTGCTACTTCAAACCTCAAAAGTAGGGGTAATTATAGACAGTTAAAAATATAACTGCAAAGCATAAGAAATGCAGTATATATTCTCCATTTATTGAAAATTAAAGTTAATGTTTTAAACTCGTGTGTTATTATATCTAATAGTGCTCCCATTGAGAGACCATAGTGTATATATATATATATATATATATATACACTACCGTTCAAAAGTTTGGGGTCACATTGAAATGTCCTTATTTTTGAAGGAAAAGCACTGTACCTTTCAATGAAGATAACTTTAAACTAGTCTTAACTTTAAAGAAACACACGCTATACATTGCTAATGTGGTAAATGACTATTCTAGCTGCAAATGTCTGGTTTTTGGTGCAATATCTACATAGGTGTATAGAGGCCCATTTCCAGCAACTATCACTCCAGTGTTCTAATGGTACAATGTGTTTGCTCATTGGCTCAGAAGGCTAATTGATGATTAGAAAACCCTTGTGCAATCATGTTCACACATCTGAAAACAGTTTAGCTCGGTACAGAAGCTACAAAACTGACCTTCCTTTGAGCAGATTGAGTTTCTGGAGCATCACATTTGTGGGGTCAATTAAACGCTCAAAATGGCCAGAAAAAGAGAACTTTCATCTGAAACTCGACAGTCTATTCTTGTTCTTAGAAATGAAGGCTATTCCATGCGAGAAATTGCTAAGAAATTGAAGATTTCCTACAACGGTGTGTACTACTCCCTTCAGAGGACAGCACAAACAGGCTCTAACCAGAGTAGAAAAAGAAGTGGGAGGCCGCGTTGCACAACTGAGCAAGAAGATAAGTACATTAGAGTCTCTAGTTTGAGAAACAGACGCCTCACAGGTCCCCAACTGGCATCTTCATTAAATAGTACCCGCAAAACACCAGTGTCAACATCTACAGTGAAGAGGCGGCTGCGGGATTCTGGGCTTCAGGGCAGAGTGGCAAAGAAAAAGCCATATCTGAGACTGGCCAATAAAAGAAAAAGATTAAGATGGGCAAAAGAACACAGACATTGGACAGAGGAAGACTGGAAAAAAGTGCTGTGGACGGATGAATCCAAGTTTGAGGTGTTTGGATCACAAAGAAGAACGTTTGTGAGACGCAGAACAACTGAAAAGATGCTGGAAGAATGCCTGACGCCATCTGTTAAGCATGGTGGAGGTAATGTGATGGTCTGGGGTTGCTTTGGTGCTGGTAAGGTGGGAGATTTGTACAGGGTAAAAGGGATTCTGAATAAGGAAGGCTATCACTCCATTTTGCAACGCCATGCCATACCCAGTGGACAGCGCTTGATTGGAGCCAATTTCATCCTACAACAGGACAATGACCCAAAACACACCTCGAAATTGTGCAAGAACTATTTAGAGAAGAAGCAGGCAGCTGGTATTCTATCGGTAATGGAGTGGCCAGCGCAGTCACCAGATTTGAACCCCGTTGAGCTGTTGTGGGAGCAGCTTGACCGTATGGTACGCAAGAAGTGCCCATCCAACCAATCCAAATTGTGGGAGCTGCTTCTAGAAGCGTGGGGTGCAATTTCTCCAGATTACCTCAACAAATTAACAGCTAGAATGCCAAAGGTCTGCAATGCTGTAATTGCTGCAAATGGAGGATTCTTTGATGAAAGCAAAGTTTGATGTAAAAACAATCTTATTTCAAATAAAAATCATTATTTCTAACCTTGTCAATGTCTTGACTCTATTTTTTATTCATTTCACAACGTATGGTGGTGAATAAGTGTGACTTTTCATGGAAAACACAAAATTGTTTGGGTGACCCCAAACTTTTGAACGGTAGTATATATATATATATATATAGCATATACATTTTAATGCCAATATCGGCCGATAATGACTTCAGGCCGATAATATCCCACATCCCTACTGAATACATAAGTTGAAATTATCAGAAAAAACATCATTTTGTCAGAACACCGATAAGAGAATGAATCATGGAGAAAGCTGTAATGTCTCTCAGATAGAAATAGATAAATTAACACCTTGATGACCAGGAAGCTGCAGCCCACCACCGTGATCCCTCCTTGCAGAGCTGTAGAGGATAAATTCCCTCCCGCGGAATGAGTTCTGAGATTCTCTGGAGGATCTAGCCCAGGGGAAATATATGTTTCCTCTGTAATGAACAAACAGACGCTAGAAGCAGCGCAATGTGCGGCAAGTAACACGAGAGCGCACGCACTGGACAGAGTAGATGTGACCGTTCTGTCACCAAAACCTTCATGACAGGAAGAAATAGCTGCAGCATAAGTTTGGCCATGAGACGGGATCTGCGCCTTTCTCTGCGCACCAGTGCTGGAAGGCCGCTTGCATAAATAGGTGCGATTAAAATGCGTTAAAAATTTTAACGCGTTATTTTTGTGTAATTGATTACTCTTAATTAAAGCGTTAAAGTCCCCGGCCCTAATATAAATATATATACACATACACATACAGTGCTCTGCATAACTGAGTACACCCCCTTTAAAAAGTATGAATTTAATCAGTAGCTCAATGAACAAAAAAACAATTTCCAAATTTTCCACAAGGCTGGATTTTATTGAACACCTATTTAACTCCATAACATGAAATTAAGGTTAATAATCTAATTTAGATCACAAAATATTCAGTTTTACTCAAATTGGTTGAAGCAAAAATGAATACACCCTGCAACAAAAACTACTACATCTAGTAATTTGTATCAGCAACATGATTTTTAAGGACAGCACCAAGTTTTCTAGGCATGGTCTAGGCAATCTAGGCAACATCTATCTTTTCCCATTCTTCAAGAATAACCTATTTTTGAGCCTGGAAGCTGGATGCAGAGTGATTCTCAACTTGTCAATTCAGAATTCCCCACAGGTGTTCGATTGGGTTCAGATCAAGAGAAAAACTTGGTCATTCAATCACCTTCACCCTGTTCTGCTTCAGAAATGCAACAGTAGCTTTAGATGTGTGTTTTTTGGATCATTGTCGTGTTGGAAAAGCACACGACGACAAGTGCACGGACTGATGGCAGCATCTTCTCCTCCGGTATAGAGGAGTACATTGTTGAGTTCATGATACCATCAGTGAAATGCAGCTCCCCAACACCAGCAGCACTCATGCAGCCCCACATAATTACACTGCCACCACCATGTTTCCCTGTATCCACCGTGAATTTTTCTTTGAAATCCTAACCTTTACAACACCATACAGTTTTTAAACCATTAGTTCCAAAAACAGTGATCTTTGTCTCATCACTCCAGAGTATAGAGTCACAGTAGTCTTCATCTTTTTCAGGATGGCCCCTAGAAAATTCTAGGCGTGCTTTTTTGTGCATGGGCTTTATGAGAGGCTTCCTTCATGGACAATACCCATGCATGCCATTCCTCTGCAGTGTGCGCCGCATGGTGTCACGGCAAACAGTGACTCTAGTTTGGCTTTCTACTGCTTTAGCTAACTGCAGTGAACTTGCATGCCGATTTTCTTCAACCCTTCTCATCAGAAGACGCTCCTGTCGAGATGTTAACTTCTGTGGACAGCCTAGATGTCTCTATTAGATGGTTGCACTTCCATCTTTCTCAAATTGGTTTGTCACTTTTGCTTCAGTATTTTGACTGATATGTAAAGCTTTGCTGATCTTCTTGTAGCCCACACCTTTTTTGTGTAAAGAAATGATTCCCTTTCTCAGATTTCTCGTCCATGTGGAGCCATAACTGAAAGCATGAAATGGGAAGGGCTTTTCTTGTAAAGTAATGCCCTTTTATTGTCACCTGTCTGCTGGACACCTCTTAAATGAATCATTAGACTCACCTGTGGTTGAATGTCTGTTAATTAGAAGTTTGTAGTCTTAAGTGTGGCTTTTCTCCTAAGACTATAATTGGGGTGTACTCATTTTTGCAACATGGGCTTGAATGAATTTGTTAGGCAAATCCCTTTTTTGTGTGTGCAAATGAACAAATCTTGTTTGCAGTCAATGGCCCACATTTGTTAGAGTATTTTGTTGTATAATATATCATAAAAAATGTTTTGACTCTCAAAAGAAGATAAAGGCTTTCTGACAAACGTAGTGGGGTGTACTCATTTATGCAGAGCACTATATATATAACATAATTTTATATTAAGGGGTTTTCCTGGTATCAGATTCTGTCTAGTCTGAGTGAAGTTGAAAGCTTTTATTGATGTAGGTGGAAGTAGAGTATAATAAGATAACATAATGAAGCCAATTGTTTTAGACAAACCTCTGAAATAAAACCCAACTACAACCACTGGAGCTTCTTAAAATAATAAGCGGTATGAGTGAGTTAGAAGGAAACGTTGGGAAAACCATTCATCACTGTCAACGTCTTGGCTACCCATAACTGCCAGGATGTGAGCAGTCCCACATCCGACAGAAAAAGCTGGACAGGCGTGACTGAATGCTTACAAAAAAAAGTTTTTGATTTGACTTTAAAAGCTCCTTAAGCTCTGTTGGTGTCGTCTGTGACAATTGTTGTATGCGGGCTGCTTCCATTGTGTAGGATGGTGTCATCTTAACCCACATGTAACTTATGTGGGTGTGCTTTTTGTCAGAAGCCAACCATGTAGCAAACAGAAGATCCGGTTTTTGGATTTACATGCTCAAAAAGCTGCACAGCTCAGGAAATGGAAATCCCAAACAATACATAATGGGATTTTACTCTATAGTGCCTCTGAAAACTCTTCATTGTTATCTAAAAATTACAGTCCTAAATGGATTTGATGTGATAAATCAAAACAAAGTAGTGTATAATTTTGATGTTGAAAGAAAATTATAAATCGGTTGAGATTTTTTAAAATTCTTTCCCCCCAAAAATCTGAAAATTGGTGAATGTCTTTGTATTCTCTCTAATACTGTAAAGCCACCTTTCACTGTAATCACAGCTCCAAACCTTTCTGGCATGTTTTTACCAGCTTGGCACATGTGTACATGCAAATCTTCGCCCATTCTTCAATGCAGAAAAACTAAGCAATAGAGTACCAACATGATGATGCCACCAACATGTTTCAAAGTGGAGATACAAAGCTTAGTGTGATGTGCATTTTAGCCTTTTGCATATAAGTTAGCAAAACATTTGATTCCAGTCTCTTCTAAGCAGATCAACGTTTTCCATGGGCTTGTATCTCCTGATGGTTTCTCCAACCTGATCTCTGCAGCTCCTCTAGAGTTGCAATATGTCTTCTGGCTTTTCTCTGGTTAATGTTCTCCTTGCCCAGCCTGATAGTTTAGGTCACGGGTCAACAACCTTTACAAACCAAGTAGCAAGGGCTGGGCGATATGGCCTCAAATCTATATTGCAATAGACTCTAAAGCATATGTATTGCAATATTTAAATAAATTAAAAGCTAAATGTTAGGAAAAAACAACGTTCAAAATCATCTGCTTTTCTGGCTACTTGTTAACCAAAAATAGCGTCACATATTTGAATTACAAATGCCACAAGCTCAGCATATTTGTTTTCAGTTAAATCAAAAATAAAATTCAAACTCACAATATACTGTGTAAAGACGAACTCTGATCATCAGTATTTATCCTCCATAATAGCAGCTTGATGATATAATCAAAATGCGCAATCGCGGTTGGATGATATAGTCAAAATCTCTACCTTTTAGCTAAATTTATATAATTTCTACCTTATACCTTTTATATTTCCCACAAGTACAAGTAGCCATTTTTGCTGTCATGCTGCTACATCAAATTAACCTTGATCAGCAAAACCGACATGATCATTTGGAAAATTATAATTTATCATGTTTTAATAATACGTATTATAGAAACTGTGGTTTATGTTATAGTACCAAGGAAAAAAATACATGCAGAGATTGAATACACATTTTAAACTGAAATTTCTGTTTGCAATTTTTTAATAATCTTGTTCGTCAGCATTTCAAATTTTACAGAGTCGTTTGTTTGCCAACATCTGCCGATTAATTAGTTCCAGAAATGCCCCTACAAATGGCTCTGTCGGCCCGCCCCGGTGTAGTGGAGACCCCCTAGTGGATACCATGAAGTTTTGTTAAAATTACCCTGAAGTTCCAATAGTGGAAGTGTGGCTATTGTTGTTTTTCTGTTGTGGTAATTCTATAGAAATATATTCCAAAATTGGATAAAAACAATTAAAATTAAAAATATTGGAGCATTGGCCAACACTGCTGTTGCAATTTAGGCTGAGGAAAGTGACAGCCACGTATGGGACAGATCCCTGGATTGGGTGGGTTGCCATATCTTGGTTCATTTGTAGTTGTGCTGTATTCTTTATAGAAATTACCTAACCTGGCAATAAACTTGTTCATAGCTTTGTCAATGATCTGTCCACTGTTTCTTACTCTTTTGTTCACAAATGATATGTAACAAACTTTCGCAGAAAAACTGGACATACACTAAAATTGAATTACACAGAATTGGACTCTATTCACCAGTTAGGTTACTTTTTTGCATGAGATTTTATTTCGAGAGATCAAGACTGAAGAGGCTTGGATACACATTTTTAGGCATTAAAAAGCATTGAAAACCATGTATACATTTTTCTCGACCTCACATTATGTTAGAGATAAAATGCGGAAATACTTCAAGGTGTTTATCCAAAGGGTAGATTTTAAAGTTCTTTTTTTCCTCTACAGATCAGGTGTGGGCGTGACGGGTGCTAAGCAGACCATGTTTTACGCCGAGGTGTCCGATGACAACTGCGTGAGCGCCGGTGGAGGCGAGCCGCGAGAGGGGGAGCTTATCGAGGTCGTCAAAGTCCCGCTGCACGAGGCCATGACGTTTGCCTACGACGAACGTATACCCAAAACCATGGGTGTCATTTTTAGCTTCATCTGGTTCCACAATAACATGTCTCCCAAGTACAAGATATCGACCAATGTGTAACTGGCATTAGTTAATCACTCTTCTATTAGTCACTGCATATTAAAGTCAAACACTGGCCCCGCGCACCCTCTGCTCCTCTCACAGCTCATCATCCAGTGTTGCCTTTTTTTGATTATTGGTACACAATGAAGGGTGGGCTCCTTTGTCTTGTCCTCATCACTTTTTTTATTTTATTCTGTTTCTTAATAATCTTATAAAAATAACCTTTGCCATAGTTGGTTGGCACTGATGCTTTTTCTCCTAAATTAATTTTTCTAAATATGCTAATTATTTTCTAATGTGCCATCTCTTTTAAAATGACTTCATATCACTGACCCTATTTACCTGCACAATTAAAGGCAGGCCCTGGCTCTCTTGAGTGGTTTTCTTACATAATAGTAACAAAGTCAGATATTTTACATCCTTTGTAGGTTTGGCATGGGCTGGGCTGAGATTCTTTTGGTATGATAACCTTCAGTAGAAAGACCAGTTTTATGGTATTTACCCAAAAATTGAACGCAAAGATATATAAAGATATCATTTAACATTCTTTTATCACTGCTCAAATGAGGATTACTTATAATGTGATTTTTTTTGGTGTGTAAATCAGCATTATAACTGTTTTCCATGACCGGAAATAGTCTAGTTTATCTTTGTTTGAAGTGAGTGTAAGTTAAGGAGCCTTCTATCAGCCAGCTGGCTGTCTATGTGCACCAACATGTTGGGGAGGGGATGTATTTGATTAGCCTAGCTTCATCCTAATATAGTATTTCCTCTGGCATCTCATAAATGAACATTAAACCGTCAGAATGGTATAACTTTTGTATACTATGATAATAACCAGTCCATACCTACTGTAGATGGTTGTTAAACATCAGAGCTCAAGACTTAAGTAAACTGCACCTAGCTTTGCACTTAATATAACCAGAATATAATATTGGCATAGTAGCTCAGTCCCTTTAAAAATGGGTTCTTGCTAATGCAAGCACTTGCCGTTTAGAAACACTGTTCATAGCTATCCTAAAAACAGCATTTAACTAGGATGTTAACCCCCGTTAAACCCCATATTCAAAGTGTTATAGAGGGATAATCGGTCTGAGTCACTACCTGCTTTGTTGCGCATGTTATCTACAGAAAGAGACGCAACCATATCTTGTTACGCTGTTGGTTGCACAAATCGCATTGATTAAAAACGAAACACTCAAGTTCTATGGAATTGCATCCAGTCGCACCCCTTTCAGGGCAAATGCGTCAAAAGAGCAGATGAATAAAGATGCCACTCTGCCTAAAAAAAACTGTTGTAGTACACTGACAATATTGCTAACCAACACTGCAACCGCAAAATAACTTTTTTTGTGTTTCCACTAACGGAACTACAAGGTAATTTTACTGGAACTTCACGGTATTACTGTCTCCAATTTACTGGGGGGAAGGGGTCATTTTTAGGGGCCATTTCAGGAACTAACAAAGTACCAGTCTTACGGTATGTACTTGCAGAAATGGCCCGGTGGAGTAGCTGGGCTGGAGCTTCAGTTAATTCAATCTTATTGGTTGCAACTAAGGGAAACGAGCAAACGTCGCCCAACAACCGGCTTCATAGGATAAGATAAGAAGAGTTGCTGTGTAATACAACATCGCAAACAGAAACGTGGCAACCATCCACGCTTCTTCCGTGTTGATCTCTTATTTGCCTTTTGGCGCATATCAGTGACGCTACTGCCAAAACAATTGTGATGTGTAGGCGTCTTAGCTGATTCCTGAAAGCATTAAAATTGTACTGCGACTCAAAGGCAGAGAGGATTTACCCTGATTTTTGAAAGTAGTAAAATTACCCTAATGTTCCAATAGTGGAAGCGCACCTAATGGGAACTAGAGCTAATTTAAAGGGCCAGCATCTCTTTCTGCGGAAAGGTTGCACACCCATCTCCTGTGTTGATAAAGAATTAATCCCTGGTGATGCTGCATGACTGTGTAACGGCGGGCAACAGATAACTGTGCTTTGCACTCAATGCTGAAAAATCAACCCTCTATTGCTACATAGGGATATCACACACCTAACTTTACTCTGAGGGTACTGCAGCACAATCATGCTTAAAAACACTGTACAGACTAACTTTTTGAGTAAAATAAGCTATGTCTTTGTTTTTCCTTCTGCTGTTATGGAAATAACTTTGCTGACCAGAAACGGTTTAAATGAGGAAAATTTGGCTCTCAGGCCCATGTGCTGCTCACTGGCACACCTAAATCCACTGTAAAAGCCATCTTTGTAGATAATTAGTAAGAAGAATTCAGCCTTTTTGTTTTGCTTGTTGAATTTACATCATAGGAGCCTAGGATTACCATAATTAGCATTTCTAAAAAGAAAATTATTTCTAATTACAAGTTACCATGTAGGAAAAACCTCAAACTCTCATGAACACATAGCTTATCTCTTAACATCAGCAAATTGCCAAATCTCAGGTCCAAGTATTTAAACTTTATATTTTAACAAATCTTTGAATGTGACTATGACATCCCATGTGAAAAATCACTTCCAGCTTGTGTATCTGAAGACATCATAGTGTCCTCTGTCCCCACATATATATTGCCATTAAAAGAAGGGCTGGTATTTCATCAATTATTTCACATGTAAAAACAAAGTAACTCCCACATGGAAGTGTTAAAATAATATGCAAGATCTGAAACAAAGGCCATAGTGTTTGTACAAAACAGTGATGTTAATATGAAGCGGATAACAACTCTCACAATGAGATGTAAACACAATGTAACTAATGTGTTGTTAACTGCGGCACCCGTGTACAGTGTTGGTGTTCTGTCACCACAGGGGACATATAAGGCTGTTTTTTGGAAGAGTGTGAAATGCAACGTTAAAAGCACTTAGAAATTATGTATATGGAGGTTCTGTTTTGAGGAAATAGTAAACAAAATCAAATGTAACATTTGGAGGTTTAGAAACAGGGTAGTAGATTATTTGTTTTAGCTGATGCAGCACAGAATGTCAGCGAAGCCCATACACATCAGATCATATAAAGTGCTCTCTATGATGAATCATTTCTGTTTATTTAATATAAAAAGATACTGTAATCTCTGAAACAGTTCAGATTGACCTAAGAAAACACGACACTAAAATCTGATGTACTAAGGCCCCCTTCTACATCTAATTAAGACCACCCCATTGCTTTATGCAGCTACTATCCTTGACATTTTATCCCTTTATCCCTATGCTACCAGCATCAGAATCATATTTGCTTTTGGATGTAATTAACCAATTTGCCCAACTTCCCAATAGGTATAGAAGTATCGTGCACCTCCACAATCCGTTTAAGTTATATAGAGTAGCAAACACCGTCAGTATCATCAATTTGTCACCAGCCTTAGAGGATGCTGGGAAATTATTAATCTTTAATCTTGTGCACATATATCTCAGAGATTGCAGGCAGTTACGCAAAAACAGTCATTTTTTTTGTTAATTTATTTTTGCTGTTTATTTTGAGCAGACCACACAATCACTCTGAATGCTGGCCATTGGTTTTAAGAGCCCAGATGCAGCTATCATATAATTTTTATTTTTCTAATATTGCTGAATCCAATACCAGGGTTTCTCCTTGACAGGAGGAAATATTGATTTTACATTTTAACTGCAAGTAAAACAAAAAAACATGATTCCAGTCTCCCAGCAACTTAAATGCGCAATTTGCAGGTGTGTGCGCTCCACCTCGGATGGGGATGTTACATTAATACAGAGTCCTGGCAGCCCAGGGTGGCTGTGATTAGGTTGAATGCTAAAATGGGCACTCATGTAAATTTTCTGTGGACCAAGCCATCTAGATGTCTGCTAAGCAGGGTCCTTTACACTGCATTCCGGAGTTGGTCGTGCTGCCACCATGATCATGAACTTTGATGATCTTACCACAGAACGTTTGTGCATCCTCAAGGAGTCTTTGAGCACTTAAGTCTGTATCACAAATATTGGTGTATGTGCTATGTGCTTGATACACCCTAAAAGACCTCTGGTAGGCCCTGGAGAAACCACCCTTGCTTTGATATATATCCCGGTACAGTCTTTAGCCTTGTTTATACTTCACCATCAGCAAGTTTGCACAGGCACGCACACTTATCAATAGAGACTTTATTTTCTTTACGACTTGTCAATTGCATGGGAAATTTGGCAAAGCAATTCCCTGGCAGGAAAAAAGGGGACAGCCACCCCCAATCCTATTATCCCCGAGTCTGCTGCGCTTCTTTGTACTCCTTTAGTGTGAAGTGTTGTAAAAATGTCCTTACCTACAGACTTCTTCGTCCTCTCCTCTTCCATCCTCCTCTGCTGTCCCTAGCCGAATAGACATACCTCCTTCCTATGACCTAAAGCTTTCCTGTCAAACCTCGGATGTTTTATCTTCCATCTCAGTTAGTGACTCCTCTGCTTCCATAAGTTTGTGTTCAGGAAAACCAGGAGATGGTGCTACCCACTTTCCCTCTCACCCATTTGTCTCTATAAATCAGATGAAGATTGAACTGGAAAAAGGCTGCAAGTCCAGATGGTATCAGACTTGGAGTCCAGAAGTCTTTGCAGGGCATCTCTGTGAAACTCTGCAGCCCTTTTTCGACCTTAGTGTCTTCATCTTCAACTCCACAGTGATAAGTGTGGCAAGGCACACAACGAGGGCCCAGGCGGGATTCGATCCCACGACTTCCGGGTGAGAGTCATGCATGCTAACCAATCAGCCAAAGGGATGTCCCTGTGACCAAGCAGCCAGGGCACACGATTAATCGGAGCCATATTGCCTGGACCTCCACACTGTCACACCTCTCCCCCTCTTATCACAAGCACGTCCTCGAGCTCCACGCAGGGTGCCACCATTTTTGAATCCATGGACCCTGCCAGCAATGCCAAATGTGGCATGGCGCACAACGAGGGTCTGGGTGGGATTCAATGCCATGACTCCTGGGTGAGTCTAATGTGCGCTAACCAGTCCGCCAAAAGATATCCCTGTGGCCAAGCAGCCAGGGCACATGATCATTCAGAAGCCATAGTGACAGGATCTCCATACTGTTACATAAGCAAACTAGAGCGGGTCGTGATATGTTCTAGTTTGCTATCATCATCCTGTTTCAACCAACCCACTATCATCTGGACAAAGCTGGCAGCATTGTGAGCATCATGTTCTTTGATTTCTCCGTTCCATTTAACACAATTCAGCCTGATTTGCTTCGTCAGAAAATCCTGAAGATACTGCGAAGGCCTCTACAATCACCTGGATCAATGAACACCTGACAGACCACATTTGGTGAGACTGAAGGATTGTATGTCAAACCAGGTGGTCAGTAGTTCAGGGGCACCACAAGGGACTGTACTCTCACCATGCATTTTACCTCTGTACACCTTAGACTTCCAGTATAAGTCTGCCATCTGCAGAAACACTCAGATGACCCTGCAGTTGTCGGGTGTATCAGAGATGGAAAATAAGCTGAATACAGAGAGCTAGTGGACCGCAATGAGGCAAAACCATATTTTTACCTTGCGCAAAACAAAGGAGATGATTGTAGATTTCAGAAGAAATAGTGTTAAGTCAAACACCGTTTGCATCACGGAAGTTGAGTTGGTTTAGGAGTAAAAATACCTCATAGTTCACCTGGAAAAGAGACTGGACTGGAGTATGAACAGTAAAGAGGTCTTAAAGAAGGGACAGAGCATACCATACTTCTTGAGGAAGCTTAGGTCCTTCAGTGGTAGCAGCGTTAGAGCCAGGACTGTAGAACAACTGTAGAACCGCTGGAGATAAGGATGCATAGAAGGATTCTATGTAAAATCAAGAAAATGATCCTGAGCATCCTTTTCATGAGATTATCTTCCAACAACAGCGTTTTCAGTCAGAGGCTACTTCAGTTTTGCTGCGATTAAGACCGCTGCAGGAAATCCTTTCTGCCCATAACCTTCATGATTTACAACAGTTCCTTGAAAAATTAGTTTAAGCTACAACAACACCAGATTTCCCTCTGGGATCAATGAAGTGTTTTTGAATTCGAAATGAATTCCTCAAGACGTTCTTCAATCTGTTCCATGTCTGCTAGGTACAGTATCTTCAGCACTCTGGGGGATTTTTTTAAAATAGTGCCGCTGTTAAAGAATTTAAAGAAAGTGGAGTGCTGATCAATCACAGGCTTACGTTATTTATAGCTTTCAAAAGACATTTAACGAGTTGGGCATGTCTCGGTCACCACTGCTTGCTGATGGACAAGTATAAACTAGGCTCTAGTTGTGAAGGGGGCCTAAGTGAAATTAGTTTTAGTTTAGCAGACCACTCTCAAGTTGTAAGGCAACAAATTACTTTCTCCAGTCGAAGAAATGCAATGTAGTATCAGTGGACTACAAATCTCGTAGATGGAATGGGGAAAACAGACAATCAGAATTCAAAATGTGTTTTTTAGATAAATTGTGCAATGAAATTCCGTTTTTTCTTTAGAATCTAATCTAGTTGACTCAGCTTTGTAAACAGGCTTATTTTGTGCACTTTTTTTCAGATAACCATAATACATTTGATTGCTTACTGACTGATTTTGATAATTTTTTTGTCCAAGCTTTAGTCCAATATATTCATATACAGTACAGAGCAAAAGTTTGGACACACCTTCTCATTCAGTGCTTTTTCTTCATTTTCATGACTATTTACATTGTAGATTCTCACTGAAGGTATCAAAACTATGAATTAACACATATGGAATTATGTAGATCTTTTACAAGAAAAGAGTGAAATAATCTGGCCTCCAAAGTCACTGGACCTGAACCCAATGGAGATGATTTGGGGTGAGCTAAACCGCAGCGTGAAGGCAAAAGGGCCAACAAGTACTAAGCATCTCTGGGAACTCCTTCAAGACTGTTGGAAAAGCATTTTGGGTGACTACCTCTTGAATCTCAAGAGAATGCAAAGCAGTAATCAGAGCAAATGGAGGCTGCTTTGAGGAATCTGAAATATAACACATGTATTCAGTTATTTCACCCTTTTTTTTAAGTACACGCAGTAATTCCATACATTGTGTTCATTCATAGTTTCGATGCCCTTAATTGAGAATCTACAATGTAGTCATGAAAAGAAAGAAAATGCATTGAATGAGAAGGTGTGTCCAAACTTTTGGTCTGTACTGTATATTTAAAGCCATGCACTGAGTCGCTGAGCTCCAATCTGGTTATTAATTATTTTTATTGACTAATGACTTGTTTAATATCCCACAAAAAAGTAAACCTGTTTGAAATTAAAACTCTTCCGCCAGATCACTCAAACGTCATGAATGAAAATTTCAAATACATATTGTATATACTCGTATGAATACACATTTCCAGTCAGAAACCCCAACAAGATCTGTTTGTTTTAATGTGTTAGGGTGAAAGATGTCACAATCATAAGGCAGCTGTGGATTTAACTTTACATTAAAACCAGCAACAGTGTTTATTCTACCTATAGAGAAATAATGAATTTGCTCCTTTTTGCTTTAGAAAGATTGTGCAGCTCATTGGAAAAAAAAACAACTGAAAGGCTAGAGCAGGGGTGCCCAAAGTGGGGCCCGTGGGCCAAACTTGGACCCCAAAGTCATTGATTTTGGCCCACCAGGTGGTTGCCCTGGGTATAACATAAAAGTCCAGCTAAATGTGCAATATAATTATTCTTCCTCAGCTGATGGATTGGTTAATGGACCCAATGTGTATTTAGTGGGCTACATAGAGTCATCTTGCTTGGTGATTACATTATAATTGAAATGTGTGAAATTACGTCTAAAATTGAATTACAAGGACCTACAAGCGGCATGTAGTACACAATTTGTGTACATATTTACATTTGCTCATTTTATAAGATCGTAAATGGTCATATTTGATAAATGTACAAAATATCCCAAGAGCCTTTGCTGCTGAACCGGACTGGATCAAACTACTTCTATAGTCATTGTACACAGACTAAAAACAAGGGAGGAAGAATATTTTTTTTACTGAAATCAATGTTAAACAAATACGGAAGTTTAGATACGTTTTAAAAGGATAAATATGTCTTATTTGTCATTTTGTTGTTATTTATACAGAAAGGATTCTTAAATAACTGTAAAATTCACAAAAGTACTTTAGTATGGTATTTGTGTTTGGAGTAAAATATTACATTTGGCCCTCGGCCCTCTAATACTTTCATTTTGGCCCTCAGACGGATAAAGTTTGGGCGCCCCTGGGCTAGAGCCATAAACCATTAAGAGAAAAAGAAACTGTAATAGTATTCACTACAAAATGTAAGTTTGCTTCTGGTTTATCCTTATTAAAGTTGAATAATATAAAAGCCATTTTAACTTGAAGGCCAGTCTGTACATAAATGTGCCTGTCAAATGTGGATGATGTTGACATACAGCAGTGTGTATAACTCTATTGCAGGTATTTTTTTTAAATTTTTTTATATAAGTATATCCAATGCTGCTTTTGGGTTCTATATTTGGAGTCGAACACCAGCCAAAGTCAGTAGAAACCTTAGAGACTTTTAAAACAATGGTTCAAGGCAACTTTAAAGCGTTAATAGAAAATCTGACTTCCTATAAGCACAATTCAAAGAAACTGGGAGTCGCTCACATTTTGTGTACTTTCTTTTTACCATAAAACAGCTAAAAAAAATCTGCTTCTATTACATGGTTATAAGTTTTATACAGCATATTGCCTTTCTCTAAGATAACGACCAGACCTCAAGTTCTGATGATGAAAAAGCTGCATTGGATTTACTCTAACCATCAAAGCCAAAATCCTCTGCAAATTGTGAAGCTTACGTAACTGAGAGTCAACTGTTGGCAAGAATTTGATTGCAAAAAGGCAAACGAAGCTGCATTGTGGCGCTTCAGGTTCACCTGGTTTAGCCTGCTTTACTAAGAAGGCAGTTATTTATCTGAAGGAAATGTGAGGTTATGTTTGGCTATATTTCAGGATAATAGTTTTGCAGAGCCTGCAAAACAAGCCATATTAAAGCAGTTGGCTACTCCAATGTGTGGAACTGTAGTTAAGACCTTAATTATGATAAAAACTGAAAGAATAGTGTTAAAAGTCCAATTATTAAATATAATGAAATAAATCAATTTGGTGCTTTTCAAAGAAATCTTTCAGTTTGTCAAATATTCACTAAATTGGTCTAACCTGCAACTTTTCTGGGGGTATTTTTAATATATTTTTGCACTTGTTTCTTAGCTATGAAGTCTTACCAGGTGTAAACTAATCATCAAAAGTCTGTAAATTTCCCCTCAGTTTTATTATCAGCATAAAGAACACAGAGTTGTGGCTGAGTAGTGAATTGTTATTGCTGTAAGGCTGCTAGCACTTGGCCATAGATTCAGATCCAGACTATGACTCATGGTATTACACATTTGGCAAGAAAACAAACAAATATATTTCCTAAAAAAAACTTTCTAAAGTCCATCAGCTACAGAAGCCCAAGTTCCTAATTAATGAAGGTGTCGAATGCACTTTGGAAAGTTTTAGAGTGAGATTACAGACTGAGCCACAGGCAAGCCATATTTATGATACTTAAACATACACTAATCTAATATTTAAGATAGATAAATCATGTATGAGAGGGATTTTAGCCACTTTCCCTGCGTTTCTACCTCCATTCCTCAGGCCCACAACAAAAGTTTTTTTTCTTTTTTTTTTTTTGGTTTTTGAAGGCATTTATTTGTATGTCTTAATGCTTCACAACACATATAGCAAGTCAACACTTGGTGGTCACAGAATAAATTCATCAATACAAGAACTTTAGAAATGTACATGCTCTGTTTGCTTCTTTAACTGTGATGCGTTTGTTTTCTTTTGTTAAGGATTTGTGTATTCTCTTCACAACTTCTTACTGTGTTTAAGGCTTTATTTGAAGGTGGAAACATTTTAAAGGTGCTATGTGTAGTATCCGCTAAGAGAGGGTGTATTGCTCTTAAATATTGCCACTGTTTAGGCCTGAATAGTTCTTAATTACCTCTGGAGAATATACAAAAAAAATTGTTCTTGCTATGCTGAGTGAAAAATGCACTTTGATTGCTGGACATAG
Organism: Apricaphanius iberus; assembly: GCA_028564705.1. Classification (NCBI taxonomy): domain Eukaryota; kingdom Metazoa; phylum Chordata; class Actinopteri; order Cyprinodontiformes; family Aphaniidae; genus Apricaphanius; species Apricaphanius iberus. Next base: position 33,439 of record JAPXFQ010002152.1, read on the forward strand.
TGTGCAAGCCGTCACATTTGCCACTGTTTTCTTGCAGTCTGGAAATCCAAGTTTCCAGAAATCGGCTCTGAAGTGGCTCATGGTGACTTTATGTTGTAGCAGTTGTTAATCTCTTTGGTCTCTTTGGTAAAGTAATAGCGAAAAGTCCTACACACAATACCTTTAAGTGAAAGACATGTTTGGAATTCATCTTATTGTAAAATGAGTCAAATGTGTTTTTATTTTTTTCTCATATTTTCTGGTGTCTCATTGAAGTTTCTAAGTGTTTAAAAAACATTTTCATAAAAAAACCTATAAATAACAAACATTGCAGATATATTTTCTGTATTTTATGCTTTGTCAAAAGTGTATACACATTGTGGGCTGTGTTTCTAGTAATGCTTATGTTTCATTAATTTATTACCTAAATGTTGAACTATTTACATTTCAAATAAAAAAAAATAAAGAAAAACTTGCTACAAACATACACTGATAATTTAAACATTGCATGTGAACTAACAGTGTTGGAACAAACGGCATTAAGTTCAAATAAAACATGTTTGATGCCCAAAATGTCTGTCTGCCCTGTCATCATTTATAATTAAGGCAAAGTGTTAAAAAAACTGAAAACCTCAGTGTAAACCTCAGAGGGTAAAAAAGATAGCAACTTGAACTGAAATGTAATGAATAGCTTTGCGCGGCCTGTATGCTTGAGCCTTCATTGTTTACATGGCCTCTACTGAACACCACGGGTGGGTCTTTATTGGTTTGTTGCATTAAAAAGCCCAATGAATCTGAGTAACCGCATAAAACTGTTTCCTCGGAGGGTAAACCCTTGTTATGGGAAAAGTCACACATGGTGCTCACACATGTTTGCTTAGGGTAACTGGAGTAAGCCTGAGCAAACATGGCTTGGTGAGATACATAGGAGCTGTTTTTACCATACACGTTGTATACTCTTTCCTTTGGCCTAATTATTTAGTTTTTATCTGTGTTTGTGTCATTGATAAAGGCAAAGTTAACTTTGTGTATTCTCCTTATTTTCTTTCCTGTTGAAAGTACCTCTGTTGGTGCTTCTGTGTCCCTTCACTAGACAGAACCATTGACTGAGCTGTTGCTACCGATGACTTTGTGTACTCAAGGTTTTCTTTACCGAAATAGAAAGTATTCCCAAGTCTGTTTTGTTTGTTTAGCTGTATCTCCTTTCTAGACCAAGCCATTGATTGAGCTATTACTGTAATTAATTTTGTGTATTTTTTTGTTCGAAAATTCTGTTATGCTTACATGTGTTTCTCTCATGATTGAGCTATTGCTGCCAAAAATGGCTTATTTCCTATCGAAGGTACTTCTGGCTCAATCGCTCTCTGTTCAGCTGTTTCTTTCATCAAATAAGCCTCTAAAGGAGATATTACCGCCATTAAAAATTGCGTACTTTATTTGCATTTATTTTTTGGTTTTTGAAAGTACTCCTTGCTCTGTGCTTTTCTGTTTAGCTGTATCTTTTTCCTGGATGGAACCTTTGTCGAAGTTGTCGCTGCCATTGGCTTTGCATGCTTTGTCTTTTATTGCTTTCTTGAAAAAGTACCTCCGGCCGAGTATTCCTGTGCTTTTTCTACTGGTTGTCTTCTTCCTGCAGAGTCCCCAGCCAGTCACAACAGATGATCACCTGTTTCTGCCGGCGGTTTCCTCCAAAAAGGCGGGAGTGGTTCTTTTCCACTGCACTTGCTCAGGATGAGTGATTGTTGTGGAATTAAAGACTCAAAGCAATGGTAAAGACCTCCTTGTAGTCAACCATTAACCATTTGCTGATAAATGATCAATTGAATTTCACTGTACTTGAACTATAATTGTAACTGGATCTGAACCAGACACAATTCCACTGAAATGGTGTGAACTGGGTTTGGGTTCATAAAATCTGAATAGGAGCGTTTGGTTTAGAGATGGCATTTCTTGTGAATTTGTGTTGTATATATAAAGTAAAATGAAGCTTCTGCAAATTGATCACTAAGTGCATAGTGTATAGTCATGTTACATGTGGGAACCTGTCATGTAACCTGACATTTTTTGTTGCATTGTATTGCTTGAATGAAATTCAGATTTCAATCGGACTTCATTCCATTTATCCCTTAAAGCTATCTATTTACCCATTTTTCGTGCTGGATTAATCACTTGCTGATTCCAGAAGGGAATTATTATTGACTTTTTAAGAACTGTTTGTTATAAATCTGTGTTTGCGGTATTTTCCACAGTGTTATGCTATATTAACCAATAAAATGTTTAGATATATACACACAGTAGATACTTAAAACCACCTAAACTGGAAAAACGTCTCTCTTGTAGCTTAAGACATAATTTAAAATGTTGCTTGAAGGAGAAAAACAAAAGCTTTGAATTTTATGTTTAATTCTGGACATTTTTATAGAAATATCCAAAATCGACAACATTTTAGGCCTTATGTATTATTTAAATGTAACTGTAAAAAAAAGTACTATAGAAAGGTTATTGGGATATATTTTAATAATACCTCTTTTAAACTAGCCAAATATAAATGTGGTGTAAATTACAATTTTAACTAATAATTCTTTGATTTTAATTGTTGTGCAATTAATTATTGCATAGTTTATTGTAGGGTGCAGCGATACCGATACTAGTATCGCATCAGGGCCGATACTGTTCTTATGAACTGTATCTGTATTGGTTCAAGTTAACCGATACCAAGAACCGTTACTTAAAATGTGTAAACTCTGCAATAATTTCACAGAAATTTTTTACTTGAATTTTTTCTTTGTGGTAATTATCAACATTTTTTTAATCTAATTCACCATCATTTGTTGTAACAAGCTGAGACCAAAAAATACCCTTTCTTCCAATTAATTCCTTACCATTTTTTGTGTGGCAGAAGTATCGATATTGGTACTCGGTATCAGTAAGTACTCAAATTGGTTTGAAAAAAGTGGTATTGTTGCATCTCTAGTTTGTTGTATAGATTTAAAGAAATAAACATCTAACAGAACAAGACAACTAGTGGTTTCCGTGGTTGACTTGGCTTTGCAACACAGCACTGATTTTCACATATGTTGTTCAGCTGTCTTCACGCTGATACAGAAAGTATCTTAAAGAAACAACCTGATCAGATACAAGCAAGATGTGGCTCAGGAAACGGGATGATACAATTGCGCAAAGAATCCCGCCACAAAGATAAGCCAACGCAAGTGTAAATACCACAAAGCCTGATCTTGATAAGGATCTTGATAACTGGGATTGGATAGCGGGATTCATTCATATGGCCATAGGGGGAAATCAAAGCCTTCTGCCGCAAAGATGATTTTATCTGGCGTGACTCCAGGGAGAAGTGTGGAAAAATGGAAAGAACATTATCAGTGTTGTCACTGATGCAAACACAAGAAAAGACTGTTGTGATCTAAAGACAAAAAAAAGGGACAGTTTATGAGTTCAGCTTTCATGAGTCATGTTCAGGGCTGCACAATGACTGCACAGTGGTTGTGGTGGTGATGAGAGTGCTGTTTCCCCGCAGTGAGAAGGTCTGTGCTACAAATTCAGGCGTGGGGTCATGAAGTTGGCAAGTGCTTGTGCTTGGATGGGTACCCTCAGGGTACTCAGGCTTCCTCCCACAATTGGATAACCTGTCTTCTGCGTTCTTTGGTCTTTATGGTGCTTTATGGTTTATTAATATACACCAACCAACCCTCACAGAACAACGGGATAAATACTGTGACAACAGTAGACTTGTGAGAAGTTTAAAGGCAACTGAACGCATTTGATTTGATTTACGCCACACTTTTCACTCTTCGTATGTGATTTTTAAAAAGCATGTTATTTTCTGTCCTCTTCAAAATATTGTGCTTCCTTGTTTCAAGTAAACACAGTGAAGTTTGTAGTGACAAATTGAGGAAAGACACGTAGCCCAATGACATTTTGAGAGCTACTCAAATATTATGCATTTTTGGTTTTAACTTTTAACTAACTAATCTTGGGGAAAAGTCATTAACAGTTCATCCTACTTCCACATAACTCCTCAACAAGCTGGAAGCTAACATGTTGACCAAATCACAATTGAAGGTGAAATATTCTTGTCTCATTGGTGCTCTGAGTCAACCAATATCTTAGTTTCTACTCTTTTACACATTTTTGGAGAACTAAATCTACCCACATGGAAAGAATCTGTATACACATACAGGTTTTAATATATGTTTTAAATATATATGTGACACATCTAAAATTGGCCGTTTCCCTTTATTACAGAAAATACAGGGAAACAGCCAATTTTATATATGTCACATATATCAAAATGTTTTTTTGTGTGCAGAATCAGGCGGACCATTTCATGAGCTCTTTTTGTGACAAGGTGCCATCGATGTGAGGAAATGATCTATGGTCTCCCAGGTGAGAGTCATGCACGCTAACCAGTCAGCCAAAGGGACAACACAGCAGTCATGATCTATCGGTCTTAAAATGACAAGACCTCCACACTGTCACACTTTAAAAAAATATTATCCTGAAAAATTCCGGACACATTCCAGGGTAAAATATTGTGCCCCTCCTATATTCACCCTCTGTCCATTTCCAGGAGGACAGGGCGGATCTGTGAGGGTGACATCGCCATATTTATTCCTAATTGCTTTGCCGCAATACCGTCTACAACCCAAAGTTTGTGCGTCTGCTGCATGTGGATGATGTAAGCCGCCAACGTGACGCTTAAGAAGTCTTTTGCCTCTTAAAATGTTTAGAATAAAGTCAACAATCCACAAAAAGAAAAACAGTTTCAAGGGTGGCAATCCTATGTCTTGCCCTTGATAATTTCCATAAAATGCCAATTACATGTGATGCCAATTTCAGTTGTTTGCATACAGAAGTTATTGCATGATTTTTTTTTTGTAATGGCCTTAGAAAAATATAAAGTAATAACCTTGATGATAAATAATATTAGCTAGGCATCATGTATGACAGTTGCCAAAGGGAGATAAATCACCAGATCCTGCCAAGAGCTATATAGGAGACATATAAGTACATAAAGGACTTATATGTGGATATATAGAAGCAATGCCGGAGGCATATATGTCCTGTATATGCACATATAGGCATGTCAGTTTGGACTATATGTGGCATATATGTACATTTGTTGGCAGCATATGTATTATCATATACATGCTTATATGCACATATGGTATGGAAGCAGTCATCTTACCTTGAATGTGGCCAGTACAAAGGATATGATTGTAGATTTCAGAAGAAACTAGGAAAAGTCAAAGACTGTTTCCATCATGGTGGAAGAAGTGGATGTGGTTGAGAAGTATAAAAACCTTGGAGTTCACCTGGACAACAGACTGGACTGGAGATTCAACAGTGAAGCGGTCTAGAAGAAGGGACAGAGCAGACTGTACTTTTTGAAGAAGCTGAGGTCCTTCAAGGTTTGCAGCCAGATGCTTTAAGTTTTCTTAAATAGTTCATCATCATGGGTAGCAGCATCACAGCCTGGGACTTAAAATGGCTCAACTACCTGATAAAAAAGGCTGGTTCTCTTCTGGGGACGACTGTGGAACAATTGGTAATAATGATGCATAGAAGGATTCTACATAAAATTTGAAAATTATGGATAAGCCCGATCATCCTCTTCATGACACTATCCTACAGCAACAGAGCATCTTCAGTCGGAGGCTTCTTCAGTTTCGGTGCAATACAGACCGCTACAGGAACTCCTTTCTCCCCACAGCCATCATGATCTACAACAACTCCTTGAAGAATGAATTAGTTATGAGTTACAAGACTTAATTTCCCTCTGCGATTAATAAAGTATTTTTTTATTTAATTGAATATACTATATATTGTATATTATATATATATATATTATTATATATATGCGTAAATGCTGTATATAGGCAAGCATATATGTGCATAGAAATTGCATACAGGTTTCATATATGCAAATATATCCTCATATAGATTATTCTCATGTGGGTAAGTTCTTAGTGGCCATGAGAGCTAAATTCAATAATTTCTTGCTTTGTCGTTGTCCAGTCTTTGAACTATGTCAACATTCCCTCCTTGATGTTTTAGTTGGACTGAAGGCACTTTCTTACCCACGCTACTTGTTCAACAGCCATTGTCAAAAGGTTTTCACCTCCTTATGCATGCAGATTCACTCCCATGAACTTGCCAAGCAAGCTCTGCAACGGTGAAAACACAATAATAGCACACTCTTCAGGAGGACGACATCATGGTACTTTGAGTACATTTTGTTGTCTTGAATCCTTCTCCCATGTTATTACTTAATTTCTAAGCAGTGTACTTGATACTGCACAAATACATATTACGATGATGATTACACCTGTGCAGCTCCAAGATGCATATAATTTTGCGGTTTCTTGCACAAAAATCTAAAAACTGTGTGCCTGCAAAACTCTTTGGCCATTGAGCCTCCTTTGATCCTGGTTGAAAACACATGGATGCTTGATGCAGTCTAACCCTCCTTACCGTTTTTAACGTGGAAGATAAGTCCTAACCCACTGACAGTGAAGAAGAGGTTATGCGTAAACTTTCTCCTACTTCTTCTAAACTTGTTTCGCTGGTCATGCTGCTATTGACAAAGCACAGCAGACAAGATGGCCCCGTCTTCAATTTAATGTTCATGTCAAGCTTTTGAACTTCGAGAAGAGTGACGAGAACAACAGGTTCAGGCAGAAGGGTTGTTTTATTTTTTTTGTAAAAAAAATAAAAAATAAACTATAAATGTATTTTATCTTTAATATCAAATGATGTAAAAAGAAACTTGTTTTGCCACTTTGTTTGCTTTTTGTGCACATGGAAGGATATTAATAATTATATAAATATAAAAAGGAGCCATTGCAGTTCTTCATACAATATTAAATGAGAATCCAAACAAATCTTTGCAACATAAAGCTGTTTTCTTCTGTTCTGGCACTAAAATACTTTCAGATGATAAGGTTAATCTGGTGTGTATGTGTATGAAACAACTCTAGTAAGCATGGCTGTTTTGCCTGGAGGCTTTGTCTGTCTGATGAATGGGAACCACTGCACTCTGTTCTCTCGCTAGTGGCTAGCTTTCTCTGCCTGCTTCTTGCTGCTGCAGGGCGGCTGGTGATCAATGAGCTGAAACTAATATGATCCTTGGAGCTGAATGTAGCTGCAGACTGCAGTGCCTTTCATATAACACATTTGATCCAACATAAAGATATTTATTGCAGCAGGTAAAAGGAGAAAATGTCAACTGATACATGCAGAACTAACAGAGGGAAACCGAAAACAAATGGAATCATTAAGCTTGTGATTTTGCAAGCAGATTGAGTCAGCTAAAAGGCCCATTTACTCTGTTACATCCCTAACGAGGCTCATCCTTGAAGTGATCAACAGTTTGTGTCGCTCTTATGTGGGCGGCCGACAGGGGCGGATAGGTCTTTCCTTCAATTGCCTAATGCTTTCATGTTGAAACTGGACACATGGGATGCCTGAGTTCCCCAGAGACCATCTGGATGTGTGTGAGTGTGTCTCTGGAGCAGATGGATTACCACCCCTTCTCTTTCTGAATACAGTCCATTCACAGGTGGGGCCTAAAACCTGCCCCTTTGATGCTAAAGTCAAGATCCAATAACTACCTTTGCAGTTAGAGGACACTCTGAGAAGCACAAAGCCAGGATGATTCCAGCAGGCACACTCCATCTGTATGCAAATCAGATCGTAAACATATGGGAAGGTGGTATGCTTCTTTAACCTTAGCTTCAGGAACAAATAGTTTTCATACATGACACCCCTCTGGGATTTATATCTACAGGAGCTAGTTAACATGCACTCTCTGTAGGCATGAATTCCTTACTGATTTGGGGCTGTAATTATTTACGTGTTTACATCGAGGACAGTAAACATCTTGGTTTAAAAAAGTTGGAATTTATTTTAAAGTTTCTTTCAATAAAGCTGAGATCCTGGTATTTCGAAGTTTTCATGATGGTTTGTGATCAGTTTTCATTTTCACTGCCCAGTTGTTTCATTTTCATCCATCTGACCCATATGTTAGTGTGGATTACTCTCCACAGTGAAGCCAGTTTCACATCTCCATGGACAGAGAGGCTGCTCCCCAAAGAAGACTGTGATACAAAGTTGTCTCCTTATAGCCCTTATTAACAATCCAAATTTCTACATTTAGATTTTTTTTTCAGATGGCAGAAAAATAGGGCTATTTGACCACAATAACAAAACGAAAATTAACCTTGAATCTGATGCAAATAGTTAACTTATCCCTCCAGTCAGGTGTCTTACCCCAGGCCCTCAAAACAGCAGTTATCAAACCACTATTAAAGAAGAACAACCTAGATAATACACTGATGCAGAACTATAGGCCAATCTCTTATCTCCCATTCATCAGTAAGATTATTGAACAAGCTGTGTCTCAACAGTTAACTACATTCCTGACAATAAAATGACTCCTTAGATAATTTTCAATCTGGTTTCCGTGCCCATCACAGCACTGAGACTGCCCTCGTCAAAGTTTTCAATGACATTTGCATAAATACAGACAGCGGCAGAACCACAGTTCTGGTTCTGTTGGACCTCAGTGCAGCGTTTGACACTGTTGATCATAAAATATTACTAGAACGACTGGAGAGCTCGGTCGGACTCACTGGTACAGCACTTCAATGGTTTGAGTCTTACCTCAAGAATAGGAAGTTCTTTGGGTCCATTGGAAATTTCTCAACAGAAAAAACAGAAATCATATGTGGGGTCCCCCAGGGATTCATCCTGGGTCCCCTCCCATTCAATATTTATATGCGCCCAACAAAGATTATAGCAGCCTATAAGATTAGTTACCATAACTATGCAGACGACACTCAGCTATCCATTACATTGTCACCAAGTAATTTTGATTCTATCCAGACCTTAAATGAATGTATTGAACAAATCAATGACTGGAAGTCCCATAACTTTCTCCATCTAAACAGAAACAAAACAGAAGCAATTATTTTTGGACCTGAGGAGGAATGATTCAGAGTCAGCATACAGCTTCAGCTAATACAACTAAAAATGACTCATCAGGCCCGTAATCTAGGTGTAATAATGAACTCAGACTTAAATACGAGGGTCACATAAAGGCAATAACAAGGTCAGCCTTCTCTCACCTGAATAACATTTCTAGGATTAAAGGACTAATGTCACAGAAGGACCTTGAAAAACTGATCCATGCGTTAATCTTTAGTCTGATTGATTACTGCAACAGCGTCTTCACAGGTCTACTCAAAAAGTCAATCAGACAACTGCAGCTATCCAGAATGCTGCTGCTCGTACTAAACATTCCTGGTATTAGAACTAAACAGGGAGAGGCAGCTTTCAGCTTCTATGCTCCACAAATCTGGAACAAACTTCCAGAAGAATGCAAAAATGCTGACTCGTTAGGCTCTTTTAAATCAAAGGTTAAAACTCTACTAGTCAGAGCTGCCTTTGAGCCCTAAATTGCGTTTTTGACCACGCTTTGATTCTCGTGATGTGATTTTTATTCTTAGTTTTTAACCGATTGTGTTTTATCTGTTTTTAATCTATATTCTTTTATACAAATATAAATTTGTTCTTTACACCTTCTCTTTTTATTCTTATGTTTTATTTGTCTTTAAATTTCATACCCTCACATACATTTTTTTTCATGCTTCAGTTACTAAATGCATTTCTTTTAGTAATCTATTTTAATGTTCTTATTTTTACCATGTATTTAGTTTCTCTACCATGCCTTCAAACTTGGTGGTGGTAGCATCATACTAGTAGCCTGACATAGCCATACTCAATTCTAATCAGAATGTGAACTTCCAGACCATGTTGTGGGCGGGACTAAGTTCGGCTGGCACTCAGGCTATCATACTAGATCATTAATGGTTAATTGACAATGATGATTGATCGTAAAAAGTAGGGATGTCCGTATGTCGAGATCTGATCGGGACGATATTTTTATACTTTTCATTGATCGGAGATCGGCTATACTAACTGACAAGTAGTGCCAATTTTTAAGATAGTATTCCTAGTTACATTTGACGGTAAAAATTCAAACCACCGTAGTGGTGCCAACCAAACATGTCTTTTAAGTCTTTTCATTTGGTTCAGAATCTCCAAAATTGATAGCGTTACTGTTAAATTCCTCTTTCGCTCACGCAATACCAAGTAATTTTTCTTCTTTTTACTTTTGTCTGAAATGTTAGACCTTTAATTCTCTGTAAAATGTTGATTTCATTGGATTTACAACAACGATGGGAATGCTTATTAATGAAATCTATTTCGGGTTTTTTAAAAGTTAATACTAAAAGCAAAATATCGGATCAGGACTCGAAATTGAATCGGATGTGAGGTTAAAAAATTGGATCGGAATTGGAGGTCTAATGTTGCATTCATACCAACCCGATACGTCAGCGTCAGTTGCAGCAAGATTACATGTAAAGTCTATGGTCGAGTACGTCAGAGGTCCATCAAAGTCTCCGCGGTGCGTTGTATACGTGGGCTCCGTCAACTTTATTTGCATTTCATACGGCAACGTAGCAACGCAAGCAACGCAAGCAACGCAAGCAACGCAAGCAACGCAGAAGTTCAGCAAGCTGAACTTTTGACGGACCCAACGCAGTTAACGCAGTTAACGCAGTACGGCAAACAATCAGAGTGTCTCACTGTAGTTATGTCACTATACATGTATCTTGAATGAAGCGCTGGACCAGTGAAAACATTTTCAACAAATACAGATTTCAAAAATCAGAAATAACACTTACCGAAGACAGATGGATAGAGGCTCCTAAGGAGGAACAGAGCACCTGTAGTTGGTGTCCTGGTAGGAGATTTAAGATGCAGCCCAGGAGGTCATAAAATTAGGTGTGCGGGACAGACGGAAGTAGCGCTGAAAGCGAACCTCATCCATAAGCAGCTCCTGGAGCAAACGGTTAAACTCCCCAAACTCAGAACGTATCTGAATAATAGGCGCTGATGCACCCGATGTCGACGTTGTCTAGCTTTATCTCGAAAATAAAGCCAAATCGCTTTTTAGTTACGATCCACCATAGTTCAGAATGTACGGCAACAGAGGAAGCCCCGCCCATGCGGTCTTTTTTGCTCAGAAGCAAATGTTGGAAGCCAAAAGGTACATACTACGTCAAACTTCATCCGTTGAATGCGTTGCCTGACGCAGACCAACTGCATGGTCTGAATGCACGATAAGATGCTGATCGAGATATCCCATGGTTAACGTAATACAAAAGTCTTTCTAGATAAGGTAAAGCAGTCTTAACTGGAAACCTGTGGAGAGCCCTAAATATTGTGTTTCTCTTATTTTAGTTAATCAGAAGCATTAAGGAAATCTATTGATTTTATTTGATCTTTGAGATTAATGAAAAAAAACAAGAAGAAGTGAAAATAATGTGGGTTCTGAGGGTTTAAATATGCAGCCTGCCGTAAACTCGTGTTCACCTTTCAGAGAGCTTCTAAGTTTCTCTGTTCCTCTGTTAATTGCAAGGCCATAAGGGTTTGCAAACATAAACAGGAAAATCAAGACAATCAGTTTGAAATGTCATTAACTTGCCCTACTGGTTAACACTTAAACTGTGCTTTATCCTTGTCTTTTGTGATCCTTTCTTTAAAATACTTGTGTGCAGTTAGGATGAGGTCAATAAATTAGCTGTTTTCTCAGGTTTTATCAATGCCCAATTTGCATTTACAATTAAGTTAGAAATGTCTGTTTTCCCTTTCATCTCAGCAGCATGGAGCACATGCCAGCATATACTGGGTGCAGTCTAAGATGTCTGCAGGAGAAGAAACCAAAAACACACTTTGCTTTCAGCAGAGCGGAACATGATGGTACAACAGAGGTATGCCTCAATGTTTTTTGATGACTGCACGTCTCATAGCGGAAATGGCCTTTCCTTACCCAACCTAATCTGGATGCTTAGCCACTTTACCAGGAGCCTTTCACAAATACAATTTATTTTTGCAGAAAAACAAACCTTATTTTAACACCAACAAGTTGCTTTTTAACTGAATATTAGGGTAACTGTGGCTCAGGGGTTCGCAGGATGCCTGGCATCCCGAGGGTTGCCGGTTTGAACCCCAGATCCATTTGTCTCAGTCATTGTGTCATTGGGCAAGACACTTCAATGTAACAATGGAACTTCTAAAGTGCCTTTGAGTGTCCAAAAAAGCAACATATAAATTTGATTTATTATTATTAGCTATCCGCTGAAAAATGATGCATAATCTGATTCTTTGCAAGTCTTTCCTGGATTTTTTTCAGTGTTGCTTAACATAACTTTCAGAAACTGAGTTTTTTTAAGCCAGACATGTCATGGTTTGTTCTCACCTTGCTAATTTCCTCCATTTTTAATTACACGCTGAAGATATTATACAGTGTTGTATGGAGACCTACATGAAAATAAGAGTTATAAGCAAAAATCCTACGTGGATATTGCTCAAACACTGTAAAGTATTTTGAGCTCCCAACAATATGTGCCAATATTGCCAATATGTGGCAAAATAATTTGTTGTTTAAAATTCACCTATTGGCAATTTTCTTCTTAGAGCATGTCTAAAATATTCAGAAGAAAGGCACAATGCTACTTGAAACTGTACTGGCTAACTTTTTGGAAAGCCAAAAAACCTGGAGCAGTATTCACTTTCCTTGGCAATGATTAGCTGTGTCCCTAAGACTGGAGATAACAAAGACTATAGATGCTTGCATGCAAATTGCATGCTGATGATATGCATGCATACATCTTACCCACACCTGATACAGATGTTAGTGGCTGAGATGTGAAAGCCCAAAAAGTGTGGTGGAAACATCTTGAAATTGGAAAAGAAAAATAAAACTCAAGAAAATGAGGGTTAACTGCAATCAGTATCACTTTAGCTAAATTAAGTGTAGTTTTATTGAATTGTGCTGTCCTGATTAGTTTTGCTGTTATGCTGCTCTGATGTTATGCATTAAAAACTCTTCTTATGCATGATCTTTCTCCACAACACACCAAATGATTGCTACTGCACCATACCCAGCCAATAACTTTGGAACTGACAATTTTATTTATCCATAACTGTGCTGGAAAAGCTACATTCCACAGCTGTCGGGTATTGTGCAAACCTTACCTTTTTTATCCCCGGGTTTAAACCATTGGTTGGAGTGTCTTTGAACTTAGACAAACAATTGTTGGTATAATACCTGTTTTAATTCCAAAGGAAAGGGAGATGGGTAAAGCAAAAACAACTTCTGTTTTTTATCTAGAGTGGCAGATTACCAGAGTTGTTTATGTTACCCGGTAGAGAAAGATAAATAAAACGTTCTCAGTTAAAATGTGTCCATAGCTTCTTGTACCTTTGTGCCATGGTTGAAAGTTTAGTTTTTTTTTCCGAAAACCATCTCAATGCCATGAATAAAGTGGACTCAATCAAAGCAATGGGAATTCTACATCATAACAATGCAACAGTAATAGTTAAAGGTTACCTCTCTACAGATACACAGAACTGAACAATCTTACCGACTCTGGCATTCAATCAAGAACCTAATGCAGATAATATTTTCAGCTGTTCTAAATCTTTTAGCATGTTGAATTAGGTTACATTATTAGCAATATGGTCTGGGTCCTCTGGTTGGGGTAAACCCTTCCTGTATTGATCTGGCCATATGTTTTGGATCACTATCTAAATGAAACACCACTTTCAGTTTTCTGGCAGAGGCAACCAGATTGTTATTTTGAATCTTCCACCATTTATCAACTGTTCATGATGCCAGAATATTCCAGTTTTCTTTCGACATTCAAACTAAAAGGAAGAGGCTCACAACATATCAGAACCATCCCCTTTTCTAACAGTGAGTATGAGGAATTTTTCTGTATATTCATTCTTGCTTTATATCAACCCCCACCAGAAGTGTTTAATGCTGAAAAAGCTGAGCCTTAGTCTTGTTTGGCTCGATTCGCATGTAGATCCTTTTTAATTACTACTAGAGTGAGTGACCCCCGAAATGCCACTATTTATGGCCCATCATTGGGGTTTCTGTTGTCATCCCATTTACTGTTAGCTAATAAGATAAACTTGGGTCTTTATTCAGCTTTGTTACTGTGTTAGTTGATAGGTGAAACATTTAGATAAGTAGCCTTTTTAATACTAATTTTTTATTTTTGGCCATTTCTCAACTAACAAAGATGAATTAACATATTCTTTACTTGATTGTACATGTGCTTTTTTTCCAACTTGAAGAGTGGCTAGAGCAAATGTGTGATACCCCAGAAAAACTACAAATCATCAATTATTAGGAAAGCACTGAAAACGTTACTGATATTGGGTATCGGGACCCATACCGTTCTGCATCGTATCAGTTAAAGTTAATGATACCATGAACCGATACTTAAAATGTGCAAACGCTCCAATAATTTCACAGAAAATGCTTAATTTTCACTTGAAATGTTAGTTTTGTGGTCATTTTCATAAATATATTTTTATTTGTTGTAACATGCAGAGAAGAAAATAAAACCTGTCTTCCAATTCATCGCATTTGTGTGGTAAAAGTATTGGTATTAGTACTAGGTATCGGCAAGTACTCTAATCCAAGTATCTGTATCGGTTCAAAAAAAGTGGTATCGTTGCATCCCAGTCAATTAGTAATGAAACTTTCTTAGTTGCTCTGGTGAATTCACAACTAAAAAAATTTATTACAGAAATACCACAACCACATGTTTCATTCGACTTCACCAACTGTTGAACCAGTTAATTTGATAAAAACTACATTTTCTTGGCTTTTTAAATCTCTGGATTAATTGTATTTAAAATAAGATTTTGATTTTATTTTTTGTGTGAGATTATACTACTGCAAAAAAGTATTGACTAATTTTCAGGAAATATGCATATTTCCAGGTAGACCAGAGATGTTGCACAGCAAAATCATAAACATTAATCTTTAACTTACAAAATCAGAAGGTTCAAACCAAAAAGGACATTGTAAGAAGGCTGTTTCAACCTCAAACCCACGCCATTATCGACAGCCAAAAATTATCAGTCCTTTGTCACATCTTAAATTTGAAGCAACTACTGTATATTTCTTGTCAACACTTTAAATATGAGTAATGTAAGAGTTTCAACCACATTTAACAACAGAACGCCATCAAGCATACAGTATATTTTAATTGTTTATTAATGAACCAGGAAAATGTTCCACAACAAAGCTTGAAATAAAGGTAAGAGCAGTATTTTAATCATGAGATTTGATTTTTACTCAGCGATCTAGCCTCTGGTTTTATACTTTCTTATTTTATGTTTTATTTATATTTTTTTTATTGCACTCATTCTTTGCCTGCACTGTTTGATTATGCTTAGGCAGCAGTGTTGCGCAGTTTGATATACATTCATACGCTCTCCCCAATATGCCAGATGCTTGAATCATGTTTTGGCACCGGTAGAGCATTGAAGTTTGATTCCAAGATACCCATTTGATCCCCAAATAGGGAAAAACAACAATAAAAATAAAATGAGACAGCAACATCATGGCAAAAAGTAATATAACCTTTCTTGACACAGCAGAACATTGAATCCCACACCCCTGATCCCTACACGTAGACAATATTCAGAATGCAAGACCATTAGAAAGGACAAGCATACATTAAAGCAGAGACCAAACTTGATCCACAAACTCACATTTAACCATGTTGGCAGCAATTTTTAGGAACTAGTGTCATTGCCGCTTTAAGTTGAGCAGTTGTTCTACTTGTTTAGCCTTAGGAATAAGAACTAACTTGCTAATTATTGAAAAGATTTTAGTTTGTGCTGAAACACAGTGGTTACATTTTTTAACAGAAAAGTTATTTTTGAGGTTGTTTTGATGTTGCTTCTACTAAAGGGTTCTCATGTATACGTCTAGAGGGCTGCCAGAGCTGAAACATTAGAGATACATTAACATATTTTGTTTATAAAATAGTGCCATTTTAAAGCGCAAACATGTTTGCATATGATGATGCGGTTTCAAAAATACCAGCAGTTAAACTGCTTTCAATATTGCTGCTCATTTATGTGATGCATTTATGTTACCATTTGAACCTCCAACTATAGCCTTTTATTTCTTGGTTGTGGATGTCCAGTTTACGGTGTCTGAACTTTCAGTGGGAAAATGGTGGACAGGAAAAACACGATAGTGAGTGGATTTTAGAGGTCACAACCAGAGATTGTTAATTATTCAGTCCCCTTTCAATTGACATATGTGTGTAAATTAACCCACTGGGGACAAAAACTGCTATTAAACAGTACCGTTTATACATGCCCTCCATAATATTCCTTTCACTTCCAACCATCTGCTTTGCAGAAAACATAGATTTCACTAAAATATTTAGAACTCGGTATCCTGTGACCACCAGAGGAAACTGATGAAGCTTACCGATCCAATTAAAAATGAGAAAACATCAGCAAAGGAGTGTTGTCTTTTTGCGCATTGACATGAGATAGCCATTAGAGGTTGATTAAAAACAGCGTGCTTCAACGTTGACCCATCCCTCCTTCCATCAGCCCCAACATCACACCAGCAGACACATGCAGAGAAGTCCCCAAAAGATGCTTAAAGATAAAAGAGAATCGACCCGTCAGCCTTATGTACAGAGGCTGCAGATCTGAAAGGAGAAGAGCCATGAAAAATGGATGAGAGAAGAAATCCACTTCACCTCCCCCCCTGGAGGCTGGTGCACCCCCCACAGTGCTCCCACTCATAATCCTCTCTCCTTCTACACACATGCACACTCCTCATTCTGTGCATGCGGTGTGTGCAAACAGAAAGACAAGGTAGGCATACGGAGCCCGAGGCCCTCTGGTAGGTGTTAGGATTTAGGGGATGCACCAGTATGCTGCTAATATTAGTCGTTCATGACTTTACAGATATTATCTGTGACTGATGGGATAAAGAAGAAGCTCATTAAACACAATCAAATCTGAAATTATTAGAAATAATGGCCTTTATGCATAGATTTTCCGATACTCTCGTAGATCCAACAAAATGTCCAAAAGATGAGATCCTTGGTAAAACAATTTTTTAGTCTTGCTTATGATGGAGTGAATCACAAAGCCTTTGTATCCTTATAGATTCATTCTACCATGACATGAGAACAATTCATAATCAGGCTGAATTTCACGGCAGTGTGTTTGTTTCAGTCATTGAAGAAATATGGAAAATATTTCTTTAAATAATGAGGTTTCACATACCAAGACAGCTTAGCAATTGATTAGGACTTTACTAAATGCTGAAATGTGTAAAAAAAAACTAAACCCAAAATTTGTGGGTAGCTAAATGCTTCTGTTTTACTGATAATTGGGAAGGTTTAATATCTTCTAAAAGAGGTGATTTTCTCAGAAAACACTAAAGAAAACACTAAAGAACTAAATTTGTCTGGCTTGAGACGGGAAATAGCGAGGAAAGTTTACCCCAGGCAGTGGAGATGAAAGATTTTTCCGGAAAAAAAGAGAGTCCTTTCACACTCTACAAACCTCTGTTATCACATTAAGATGCGCCAAGGCAATTTTATTTGTATAGCACACTTTCAAGAAGGTGCTTCAAATAGCAAACCAGCATGAAAGTCAAAAGCAGCAAGGCTGAGGACTGTGATGATACATTTAAACAATCCAAACCGTTCTGCAACAGTCTTCTTTGTCTAATATCCAAACACAGAGGTGGTAGTATTATGACTTTTGGCTTGTATTTGAGCTGCATTACCCGGAGAACTTTGTCATTTAGTCGACGATGAGCCACTCTGAAGACTGAACTATTTTTGATACCATCGTAAAAACATTTAATTCCATTATGTGAGCATTACCTAAATTTATCTCACGAGATAACTTTTTTACAATATTACCTAAAGCTTTAAAATTGTCAGAGGGCTCACAGACACGTCATCCTCCTCACTATCTAAGACCCTTCATTAAGTGCGATCCACCTTAAGCCTACTTACATGAACTCGTGAGAGCGTGTGAAACGTTCCAGTCCAAGCGTCTGCAGAGGCTCAGGCTATCTGCAGCATCCTTTGGGGCCTATCTGACGGGCTGGCAGTCGCCTGATGAGAGGGAGACAGGGACATGTAGAGGGAAGGGAGGGCAGCTGTCACCTCCACTTTGATGGGCAGCTTCTCATCCTGCAGGAAGAGGGACAGCTCCTGCTGGCGTGCAAAAAATATTACCTAAGGTGGGTTTTTAAAGCAGAGGATGACACAATTTGAGAACAGTTTATGCTTAAACAAGCTAGTGGTAGTTTTGGTGACCATCTTTGAGGATCTTTTTCTTAAAAAATCAGTGGGCGGTTAGTTATATAGACTTGTTTCACTCAAAGATTTTTCTTACAGATGGTACAGTGTTGGCTTTACTTTAGGTGCAGATTTGACTCTCTCTGCCACTGAAAATGTCCCTGTCTGCATAATTGATGCAATTATGTGTTATGGCCCCCCAAAACCTCTATTTGAGCCTTAACTGCATTACTTGTATGCTAAATAAGGAATACTGTTGCCACTAAAGGGTGTACTCGTTCTGCAGCAGTGATTAGGCTGCTGGTAAAATAAGGGTCATGGTGTCTCGAATGGCTCGCTTTCTTCTCAAAGTGCATCCTGAGCCACGCAAGCACATGCCTGGCCAACCTTGTGACACAAAAGAAAGCAACTGTTGTCCAATCCTGAGGTAAATTTTTGGCTCTATCGGCATTGCCCCTGCCACAGCATGGGAACCCACCTCTACGGCCCCATGCCCAACAAACTGCCAAGCATTGTGATCTTCTTTCTATCAGAACCAGCATTAGCTTCTACAGCAATCTGAGCTTCAGTGGCTCATCTGTGGGATTAGACCACACAAGCTTTAGTCACCCATGACCATGTTTGCAGTTCAACACCCTTTCTCCCTTGGAATGCTTTTGATAAATATTGGCCACTGGTCACATTAGTTGCCATTTTGGACATGTTCTGCCACAATTGTTGAAGTATCCACATGTGGCCCTTGTAAACCTCTCTCAAATACAAAACTTGTTTCCTGCCCCATATATATCACACACATTAATAGGCATTGTGATGAAAGGCTTTATCACTGGAACAGTGTACTTAAGTCTGAAAGCCCTACAGTGACTCCTACTTACCTTTTCCTTGTAATTGTTTCAAAACAATGTAATCTTTGTTTATTCTGAGTATTAATATGTTTTAAAAGAAAATTCATGTCCATGTGTATGGTCCCAAATATTGGTTGAGCTTCAAGATGCAGATTTTGGAGCAGGGGCTTCTACTTGGGAAGCACCCTGTTAGTCCATGGTTAAGTAAATGTCATTGACTTTTTAAAATGTCACTAGTGTTTCTGCAGGTGTTAGTTCA
Organism: Apricaphanius iberus; assembly: GCA_028564705.1. Classification (NCBI taxonomy): domain Eukaryota; kingdom Metazoa; phylum Chordata; class Actinopteri; order Cyprinodontiformes; family Aphaniidae; genus Apricaphanius; species Apricaphanius iberus. The sequence goes on from JAPXFQ010002152.1 coordinate 52,767, forward strand.
TGGCATGCTTGACCTTTGGTGCTTAGTTTCTGAACATACCAATTTCAGTTCATATGAGGAAACCAATTTGCATGAGATAGTTTGATCTTGGATCAAATCATGTGTTTTAGCAGGAAATGAATCCCAATTTGTCTTTTTTTTTCTGAAATGGCCTGACCTTAATGGTTGGAAATGGAACATGAGCATGGTAGCAACCTCTAGTTTATCTAGGTTGTAGTTACAATAAAAACATCATTCCAGCTGTTGGGTTGCCTGTTTCGCTGCCAATACGTCCAGTGACCAACCTGACCTGTGTCCAGTAAGGAATGTATTTTAGAAGAATTTAACTGACGCTAACGCTAGCAAAGTTAGCTAGTGAGTTAGCTTACCAATCCAGGAGGAAAGTCGCAGTTTCCGCGTGTTTGATGCCGTAGAAATGTTTCATGTGGTTCCATCTAGTTTAGGCTTCATCTAAAACTACTCTAGTTTCGGTTCCTCTGCTGTCACTCCTCTCCTGAGATGGATAACAATATCTCTGGAGCTCTGAAGCAGCTGCTAGACTTGCTGACTACACCATTCTTCCTAGAACCAGCCAAGCTGTGCCGACATTATAGTTGAATCATAAAGACTGTATCTGTCAAACCACAACCTGCAATTGCTACTCCCTGTTAGATGTAAATATGACATCGTTGTCGTGCCCAATTTATGTGAGACATTTTTAAAATGTGAAATGTGTGAGACATCAACAAATTTAAATAAGCCCTACCATTTCTGAGAAGAAAAGTGCTACAACATTTATACAGAATTATGTCAGAAGCTTTCTGGCTTTCTGGCTAAAAAAAAGAAAGAAAAAAAATGCTGTCAAAGGGCAACTTGTCAGTGATTTTAACCAACACGCAACTGTTTGAAAATAATTATGTCATAGCCCAAGTTATAACCTTAAACAAATTCGATTTTTATGTTGATTAGTTCTAAAAAAAACATGAAGTTTATGTACACCTACCTGCTTCATCCTAGTAGTTACACAAAGGAGTTATCCCAGATCCTTCCAGAATGTACAACCTTCACCGTTTCCAACTAAAGTATTTACATCATTTTAAATATTTAACTTAACTTGTAAATGATCTGTTGCTGCTTTAAATGCACAAAAATACATGTGTAAATTTTTGAATAGCCCTTCTGCACATTTCTTTTGATCTGAATATACTATTTTTAAAACAACACAGTATCATTTTTCCGTTGTTGTAAATTTGCCCTTACTTTGCTAATACCTATTCTTCTTTGTTGTTCTTTTTTAGTATTTAACTTGGTATGAATATGCATGCACGCCTTCCTGTTTGGAAGCGGGGTCTGGGGACTTTGGGACGGGCTATCCAATCTCTGGTGCTGAGGTCACCAAGGTTGTTAAAAAATTCCTTGGTGGCAGGGCTCCGGGGGTGGATGAGATGCGCCTGGAGCTCCTCAAGGCTCTGTTGTAGGGCTGTGTTGGTTTGCGCAGCTATGCAATATTGCGTGGACATCATGGGCAGTTCCCTTGGATTGGCAGACCGGGGTGGTTGTCCCCCTCTTTAAAAAGGGGACCACTACCGGGGGATCAAACTCCTAAGCCTCCCTAGTAAGGTCTATTCAGGGGTTCTGGAGAGGAGGGTCCTACGGATATTCGACCTCGGATCCAGAAGGAACAATGCGGTCTTCGTCCTGGCAATGGAACACTGGACCAGCGCTACACCCTCAGCAGGATCCTGGAGGGTGCGTGGGAGTTCGCCCAACCAGTCTACATGTGTTTTGTGGACTTGGAGAAGGCATTCGACCGTGTCCCTCGGGGAATCCTGTGGGGGGTACTCTTGGAGTATGGGGTACTGGACCCTTTGATAAGGGCTTTTAGGTCCCTATATGACAGAGTTGTCAACATGTGTGTCAGAATTTGGGTTCACATTGCCGGCAGTAAGTCGGATTAGTTTCCGGTGAGAGTTGGACTCCGCCAAGGTTGCCCTTTGTCACCAATCCTGTTCATAACATTCATGGACAGGATTTCTAGGCGCAGCCAAGGTGTTGAGGGGATCCGTTTTGGTGGCCTCAGGATCAGGTCTATGCTTTTCACAGATGATGTGGTCCTGTTGGCTTCATCGGAACGTGATCTACAGCTTTTGCTGGAGCGGTTCGCAGCCAAGTGTGAAGCGGCTGGGATGATGATCAGCACCTCCAAATCCGAGACAATCAGAATCAGCTTTAATGGCCAAGTATGACACATACAAGTATGACGCATACAAGGAATTTACAGATACAGTACAACCTGTCCAAGATCATTACAAACAACAACAACAACAACAAACAGATCCAGGTCACTGTTGGGCATGCAGCCACCGAGCGGCGCTCCCGTTTATGAAACATAGAGAAATACACATCTGGGGAGGGGAGGGTTCCACGGTGAGGGGAAAAAAACGCTCAACTGTGTTGTGGGTCCGTACAGCACTCACAACGCAGGTAATAGAAAAAACCACACCAACAAACATTTAAGCACATATTCAGACAATAACAATGACACATCAGGAAGGATGGGCAGGTATGAGCTCCAGTCCACAGGTTAACGCGCTGCCATCGAGGCGCGCTGTTATCCAGCTTCCTGTTGCAGGAGAGAGAATTAAGGATACAGCAAGACGGTGTGTGTGAATGTGAATGTGTGTAACCATGTTAGTGTGTGCGTCAGTAGATGCATGTGTATGGGGGAGAGGAGACTCTGTTGACATTCTTCTCAGGGAAATTTGATTAGGACCAGGTTGACGGTCTTCATGGGAGCCAAAATATAAGTTATTTGGATTGCAGGGAGAGATTAAATATTCCTCTCTGTCCCTTCAGTCTGTCAGTGGTTTCTTTTGTAGTCTAATTCAGCCAAACTGTAGTTCAAATTAAAGTTCCAAATCCATATTAATTCCCAGATTAATAGTTCCAAATCCAATTAATTTCCAGTTGCCCCAATCCGCACCGACAGTTTCTCCAAGTCCGATGACAAATTGCGGATCAGTCCCAGAGCGCCGGCCAGATCGCCTCTTACAGCGTCTGTTCTGCATCCCAGCTCCCCCAGCATTTGGTTCTGAGTCCCATCAGTACGAATCAACGCATCCAGCTGTTCCTTCAGCCGTCCAATCGCTTCCAGAACAGTGACCAATCTCGTCCGTGTTTCAGATCTTTGTTGCCATTTTTCGGTAGTTCCAGTAACTGCCCATTCCAATCAGCAGAAACCCGATCACCATGATTGACACCCCGGTTGACCCTTACCGGTGCTTCGTAGAGTTGAGTAGATTTTATCAATAGCATTCAGAGACCAGCTGACCATTTCCATCTTCGCTTATTCAGTTTGGTTTCGGAGAAAATTGCCAAAAGATACTCCAGATAGAGGCACAGGAGACAGAGAGCTGTGGGATAAGACACAGGAGGAGGAGGGAGGGAAAAAAGCGACCGTCCTCGCTGAGAGCTGGTCTTGAGCTGGAAATGGTCTTGAGCTGGAAAAGGGTAGGGTACTTTCTTCGGGTCGGGGATGGGGACCTTCCTCAAGTGGAGGAGTTTAAGTATCCCGGGGTCTTGTTCACGAATGAGGGAAAAATGGAGCGATAGATGGATTGGTAAGGCGTCTGCAGTCATGCGGGCGCTGTACCGGTCTGTCGTGGGGAAGAGAGAGCTGAGCCAAGAAGCAAAGCTCTCGATTTACTGGTTGATCTACGTTCTTACCCTCATCTATGGTCATGAACTTTGGTTGGTGACCTAAAGAACGAGATACTGGCGGCTGAAATGAGTTTCCTCCGCAGGGTGGCTGGTTTCTCCCTTAGAGATAGGGTGCGGAACTCGGTCATCCAGAGGGGGCTCAGAGTAGAGCTGTTGCTCCTCCACATCGAGAGGAGACAGTTGAGGTGGCTCTGGCATCTGCCTAAGATGCCAGAGCCACCTCAAGTTGTCCCTAGACTTGGCCTGGACGCCTCTCTGGTTTGATGTTCCAGGCATGTCCCACCGGGAGAGGCCTAGAGGAAGACCCAGGACTCGCTGGAGGGACTATGTCTCCCGGCTTGCCTGGGAGCACCTCGGGATTCCTCCCGAGGAGCTGGCCCAAGTGACCGGGGAGAGGGAAGTCTGGGTCTCTCTGCTTAAGCTACTGCCCCCGCAACCCGACCCCGGATCAGCGGAAGAAGATGGATGGAAGTATGGATGAATATGCATGCCTTCATTTACCCTTGACTTGCTTCTTTCACAATCAGTGTAAGATTTTGACAATTTTCATTATAAATAGTTAACTTGCATCACGATATTTCACATTAATGTTGATGTAGATTATCATATCAATCCAGAACAGGAAAATAAAAACGTTCCTTCTGCCAGTTCATAATAAATACAGTCATGATTTTGTTTGGTATATAGTTAGACCCAGTTTAGGGCCAACTTAAATAAATTGTTAAGACAATGTATTTTAAGGTAAACTTCCTAATAAAGAATGTATAATCAACTATTGTTTTGCTGTTTGTGTCTGGCTGATTGTATTTCTTATTATTCAAATGTACACACGCTTAAATAGAGTTAAATACCATTAGATTTTTCTACATATTTTTTAATGTAATGGTATTTTGTCATTTTCTCAACAGTAGAATTGCAAATGTTGAAATATTTTTATTTCGGTATTTTAAACCTCCCGTTGCGATTTTCATCATAAACCACAATTTTTGTCTATCTTGCCTTCATATATTGTTTAGATTTGATGTAGCCTAATACTATGGTGTTTATACAGCAGTTTAAAAAAAACAACTAAACATGTCTGAAGCCATCCTGCCTGTTGAATTCAGCCGCCATATGGTGATAATCAGCGTTATTCCCTTCACCTGTCACTGGTCATAATGTTATCACTGATAGATGTCTGTCTTAAAGTTACATGGACAGTAGAGGGCGCTTATAAACTGCTGCAGCGTCATGGCTTGTAAGCGCTGGGTTTTGGGGATGAAGTTTTACCTTTTAACGGTTATTGAGCGAGTAAAAACATTATATTTGAGTCATCTTGCTGTAAATTCAAAGGTTTAAACTTCTTATCTCATAAATAAATTATTACAATATCATACTATGAAGTTCTAATAAAACAGCTACTGAAATCAAACAGTTTTTTCCCCATAGCCTATTAAACATTATATTTGGCATATCAAAATGGTAATAAGGTCCATTAAAAATATATCATTTAAAACTTTTTCAATTTGCAATGTGGCAGCAGGCAAACAGCGATAATTAAGATTACAATTAAATGCGCACCGCATTTGAATTGCCCTCAGTTCATTGTGACACCTTTGCAGCAGCGTTTAATTAAAGTCGAGCCCCGCTTTGTTCGCGCCCTGTAATGCAGCTTGTCTAAAGTGAACCTCAATAGAACAGAAATTCAAGTTTTGTGAGGAGGGTGAAAAGGAGAAGAGAGGAGGTGGTGGTGAAGAAGAGGAGGGGCGGGAGGAGGAGGAGAGGGGGTTATTATAGTATTGTCCGCCCCCTAATCCGGTTGGCTCAGAGACTGCCTGCAGGCCAATTTGTAAATGGTTTGTGGAGCTGCCAATCAAAGCAGACATCCTCTCCTCAGGCTGTGACTGCGAAACATCTCAGTTGCTGTGTGGAGAGATTTGACGGAGGGACGCTCCCGTGCGTGGAAACCATCAGTGCGCCGCAATCCGTAATGCCTCGGTGAGGATCTGCCACGGCGGAGAGGACGGCAACGCATGTGAAATTATTGTGGATTTGCATGTCAGCAGAGGAGGAACTGGTCGCCGGCTCCGCGGCTGTTTGTCCATTTCTTATCGCTTCTCTGTCCCCCCCTCCCTCCCATGTCACTCTAATTAATCGGAGGCATGTGGAACCGCACCAGGATTAGGAATTGCCTCCCAATAGTGTGCCTGCTGTTGACGTTATGGACGAAGGTAAGCAGACTCTAATTGTATCCCCTGCGTTAAAGCAGTTGTACTCCTCTTTAGGTAGATAAACAAAAATATTTCAAATAAAATGTGAGGAAACTTGGTGGGCGTGGGTGAGATGGATTTGCTGCATATTCGCATCACATTAATCGATAATTGAATTACGTAGCCCTTCAGTTGTGGAGCATGTGATCGTGTTACCATGACAAGACTCAAGTCTAAGGAGCTGATACAGGCTGCGCTTTTCACGTTTTTTAAAATTATTCTTAATTAATATAAATTCCGGTTCCACCTCTCTCTAAATTCGTTATCTGTGGGCGAGAATGAGGCCCCGGACGGAACAAGTTGGAAGTTGCATCGCCTATGAGGCGTTCAGCAGTCGTTAATGAGAAGAGAGCGACCTGCTCGTGTGAAATCTCCCTGCATGCAAAGTGTCGCCGCACAAGTTGGAAGTTGCTGCTTTGCATCAATCTGGCCGCTGCGGTGGACAATTTGCTCCCGTCTCGGGGATTGAACGTGCTCAGCCGCTTCATTCACTCCTAGATGAGGAAGAAGCCTCATTATTGCTCCTAATTTGGACCCAATTAGACCAGTTATACATCTTAACGCCGTTGGCGCCACCAATGAGGGAGCCACTTACACATTTCTCGAGCACCAGCCTGGAAATATGTTGTACAGCTATGAATTTAAGAGTTGAGAAGACATATATTATATATATACCTGTGTTTCACCAAAAAAGGGAGGTTGGGAGGGGCAAAGCCTACCCTCAACTGGCTGGAGAATACTACTCATTACTCTGGAGCAGTTAGGGGGATAAATATAAGGATTTGATCATTTTTGTAATATTGTTTAGTTTAAAAACATATGCATACTTTTTGTCACATACATCTGAAAATCTTATGAAATGCCGGGTCTTTGTGCAAACTGAAGGAACCCCAAACAGAACTGGGAGGATTAAAAAGCTGCAAATGTTCACCCGGTTTGGCCACCCCTTTGGCCAACCCTATTTTTACATGAGTGATGCCACCAAGGTGGTGCCCAGTGAGACAACGGCCACCTGTATACATCTTCTTGTTGTATATTTTGGTATCCATGGATTCTTAGAGGCGAGAGGAGTGTTCTCTGTAATTATCCATGTCTGCATGCTTAAGTTATGTGTCCTGTTTTGAAAATTCCCTTATAAATTACAATACTAACGTATAAAAATCCCTTTTGGTGTGCTAGCCTAAAATTATCAGTGACCGCTCTCCCTTCGCAATCTGGCTGCTCTTTTGATAACTTCCTTGATGTGCTCTTGCTTAATGCATCCAGTGTAGCAGCACCAATACTCTTGTGGTCTGTTATTTTTTCATTTTCTAAAGAACAGAGGAGTGAGGGGAGGCCTGCATGTAATTTTGGCCCCGTTGTTTCCAGGTGTCCCAGTCAACCGGCTATTTTGAGCTGCAGCTGATCTCCGTAGAGAATGTTAACGGCGAGCTGGCAGGTGGGGAGTGCTGCGACGGCCCCAGGAGCCCCCAGGACCTGCGCTGCACCCGGGACGAGTGTGACACTTACCTGAGAGTGTGCCTGAAGGAGTACCAGGTGGAGGTCACCGCCACGGGGGCCTGCACGTTCGGAGCCGGATCCACGCCAGTTCTCGGCAGGAATATATTTTCTTTCGAGATCACCAAGAATAACGGGATCAGCGACGAGGCTGCCAAGATCGTGATTCCCTTCCAGTTTGCCTGGCTGGTGAGTGAGCTTCTCACTTGTAAAATCCTGTTTCTGTGCACACCTTAAACAATGCCTTATTTACCTACTCATTCATCATGCACACACTACCCTGAATTGGATTTTTTTCCTCAGTTAGCAGATCCTGGACCAACTTGGATTAATTTGATATTTTTTTATAACACACTCTTTTTAATAGAAGCCAAAAATGACTGCTGATCCAAAAAGCTGCAACTTGCCTTTATTTACTGCAACACATTTTACAATTATGCTTAAGTTCAGAATGCATGTACATGCTCAAGTCAGCCAAGAGTAGCAGTTTTCCTAATTTTCTCGACACAAAACTCAGTTTTCACCATGTGATTGATGCCAAAGGTTGGAATCGAGTCCGTTTTCACGGATTGGTTTCAGTAATGGAGGAGATCTGAATGGTTAGGGGTAGAACTGTTGCTTGTTTTGAAGCAATCTGATTCCAGCTATGCAGCAATTTCTGCATATATTAAAGTTGCCCCTATGTATGTACATAAAACTCGGGGTTGGTTCATTTCCAGTTCACCAGTTTGCACCTGCTGAGACCATCATATAGTAATCGGAAGAACTTTCCTATGAAGATCCTTATCAAGTTTAGGGGGAACTAAAAGTTCTCCTGTTGTTGATAAACTATCATGCCATTCACCTTTTTACTTCCACATTTATCAGATTCAGGAAAACCCCAACTGATTTGTTTCAACAGTCAATCTAAAAGCTTATTTTTATAGTTTGAATGCAAAGCAGGAATAAACTGACAAGCTTGTGCAGGTGTTTGAGAATGAGGTGTGCCTGTTGTTAGGTGCTGCTAGGTGTTGGATGCTCCACTTAATTCCCAGGAAAAAGGAAAAAAAGAAAATGATGAATGGCTGACATTATCCCATGAGGGTGAATTATGCGTTCAGCTGGAGTGAGCGATGCCTGCCGGCAGTGGTTCTGCGCATGTTGCTGGCTGGCTTTGACACCTCTCCTCCTCCTTTCTCCTCCGCCTCCCCCTTCGCCTCCTCTCCTGCTGAGGGTGCTAGGTGGCCCCTGGTGGCCCCTTCAAGGCAATTAACCTCGTGTGAGTGCGGATGAGTGATAGATGATGATTTTGGCTCAGGGAAAAGAAATTCATTGGCTTTAGATTGAACATCTACCTACAGATTTAAATATATTTACTAAGATTTCCATTAAGATTTTTACGTTCATTTTCTTATTTCAAACTTTTTTTAACGGACTCTAGACATGCTGTGTTTGTGTTTAAGTTTTAAGGGCAAATAATTGAAATAGTTTTCATTAACTTTCAAATTCTTTTCCCTTTTTTTAAACTCATGTAGTGTTTAACCGAAGATGTTGGTCTCCTGTCACATTCTGAACCACTGCCTCATTAACGCATTTCTTAGCTTCAGGGGAAAATGCCAAGAGGTGTAATTTTAAACACTAAAAGCCATGTGTTAAAGCAGTGATGCTTTCTTACACAGTGAAGTGTCTTTTTTTCTTTTCTTTTTATTTATTTGTTTACCACCTGAGCGCCTGCTTTCTGTGGCTTGCCTCACCTCCCTGACAGACACCTCGAGGTAGAGGTGAAGAGGGCTATTCTGGTGTGTTGTCCTTCTGTTAAGTGTCCCAGCTGATATCATTGCACTATTCCAGTGCCAGATGTCACAACAAGCTTGTGGGGGTCAGCGGCCGTGGCGTCGTTGCTGTCCTCGCTCAAGAGACAAAGATGCAGTGTTTTGTTGGCTGTGTCATCTGGCCAGCTAACAAGCGAAGCTTGGAGTCTTCGCCTATCTACGAAGCAGACTTCAAGAGGGGTCTGAAAATGAATCGGTGCAGGAATTATTTTGCTTTGTCTATAGCTGTTATTAATGCTTCTAAACTCAGCTTTGCAGGCTGGACCTAAATACAGAACTTTTGGCTACCATTCTTAATCATATTTGGATGTTTAAGCAAAATGCAAACCACGCAGCATGATGCAGCCACTACCATGTTTCACTGAGGGCAAGGTGTGTTCAGCGAGTTGTGCTGTTTTTGTTCATGATCCTTTTTTGTTTGCCATTGTTCTCTAAGGAATTCAGACCTTTACAGAACTGGATTTATTCTGATAGCTAAACATTTAGGTAATCTATATTTGAGCTTTGACTTCTGAAGGCACAGGAAGGGAATACTGGTGTACGTCACTCCCTGCTCAACTTCGCATGTTGTCTGCAGAAAGAGACGCAATCATGTCTCATTGTGCTGTTGGTTGCACAAATCGATTTGATTTAAAAACAGCAAAACGTGAAAATTCAATAGAATTCCATCGATTTAAAGGCAAAATACTTCTTTGGTTACAAGCTTTCAGAAGAAGAGATTGGAACGAACAGATGATTAAAAATGCAACAATCTGCAGCAGTTCACTCCGAATGATTTACTGTTGTAGTACGCTATTAACATCGCTAACCAACACTGCAACTGCGAGATAACCATAAATAATTACAATGGGAACCGGAGCTAATTTAAAGGACCGCCATCCCAGCTAGGTTGCACACAGATCCGCTTTAAGAAGTGATCCCTCTATAGGTTGGCCTCAGGATAATTTAGGGTAAAGGCGACTCATTAGAATTGGGCACTTCTCTTCAAAAAATAATTTCTGGTTAAAATTAAAATCCAGATTGAATTTTGGTTTCTCTTCACAATCATGTACTACTTTGTGTTGCTCCATCGTATAAAAGCCCAATAAAATATAAAATTCAGATTTTTTTCCTCCACTTTATTTAAAGGAATTCAGTAACTTTTACAAGGGCACTATTACCTAATTCCTAAGAAAAAAAAAAGGTGTTCAGCTCACAACACACTTCTGCCTCTGAAAACCATAGCTTTCTCCCTCGTCAATTATCTGTCATTTCACTATTGTTCAGCAGTTGTTATGGCTGAATTTTACCATATATCTTTCATTGGAATTTCATCAGTTATTCTGTAGCTCTTGGTACACCAGTATGGATTTCTAACACAGCTGTTTGTAGCCTTAGGAAGATGCCAGATGACTTCTGTGATGATGCTTCCCCTCTGGATGCAACAGCAGCCAGATTGGTTGCCTTTTAATTTTTTTTTATTTCAAATCTCCACTCTTGAACATAGCTGTTAATGTGCAAGTTGTATTTTTTTTGACATTTTGTAGTAGATTCAAAAGGTGTTAAATAGGTAATGAACTCATTCCCAACAATATTTGCAAACGTTACTCTGGTCTAATTGATCAGCCGAGCTGTGCTTGGACAGCTCATGTCAAACATTAGCCCAGTTCAGCAGGCAGCTGACTAAGTCAGGGTCTCGTTTGTCCGGCCTGATTGAGTTTCCATTTTGTCGGTTGGCGCTGCTTGTGCGCTCCAGGAGCGTGAATGGAGGGGAAGAGAGACGTCCTGCATCCATCTGATCACTAATGAAATTGCCGGTGGAATTTCTCTGCCTGTCCCTCCTCGCCCGGCGGCTACATCGCCACACTGGACGTCCGTTTGATGCGAGCCTGCCTGTAACTGTATCTTCTTTGGACTCTGATAATGCGTCTGACCTCTGTCCCCTCTCTCTGCTGCTTACTAGATACAAGTAGTCAGGCAGGACTGTAGTGAATCAGAAAAAAAACGTAAGAAACCAAATTGATTCTTGTTTTTTAACAGTCAGGACTGTTAGCCTTGCAGAAGTATAGGGATTTACAGAAGCACAGAGGTTTACAGAAGCACCTAAGCCTCTCATTTGTGTGGAGAGATTGACATCTACCCTTTCATTAATTCAAGTTCTTTCTAACCTGCACAGACCTGTGGAAAACAGCTTTTCTTGGCTCAAAACCAAAGTATTTGGTCTTGGCTTTTGTCCTTGGGCTTTTATGTGCCACACGCATATGCCACTCCTTTTAATGCTTACTTTATGCTCCTGTCACGCTTCTTTAATTTTTTGTGCCTTTAGGACACGAACATGGATGGTAATTGGAATTAAATTCTCTGTTGCTTGCCGTGACAGCTATGTAAACAATTACACCCTAATTGATTAGTAGTTCTAACAGATGCATGTTTAAGAAATATTTTTTTCCTCTTCAAGTTTCAAATAACTGTTATTCATAGTGGAACTTTGTGCATTTATTTCATTGCTGGAAAACAAACATATTTAACTTCCACACTAGTGTGCTTTTAGCTTATTTAATATATGAGCTGTTGGTACGGATCGAGTGCTTTCTTGACTTGATTGTTAGCTCAAGAAAACTAAACTAACACTTGCAAATATGGCTGCTGGATAAACAGGAATGAGTTTCATGTGACAAAGACAATGACCTAGATGGTGTTTTGTTCTATATAAAGTATAATATTAGCTCTCAATGTCATCTTTGAATAATCGGAAATAACTTTTTATTAGGAAGTCAATCTTATGGTGTGTTCAGACCGCAGGCTTTGTCAGGGTCAGCAACGTCAAGATTACATGTTAAGTCTATGGTTGAGGAGTGTTGGCTCAGTTTCAAGCTTTAAAGCTCATAATGCTAGCAACGCAGAAGTTCAGCTAGTTGAACTTTTAACGGTCCTAACACTCTTGGACAGCACGGAAACCAATCAGAGCGTCTCACTGTAGTGACATTGCCCGACGTCGACACTGCCTAGCCAACCACGATCTGTGAGTGTTTAAAACTTACAGCAGAGAAAGGCCTGCCTAGGAGCTTTGCAAGCTTCAGCTTAAAAATGCATCTTCTATTTATATGCATCGAACTAGTCGCTTTATGAGTGTTGCTTGACGCTGACAAAGCCTTCGGTCTGAATGCACCATTAGTCCTTTTAAAACGATTTTAGAGCAGATGTATGCAACTCAAATTACTTGCATTTAAAACGTTCCGATTAGATTCATTGGATCATATATTGCTTTTTTTGCATGAGATACTTCGATTTTACAGCTTTTACTGAACCGAACGGCATCTATACTAGCATCCTTTGCGCTGTTGCAAAGGCCACAATTGGGGTTAGCATAGGCCAAGTTATGTAATTTGTATGACAGCAGAAAATGCAATATTTCCCATCACATTTCATCTCTCTTACAGTCAGTTATAATTTTTTAAATAAAAAATACTTAATTTCTTCCCCTTAAAATCACTTGATTGCATGAATTCTACCATCAATGAATGTAAGGCATTGTTTAGACGAAATGGGTTTTGAAAAAAACTTAGAGGTTATAGAATGGCAAAAAAAAGAAATCCTGATTGTTTTTTTGTTGTTGAAGGATTTAAACTCAACTCTCTCGTAATGATTCTCCCATATTCTCCAAACTGAACTCACTCTGGTTACTTTACTGCTGCAGGTAGGACCCCTCTAATATTGTTTAACTGCCTGGCTTCTAAGAGGGCAAGTAGCAATGTTTTTGACGCAGCGAGCTGGAGGCTAATGCACGCTGTCAGGGTTAGCCACACCTGATGCAGAGTTTGTCAGAGCTGTTGCTAGGAGACGGCTGCATAGGCCTCCAGTAAACAATTATCCTCTCCTGTCTGTGGCTCGCTCCCCCACCCACCCATCCTCTTCTGGTCCCAGGGCTGTTGCGTGGAAAACCACTCGTGCGAGTCTCTCACCTGCGGTTCAGTGCGGCTAGGTATTGATTATGCAATTAGACAGTCAGGCTGAGCTCCCAAGATGAAGTGACGGTTTGTCAGGAGAGGTCTTCTTTTTTCCACAAGTCATGCTGAGAGTGTTATTTGTCTCTTAAGGCTGCAGTTAGTAGCTTTACTCATCTATGCTGCAGAGGCGCAGCCCAAAATAAGTCATATCTACGTTTCCAGTATATTGTGATTGGGTCTGAACTGTTGAACCACTGACTAAATATGAATTTTTAGGGAGTTCAGGGAAAGGTCCATATGATAGATGGGGAAAGTTTTTTGGTTCTTCTTGACAGGACTAAAGATTTGTTAGCTTGTTTAGGGAGGTTAAGATCTGTTTGGTTTGGTCTGTTTACTGTCAGCAAGATCACTTTAAGTAGCAGACAGAATGACCAGAAGTTTTTACATGTAGGGATTGAACAGCAATAGTGGGAAGAACTTTAATCATCAATGACTCAGTTTATAGCTCTTTCTTTTAAAAAAATCTAATTTCAATTGTAGAGCTACATAAATATTATGGCTTTTTTATGTCTTAGCCAGACAAAGCTGAAATATGCATAAAAATTTTTTAAGCAGCTGCTAAAGGATTCTAAAGTAAGAAATGATCGAGCTCACACATGGCGCATTTACTCTCTTGCTCTGATTCCGCTTTAAATAGTTAACTATGTCACAATAGAACACTTCTGGACTTTATCACAAAACACTGACCTTAAAATTTCTGCATATTTGAATTGATCTGTGATTATGATGTGGAAGCTGCAGAGATTTCCTGTGAGAACGCTTTGTTGTTCAGGTCTGTGGCTTCACAAAAGGTACAGGGTGTACAAGCGGAAAACAACAGCTTCTCCATAGCTACTACCCTCCTTTTGTCAAATTCATGTGATTAAGGGAACCATGTTTTATGAAGTGTTCGGATCTCCATCAGGGAACTAATTACTTGCCTAAAACATTGGGAAACAGTTTTGTTTTTGTTTGTCATGGTTATTATCACTACGGATCTCTTCTCTCTGCCTATGACTTTCTTTTAACTTTGGAAGCATTTCAGTCTGACACAAAAAAAAATCAGAATCCCTATAGTGCTGTCCTCCTTACCCAGATATCTTACATAGCAGCTCGTGAACACTGACAGAAAGTAAAAGCTGTTTAAGAGATTTGTGCAGATTCTGTCTAAATGCTTCCACTTTTTATATGAATTAGCAGCTGATTGAGGCATCTGCCATCATGAAATGTATTATTCCGATGACCGACTGAACCAGGTTTATTTGCATGCTGCCTGTCATTTCTTGTCAGCTGGAGCAAAATCTTTGAGAGACATCCTGTAAACACAAAACGTGAATAAATCCCTGCATTTATCCTCCTCACGTCAGTGCCTTAGCCTCAACAACAGCTTAAACAAACCACTCCACCGTGAATGGCTAGTATTCGATTACATGGCTTTAGCGTTCCTGAACGTGTAAACCAGTATTCAAATTTAGCTGCCATGGAGACTTTTTTTTTTTTCATTCATTGTGAAGAAGTCTGTAAAGATGAAGTGAGGTGGGGAGACACATGAAACCCCACCTGGTTTATCCAAGCTGCAGGTTTTTGTTGTCTTGGTAATCGAGCATACAATGGCTGTGTTCCCAAGCAGGACTGGTTTTGAATTTTTAATGAGCTCACTGTAGATGGCTGTAGTATTATCCACTGCAGAAATTTGTCAAACAGTGACACAAGAAACTAGAAGAAAGCAGTTTTGATGCTTTTTGACCTAAGGAGGGAAATAATGACAAGTAATGTCATTTCAGTTTTATAAAATAATGTATAATGCAATGAAACTGTGCGTCTTGTTGTGGAGGTTTTGAAGTTGTATTGTGCTTTAGCTATGTAGAAAATCAAACTGGAGTTGAAAGGTCGCAAACGGGAATCTTAAGAACTTAAAAAGTCAGTGCTGCTCACCAATGTCTTTCCACCAGCCTGTATTCAGTCTTCATGGTATCAGGAAAAAGTTGCCTTATCCACCACTGTCATTTGGACTGAAGTAGAGCTGCAAGACTTGAGCGAAATATTGCAGTTTTCAGCTAAATTTAATAACAATATTAAAATCCTCATCACTCTGGAAGTGCTAGCATCTTGGTTACTAAGGAAATACTCCTGGTGCAGAAAATAAAGGACCGTAGAGTCAATTCAACTGTCAAATATATAATATATAGCGCTTGAATGGACTGGACTTGCAAGGACTGTATCAATATTGTTTAACCCCCTTCCTTCGTAGGGTGTAACGATTAATTGCTTATGTAATTAAATCGCAATTTGGTAAAATACGATTTCCCTAATCGCAAAGGCTGCGATTTGACTTGATGTAAACATATCTGGTAACGTCATGTGACTTGCAAACAGCTCAAACAATGCAGGGACAGAAGGAAACGCTGAACTTTAACCTGTTATAAAATGACCTAAAGCTTAACAGAATCCAACAGTACATCAGTTGTGAGAAATTATATCTATCAAAACGTTGATGCTGTGCAATGCCAGGTATTTTGCAGAACCCGTCTTGGTATTGTTGCTGCCTCACGAGGTAGGCTACAGTACGAACCTTTATCAACACCTAAAAACACCACCATATATGAGAGTTGCAGGCTAAACTGACCGCCACCAGTGTTTAAATTTCCAGTAAACAAACTTCCAGCTGACAGGGATCGCTGACCGAGCTGTTTGAAAGAATCAATCATTACGCACATAAAAAAACGGCACACGTAAATAATTCGTGCTATTACGGGTTTTATAGCCAAAAGTATGCTTTGTTAACCATGATGAATAAGCTGGGATTCAATCTCACAAACACATTTTAACCACATTTCACCTGCGCTGTATAAAAAATGCAGACAGAAAGTTAAAGCCGCACCGAAAACAGCTGAGTATTTTGTAACAACTGACCTGAGATCAAACCGCTCTACGGAGCCATACCAGAGTCTGAAAGTGCATTAGATCGATGGAGAATTGAAAATCAGAGCTTGTTCCTTCAAGCATCCTACTTCCTGGATAACCACACGGAGGAAAACATTGCAGCCGGAGGGAATTACTAGCTGGGATCAAAAGGAAGAAAACCTTGATTGCAGAACGATGTAGATTACCGTCGAGTGTGATGATTAAAAGTCGATAAAGTAAATATTTGCCTTTGTCTTAAAATAAGTCTATCTTATGGAATAGAATAAATAATGTATAAAAATCTGTTAATAATACACAATATTTTTGCTTGCATTAACTAAAAAATGCATGACAAAAGCCCCACAAAAATAAGTGCATATTAAATCGTAATCGCAATATTTAAGAAAAAAAATCGCAATTAGATTATTTTCAGAAATCGTTCAGCCCTGTTCCTTCATTTCCTTGATCACAATGTTCCTACCGCTCTTCGTGTACCACTGAACCTACACATTGAGGGAAGTGAAAATCGAACCAAAAGTGTAAATATATAGGCATGTAGAATTTGAAAACTTTGCACTCGAAATAAATTGAAATGGCTGTGACGTTTGGGATTCATTATATGCAGCAGCTCTTGATGGGCTATGGCCAGCCAGCACTGCTAGCAAATCTTGCTGGATTCAGCGACGCTGCCACGTAGCTGGTTCAATCATAAACACAGCAGTCTCTAACTGCTGTTTTTCCTGCATGCGTAATACAGCTAAATAAATTCCATCATGTTATGCAAGGCACAAACATCCGTGGCAAAAAGAAGCTGTGCACTTGCAGTTATTTTCCTCCAGCTCTAATTTGTTCCCAGGCTCTGCAGAACAGCTGACGTCTTAAAGCACACCACATTCCGTGTATCCTCACTTGGTTGGATGGCTTTGGATAGGAAAGTTTATTTCAAAGAACCTGCAGAAGGTTTTTTTTTTTGGAACTGATCGTTTGAAATTTGTTTTGAGGGTAAGAGAATTCCACTTTTAGATTGGCAAGTATTTTTCCACTTCAGCCTTGGTTAAAATTGATGTTTAGTTAACTAATCTAAACTAAGGACTGTTACCATGATGACCAGAGGGCTATGCAATATAATTTTGATGCTGCTATAAACAAATTTTCCACAAATTCCTCGTCTCTGCGTGTGTGCATTTCATTGCCACTCGCCCCTGGCTCTTGTTAAATGTATGGTGCGCAGGTGCTAGAGGTTCCTTGTGGAGGTAATTAAAGCATGTCATTACACGGGCAGTTAAATTGTCACCGTACTGTTGAACCTGTTTGAAATGATAATGGCGCTCGGCTGGAGGTGGTGCTGTGCTGCACTCCAGTCGGGCGCCGTGTTGCCTTGGATTGAGAATGAGCCTGTTAATGTTTCTGAAGCATGCTTATTGCTGTGGTAGCGCTGTCATCAGGCGAACTAATGGTAGCGGAAGTAATTAACAAACATTCAAATGCACCAGATAAACAGGCTTTAACCTTTCTGCAGGTGGATGTTTTTGTTACTTTTATTGGTCACTTGGATTAGTTTTTGCTGTATTTCATCAATTAAGAAATGTATGCAAGATTAGCTTTGTAATTTGAATCTGGGTTCTGCCATAATACAGTTTTTATTTCTAATCAAATAGTGAATGTGTCTCTGAGCAATTATATACTGTTGGATGTTTGCGTAAGCCTTTCTGTGGTTTAATCGTGAACTCATTTACACTGCTCTAACAGAACGAACGTTTGTGTGCTGGTGTTTGTTTTCACGTGTTGCATAGTCTTGGATCATGCTGGTTAATTAGCACCATGAGGAGGGGTTTGTTGTATTGGAAGTGCATGGGTAATGACCCTGTTGGCATAGTAGCAGCATGCTCAATGGGCCGTGTATGTGTACGCACAGGCGGTATACAGCAGCCAGCCAAATGCCTGGCCTTCAGCGACACATCTCTTGGCTCAGGATCCTGGCAAGCGCCTAACGGGCAAAACTCATATCCCTCCATCTTTCCGTGTGGAGAGAATTCTCTGCCTCCTTAACCTATTTTATATATATAAATGTATAGCTAGCAGTATCTTTTGGTGTTGCGAGTTTTCATTTCCCATATTTGGTGTATATATGTATGTATTGCTACAGTACATTGCTTTAATTTGTAATTGTGCTATCTAAACCTTTGTATTGATTAGTTTCTCTTAAGAAGCCATCTGTAGGATTTTTTAAAATCCTCAAATATTAGGATGATCAGCTTTCAATTTTTTCCCTGAAGCATAATAAATAATTTTTTTGGCAAACTGTAACTGTACATTGTCTTTAACCTCTAGCAACTCTCAGTTTAACCATAATTAATGACTGAGACCATATCTACTTTAAATGGTTGTATTGTCTGTGAATACATGATGTAGGTTTTATTTGGACATATTTTTTGTGTGTGTGTTAATTCTTTCAATGAGCATAGTTGGCAAAAAAATCTGCTTTTACCCTACAGGTTTGTGCTTTTGTTCTTTTGAAGAGAAACCTCCTCAGAAAAAATGTATTATTCTTGTGGAGTCCTCCTCCTGGCCAAGCATTTGTACCAAATTTTTCTTTTTCCACAAGTGGGTAAACATCTGTTTGCAAAAACCAGATGTACTGTTGGCCTATGTGACCTTAGTTTATAGTGCATGTGTGGGCAGGCTTCAAGACAAGGGTCAAATTCTGAAAGAATGTTTCATCTTCCTGCCAATATTATCTCCACATATGCTTGGATTTTGCCCCTGGAAGTCTTTGATCTTTGCCCCTGAACAGATCGCGACGCAAAGTGAAGGGGATATTTTACTTTCTTGGCAGAAGAGAAAGGAAACAATTTTGGCACCTATCTCTTTACTTTTTATGCATCTTTGAAGATTCTACCTGTAAATCTTTGATCCAAAACTTCTTCACTTTTCACATGAAATATTTAATGTGAAGAACAACATTTGACATCCCTTGTTTTTCTCCTTATTAAATAGCTTAATTATAAAAATGGTGTTTGAAAGCTTTAAGCAATGATTTGGATCATTTTGTAGATTTCTGTTCAGGCTAATGGGACACCACTGGTTTCTGTCAAGATCTTAGTGATACTGAAAGCATCGGAGCCTGATGGTAAGTACACGTTTGTACAAACCACGATCCAATCCATTCCAAAAAAAAACAAAAAAATGTGATTGAGATCACAGATCAATGCAGATTACATACAAGGCTACTATAGGATGAAGCGCATTTGACCCTCTGTCCCGTCAGATGACAATAAATCAGTGTCTCCCCCCCCCAAAAAAAGTGGACAAGCTGGGAAAAGGAGATATATCAAGGTCAAAGAGGGTGTTTTTTTTTTTCTTCTTTAGATCACCAGTATGTGAGTTGTATCTGTTAATGGCGTCAAACACCCAAAAATCCCAACACCTGTGAAAGACTCAAGTTCAGTCCGCATTTGTGATCCCAGCCTTCCCCAGGAGACTATAAGTCAATCAAAGCTTCAATCTACACACAGACTCTGATGGTGCTGAATTGTTGGCAGACTGGGATCAGGCATGGGATTACACACCAGACCCGGATCTCACATTCTTAGTATTCTTCGAATGCAAACACACGCATCACCCCACATGCAGAGGGCTGACCCCTCTTTTCAGAAAGAAGCGTGCAGATACCATGCTTAGTGACCCCAACCTGCCCCAGCTTCCACTTCCCACTGCCATCTCTCCCTCTGTCCGCTCCCCCCCCAATCCCTTTTTATATTTCAACGACTACCTTCCACTCATCCGTCCACCCCTTCATCTGGCGTGGGAACCTACACCTGTGGCTCTCCCCAGGCATCACCACATCTTCACTCCTTTCACAATTGTAGTCTATTGTTAAGCGTTAGAATAGATACCTAAATTCATTAGAAAATGCTTTTTAAACCATATAGCCTAAAGACATTCCACCTGGGTTTTATCTTGTTGCATTATGCGAACATGGTCTCAGTTTTTCTGCCATGTCCCAATTCTTAAATTGAAAACTAGGGTTCCTCCACCTAAATCCTCTAATCCATCAGGAGAACAAGTAGGATTTTGGAGCTGTGACCTAAAGTGTGTTCTTTGGATTGTTACTTATATTACTTATCAGATATGTCTACCTTGAGGGGAAAAAAAAGTTAAGACAGGCTAAATTGAGATCGCTTTTGATTTTTCTGATGTTCCGTTTGGATATACCATGAGGACTCGATAGAAGAACCACTGGCGGCCGTCCTGCAACTGTCCTGCTCAGGCTCGGCAGCACACATGCTGACACTAATTGTCCTCGTGCTGACTGTGTCTCTTCATGGACAATGGTTTTGATTGGAATGGGGGTGAGTTACGGTGTTGGGACAAGGGTCTTTGTTTGGTAGCCTTTCCCGTTCCCTCCCCCAATCCTCCCCTTTATCCCCCTACCCATCCATCTATCTTGTTCCATCCATTTGGGCAGCTGTCACTTAATCCAGCTAATCACAGACTGGGATGGTCTGTGGGAAACCAGTCTAGTCCATGGCTTTGCTCTTCTGACTTGGGACACTATTTACTGAACCATTTACAGCATGTAGGCATGCAAGCGAGGTTAGATCTTTGTAAACCCTAAAATTGCAGCAAGGCTACCTGCTTTTTCTTTGTTTTGTCTCTCCCACTCTAATATGTAGATTTATCCTGCAATTTTTGGCAAATGATGCATGCATTGCCAATGAATTATTTTTCTGTGCATTGGCATACAGATCCACCCACATGCTCAGACAGGAGCAACCCGCCTTCCCTTTTGTGGTGGGGGGATGGGTGGAAAGGTCAGAAGCCGAGCTACATGTCGTGGGATGATGCACGTTTATGTCATATAATCCATTGTTGAAGCTGCATCTGCTGCACTTCTGCAGCTAGATGGATGGGAGTCAACTCAAACATCATTCTCAAGATTACCTACCTAGATTACAGGTTCTCTCTTTTATCACGCTTTTGGTTTGCACTTCTTAAATTTACATCAGCTCAGTTTTGAGCATCTTACCTGTTGATACGGTCTCCTGCACCTGTGCTCCCTGCGTCTAAACGCTGAACGGAGCTCGCTAGCTCCCCCATTAACCCATCACCTTTCCAGCTATTCTCTCATCACCCATGGTCTTCCACAAAAACACTCCCCTCCCCTTCCTCCCGCCACCACCCACAGCCAGACAAGCCTGCTTAATCCCACAGCCCCACAGCAACCAGCCTACCAGCTTGCTGGTCCCCCAGATCAACAACCTAGACTTACTAACACACACTTTGCCATCCTTCCCTCACTGGTTTTTTCCTCTTCCTCCTGCTCAATTTCTGCAATCACAAATCAATTTTTCCCTCCCCTCTACAACCTCCCGCCCCTCTCCAACATCCCATCAGTGACGTTACACTAGAGGTCACAGCAGTAACACTATGGCTACTACAACCGTCACTGGAAGTGATGTAATGAGTGATATTTAGGTCAGCTTGGTTGCCTAGCAGTGATGCTGGTTTGCTTAGGTCTGTGTATGTACATCTATTTAAAATTACTCAAACCATTCTGTTTCTGCAGAATGGGCACAGTTCATCATGGTTTAAAGGACTCATGGTCTAAAAGACTTAAGAAAAAAAAGATGAAATCAAAATGAAGCTTATGATAATGGTTTATTTCCAATCAATGTTTTTTAGACTACAGCAAAAAACTGCCTTTTTTGTTAAATTCATTACGTATTAACAGGCATGAAATATCCAAATGAAGAGTCGTACAGCTTTGAGTTTAATCAAAAATTGCATTTAATCCTGATATTTTTGAGTATTGCCTTAAAACTATAACATGTCTGTTTTCCCTGAACATATACATTTGAATAGGGTGCGAACAACGTTCATCAACACCTTACATGTGTAAAGCATAACTTGGTGTGAAACGTGATAATCCACTTACCAGTGATTTATCTCCCTGTCTGACAACCAAGGGCAAAGCCAGTTCATCTAGGGCCGTTCATACAAGCAAGGTGACGGTTATTTGCTATCAGACCCTCTGGGGCTTAAGGGAAATATATTTTAATACTTGTCAGGAAGAAACTGAAACTCATTTACACAAGAAAACCATTCATGTATATATTTTTTCAACTCCAAATTGAGGCTGAGTATCTGCCAGTAATCTACTCTTGACCCCAACTTCAGGTCATTATTGTTGTGTTCATCCAGATTAAACTTTTTTTTTTTTTCAGTGGCTAAGGGCTTGTTCTGGAATTGCAGCACCCCCATGTTTATTTACTTCTGGTGGCGATATGTACAAAATTCTTAAAACCTACATTTTATTATACCCTTTAAAATCACTTTTTAAAGTGATACCAGTTGATTGTGTATCAAATGGCGAAAAAAAGTAAACTGGAACAGTTTTTTACTAAAGGTTGATCATAGAGCCTGGTTATGTCCATTGAGGAATCTCATGACTTCCTGTTTCCTAGAATTAAAGATAACTCAAAGGCTGTTTTTCTTAAGAATAAGAACTAGAAAAGCACCCTCCGTCAGGACCACTCATTCATAAAATTCCTATTCTAAGTGGTTTGACGGATTAAGAGAAGTCACTTTGTATCTACAGTCGGAGCACTAATTTAAAGGGTTTTGAAACTTGATCGAACTGATACAAGTCATGATGGGGATCTAAGTTTTTCTGTTACAATGTTGAATCTCCATAAGGTCACCATGAGAGAACAGCTACAGATTTTTGTGTAAAATTTTGCAACTGCAATAAAAGACTTGTTTAAGGCATAATACACATTTTTAGGCATTCCAGTAATCATGAATCTTTCATTCAGAAAGAAAAAATATGGCAGTGTTTTTTTCAAACTAGAATACAAGTTTCGGTTTCCAGCCCTCTTTTCTTCATTGGCACAAAACCATTTTAAGTTTGTTTTCTGTACCTATTTTTCTAATGGGCTTGATTCATTTCAACTAGAGATGCAACAAAACTACTTTTTCAAACCGATCCTTGGATCTGAGTACCTGCCAATACATAGTGCCAGTGCCGATACCTCTACCACACAAGAAAATGCAATTGTTTGGAAGATAGATTTTAACTTCTTCTATGCTTGTCACAACAAATGGTGACTTGGATAAAAAAAGAATTTTAATAAAAATGACCACAAAACTTAAATTTCAAGTGAAAAATGTTTACTGTGAAATTATTGCAGAGTTTTCACATTTTAAGCATCGGTTAAACTTAAACGACGAAGAGTACATTAGAAGGATATCGGCCCAATAACCGTATCCTATCGCGTCATTGGAATGTTGAAATTAGGGATGCACCAAGTGTATCTCCTCCTAGAGTAGACAAGTGCTGCTTATTTTTTTAACAAAGATGCTTGAAACTCCACCCCCCATAGCCAGTTTTAAAAAAAAAAGCTCAGTCTGATGAGTTGAAATTTTAAGAAACTGCTGAAAATGCATTCAAGCTTTACTACATGTAGAGGAAAGTTTCAAAGGTGTCACGCAGATTGATGCGCTACTCGTAACTCGTCTCCAGTTGCTACTTTTGGCTGCTCACAGTCGGACCTAGTGTGGCCTGCTCTCTTATTTCTGAATTATTGGGTTTCATTGAGGCTGTAACTCAAGCAGTACCTGTGTAGTGGAGCCAAGTGGAATACCAAACTCCGTAGTAGCAATAAAATTGATTTTTTTTTTTTTTTTTTTTTTTTTTTTTTTTTTTTTTTGCATCTTTGAATGTGTGTATGATGCTTGTTGAAGAATTATATGACGGAAATTATGCTTTTTTTTTTTTTTTTTTTCATCCACTGCATTATGATCCTTGCTGCCATTTTCTTTCAAGTGAATCTAGGCAACTCAGTTTTCATAGCACATAAGGGACTTGTGTATCATAATTATAAGAAACATGATTTGCAAAATAAATTTTGCACAGAAATAAAGCAGTAAATTTATGTTTGATCATACTATTCTCATTGTGTCTTTGCCACTGAGCCAGTCTGAAAACTAAGTTGGGTACTTTTGCGAAATAGTCAACGTAGAGCGAGATGCTTCATTTTATTTTATCATAAATTTCACACCCGTTTCTTTTTTTCCTTTTCTGCAGCGGACATTTACGTTGATTGTGGATGCCTGGGACTGGGACAACGAAACGCGCAACAGTAAGTACATTTTTCATTGCTGGGGCTTCATTATACAAGTTTTCAACTTTTATTTTCATTGGTTTCTATCAAATGTTTAGTTTTCCCTGATTCCTTTCTGAGCACTCTCTTGGTAGAAAATGCAGTACATTTAGATGATTTAAGTCTGAGGTTTGTTGCTCCTCACTAAATGGTCTTGCTGTAGTCATAGTCTTGTTTTGAAGCGGGCTATCAAGCAATTCACTGCTAATTATATTAGGAAAACCTGTATTATTAATAATTTCCTCTGTGCAACTTTAACAGAGATTTCATGATTTAAAATAAAGATTTTTCGTTTTTGAAACAATATTT
Organism: Apricaphanius iberus; assembly: GCA_028564705.1. Lineage (NCBI taxonomy): Eukaryota > Metazoa > Chordata > Actinopteri > Cyprinodontiformes > Aphaniidae > Apricaphanius > Apricaphanius iberus. The sequence continues at coordinate 77,366 of JAPXFQ010002152.1, forward strand.
GGCTCAGTCATTACAATCGAGGGGAGTTGATTGAAGAACTCCTGCAGCTGAACTATTGTTCAAAGCTTCATCATTAATCATCATTTTGTTTTTAATAATATAATTACTGTAATACATTTATGGTGAAAAAAAATTGAAAGAGACCTGTTACTCACTTTCAATCTATATTTCACAATGATTGTAATTTCAGGATACCATCCCCCTAGTATAGAAAGATCTTAAACCCATAATTGATTTTTAAACTTTGCACAAATTCAATAATCTTTGCTTCAATGTAAGATCAATGTAAGACATTGTCAGTGTTTTACACACATTAAATGGTCTAAGCTCTAGTATTTTATTGTTTTTAAATGTATTAAATACTTTTTCCTCCTATTGCTGATTAACTAAATGGATTAAGCTGCCAAAATCAAAGGAAAAGCTTAATCAAAAAGCCTGAACAGCCATTAACCAAGTCACCTTTGAAAGATCCCAAGAACCTCTGGGTCCTGTCAAGTAACGAAAGTTATACAATTTATTTGTATTTTTTTGCTTTTATTTCATACAAATGATTAGTGCTTATCACAAACTTGACATTTTTGAAATGGTTCAGAAGGTATTAGTTAGTGAGCAGCACATTTTTATCCAGGTTTTGCATAACACTATGACTTACTGCAGCACATAAGACAAAAGGGAACCAATGTCAAAATTAGGAATTTGGAAATTTAGCCTTAAAATTGTTGCAGATTAATCAATTTATACAGTGTCCTAATATGTATGTGCTTTCTGTTAGCAGAAAATGTCAGTTGCAAGGGGCTACTTTCTGTTTTAGGTGACCTGTTCGGAGTTCATGCTGAAATATGCCTCATAAATATTCTCACAGTGCAAACCTTGAATCTCAGTTTTGGCTTTGATGGTCACTCATTTTTGACCAGCTGTATCCTGGTGGACTTCTACAAAACATGTTCCCCATCTGTGCAGTATCCCTGTATGGAGGAAGAACCTTTATTGGCTGTAATATCCGCATGTCTAGGTGCAGCTTTCATCTGTCAAGACACCAAGACTTACTCATGACCGTCTTCCACTTGTTGTACATCAACTCAAAATCTACAGTTTGACAGTCTCATCTTCTGTTTTGTTTGAGGTCTTTGCATCCTGTTTTGGCGACCTCATCAAACAGACTTCCGCCCATGGATGAAGACAATGGGGAATAAATAGTTTTTGACATCATTCCTCTTTGATTAGTTTTGTGTAGACCCTAGTTATATTTGTCGAGTAAATTTGCAGCTCTGATGGATCTGAGGCCTAATTGTTGCTCGAACATTCCAGTTGGTTTCCTTCCAGCTTGTAGCATTCAGTCTGAGCCAAGTTACTGTAAAGCATCTAAATGGATATTTGTAGTGCAAATGTACAAGTCTTAAATCACTATGTCTCATTCAGTTATAGTAGACTACTGCAGCTTCCAATACAAAATTGAAGAAATGGTGGTTTAATATCCATCCATAGCAGATTTAAACCAAGCCTAGTGTTTAATCACAATAATTACCTTTTTTTTTTATCTTGATGTCATGTTCTCAGACTGTTGAAAAACAGACTCCTTGTGGCTTTACGTTCTCGGGTTTTCTATGAGTCTTTAAAACTAGACAAAATATGTTGAGGAGGTAGTGGTTTGATTTTTGAGAATTAAGTTGTTTGAGAGCATTACTTCACCACTTATAGGCAAGGCAATTTTATTTATATAGCACACTTTCAACACAAGGCAATTCAAGGTGTTTTACATGATCCAGTGATAATGATACCAAATACATGGTTACAGAAGCAGTTGTTGTTGTTGATTATAGAATCTAAAGCTTGGACGTTTATCAGCTCCACTAACAGTAGTGGAATCAAATCAAGCACTAGGCTGTTTGAAATTTTAAGGAATAATTATTAATACAGGAATTGATGCAATGCAATGGTGTAAACATTGTGTTAGCATTATCTTCCAAGTATGTTGTGGAAGGAAAATTAGGGAAATTCTTATTTTAATACAGGAGGGTAAGTTGCATTGAGTTTTTCAAGGTGCAGCTACAGTTTGGGAGAGAAATGGACATGTGTTGAGGCATGCTTCTCAGCACATGTATCAGCAGAGCTGCACATTTTTCTGAGAGGTGCTGCGTTTTGTAGCTGGGTAGACCACACCTTAGCGGCGTTAATGGGGCATACAGTTAATTTTCTGCCATTATTTGGACGTATGTTTGTTCAGAAGGTCAAGTTAAGGTCAAAGTATAAGAAATCCAACGGATTGGTCAGTTCTGAGGTGCAACATTTTTGTTTGGTCTTTCTTTTATAATGCAGCACGACATTTTAAACAATATAAGACATTCGGGTTCGTCCAATAAGTATTAAAAGCTTGTTGCCTTTAACCCCTTATCATGTGGGGTCCTTTGGCTAAATCACATGTAATATGACCTCTATAAATTAGAATTGATTAAGCATGGATTTAAAAAAAAAAGTTTTAATCTGCATATTTTTCCTTTTTACCAGAGTTTTTGAAATGGCTTGTTTACAAAATATTAAATTTTTAAATGCATGTAACGCCAAATAGAAATAAACTCATTTTTACAGATTCATACCCTAGTGTTTTTTTTTCTTTCATTTTATCAAATAACTATAATCTTGAATTTGTTAAAGTGCATCAAAACATCAAACAATTTAATGCATTTACTGAAGATGACAAAGATTTAATTTTCAGCGTTTCACCGTTTGGTCACTGGTCAGAAGCAATCAAAACTAGCCAATCAGAGTAATTTGCTAGGTTTTGGCCAGTTAGTTGGAGTATCCTGGTATAGTATGTTATAAATGGATTAAGGACATGTCTCCTGAGGTTTAGTTTTGTTTATTTTATCCAGAGATGTTCCTCTTGCTCATTGACACACTCATTGGTTATCCAGACAGCCTCTGGCTTACATAGACTATGTTGTATGCAGACTCACTAAATGTTTAACATTGAGGACATGACTTTACTAGTCTAATAGACATGAAGCTAAACGTGTCGACCATGACTCAGCGCACAAGTCTGGTTCCACACAAGAAGCGATGTCCTTCTGTCAGTGGATTCCTCTCCTCCACCGTCACATCCTCGTTTGCACCTCTTGCCCCCCCTCCCCTCCCGCGTCCTCAGGAAAGGCAGCTGGCTATTTTCCTTGTGTTTATCGAACAGGAAGTGGAGTGGACTGGGCGAACTGGCTCACTGTTTAGACACTTGGTAGCAGAGACCGGCTTGGGCCCAGAGCCCATTGTTCTCTATCTGGCAACTAGCGAGGGTTATTTCTGTTGTTGTTGTTGCTTAATTCTGTCTGACATTGTGTAAGTCCCAAGCAGAGGAAGGTGCAGGCATATGTGTGTTCCTGTTTCCAATGAGTCCAAAACCGTGGAGAAAAAGAAATCACAGGGCCCATTCCGCTGCGATTGTTTGCCTGCTTTGGGCTCACTTTGAACAATCAAATTGTTTTCCTGCTGTAAGGTTTCTGGGAACGTCGCAAACTAGAGGCTGTTGGTAACCAACACCAATGTGACCATGCAGGTGTAAAGCTCACAAATGATTGATAAATTCATTTGATCCATTAATCCGGGGACCCAATCTTGCATAAGTCAGACAAGAGAATGATGTTCAAAGTCTTTGCAGAGTTGATATTTGAAGGTGTCTTTAGGATCCTGAATCTGTGACTCTGTTAAGCCTTCCGTTTATCTGCTTTTTAATAGCTTCGTACACCTTTTGTGCTTCCCCAGAATATCACTTTCTGTCTAATAGCTTCTTAAATTTTTTGTGCGTCTTCCTGCTAAAAGTTGAAAACTTTTAATTCTGGTCACCTTTTAAATTCTAAGGGCATCCCTACATCCATTTGATGCTAGCGCTCAACTGGGTAACACAAATTCAACTTTTGGCAGCTATTGTTTTCCAGAATGGGTTTAGAGTTGTGTTTAATCAAACTCTGACCAAAACTAGCTCACCCCCTTGACGTGACATTGTTTCATGTTCGTTTCAGACAACGAGGAGCTGCTGTTGATCGAGCGCGACATCCGCACCGGCATGATCAACCCTGGCGATCCGTGGCAAACCTTCGTCCACGACGGGGCGGTGGCTCGCCTCACCTACCGCATCCAGGTGCGCTGCGATGAGAACTACTACGGGAACAAGTGCAATAAACTGTGCAATCCTCGGGATGACTACTTTGGACACTATCGCTGTGATCCGTCGGGGGCCCGGGTCTGTCTGGAGGGCTGGATGGGTCATGACTGCAGGACAGGTTGGCTCATGATTTATTTTCTGATAGTAACTTTTAAAAGGGAGAATCTGCCTATTTCCAGGGAATATCGTCCTTTAGTTTTTCAAGCTCATTTGTGGTGTCTTTCTAATATGACTTGTAAAAACGTGTACAATTCAAGAATTGATGTAACCATTATAGGTGGCATCTTAATCATTCAACTAACCCTAAGAGGTGTGAAAAGATTGTGGAGAAAAGGTCGGGGTTGTTTTTAAAAGCTGGGTAGAGTTTTAAATGCAACTCATAAAGTTGTCCCTCTTTTCAGAGTGCCATTAATAATCCTGTTTCATTACATTCGTTTAAAATATGCTTTCTCACCTCCACTTTCTTTTTTCTTTTTGTGACATTTTTTTTTCTTCAAAATGAATGACTTTTTAATTTTTTCTTTTTTTTTATTCCCCCAGCAATTTGCAGACAAGGCTGCAACCCACTACACGCCAACTGCTCTGCTCCAGGCAAATGCGAGTAAGAAATTACTTTTTTCCGCATACTCGTCTTTAACTTTTGATGGTAATGTTTATTATGAAAAAACTTAATTAGGGTTATTTGTATTTGATTTCTTGCCACCTTTTAGTTCCTTTTTTCTGAGACTTTATTATTTTTAAAGGAGATTCATGGAGCAGCTGTAATCATAAAAATCTTGTAGACAACAACAACAACAAAAAAATGGAGGGAAAAGAAGACCTTTTAATTCTACACAGAGGCAGTATCAACTTGGTGAGGCGTGTTGTTTTCACTGTCAGCCTCCCCCTTCCCTTGTGGGCATCTCCCAGATCCCCTTCTGAAGGCAAGGCTGAAGCCGCGCCTGCTGCCTTGTATTTTTAGCAGTCCAAGATCCTCCTCAGAATACCAAGAGCCTCATCAGCTCTCTGCACCTTGGACCAAAGAAAGACACTCTTCTGCATGTGTGAATTGCAACGCTCTAAACCCTGCCGGGAATTGTCAGATCCCAGTCTCCCCCTGTCCGCCTTGCAGTTCTCCTTGAAGGGCAAGGGGCAGCAGAGGAAATGAATACCCGCTGTGTTATTTAAATTCCCCCAAAGTGGAAATGACAGTTAAATAAATTGACGTGAAACGTCCCTGCTGGTCCCTTGTTTCTCAGGATGCGTGTACATCCCGTTGTCATCTGTGGAAACCCCTCTCCCCACCTGCCGGATGTGAGGACATGCTCGTCTAATTTTTTTTTTTTTTTTTTTTAAGTTGAGGGGGGAAAATGCCGGGGAATTGGGAGGAATTAACCCGTGTCAGGAAGCTGCTTCACATTTTTACATGTCCTTCTCATTCCAGTTTGAAAACTTCACCTTATTCATGTAAAACGTCAACAGGAAGAGCGGTATGAATAGGGGAGCGGCAGTAAAAAGGCGTCCTGCAGGAGCATGTATTTAATGACTCCTCAGGGCACAAAAAGCTGCCATTAAATCATTTACCACCTCTTTTTTTTATTTCATTCCCTCTTGTACGTCACACCTAAACTCGGGTGTGCGTTTGCCTCTACATTGTTCCATTCAGACATTTGACTACACCGCATTGGGCCTGTTCTGACACATTTTAAAAGGCTTGTCCTAAGAATCACCTTGGAGGTGCAGAGCATTAAATGATTTTGAAAAGGTTCTGTGCATTTCAACTCAGACTTGTATGTTGATAATTTACCTTATTTTGCCAGACGTAACTAGTTTAAAGGTCAATTGGGTGTAAATAAGAGTAACGTTTCACCAGTAGATGAGACTTTTTTTTAAAATCTTTCCTGCTCCTAAAAGCCAACCAGCTCTACGTTGCTTTCATGTCCAGTAGCAGGCCATGTATTTTCCCGCTGCTTTAGTGGCTGATTTCCAAAGGCTTCGTCTCTCAGAAAGGCAGCGGTGCCGTCTGCAGGGGGGCTGAAAATAGCTGTCAATTGACAAGACAGCTGGCTCAACGACACCACGGCTTTGGAATAGCAGCGTACGACTCTGTGGCTGCACTACATGAACTCTGTGTATATACACAGTTGTCTCCAGCCACTCACTCCCTGAACAAGTTTACCACCCCAGTAGCCGCCACTCTTCTTCAAAACCAGACTCCTTGCTTGCGCACGGGAGCCCATGGAAGTATACTTAACCTCTCCTGCCCTGGAATGTCAACATACACACGGATTGCTTGGCAGCAGGCCAGGGGACTAAGATGAGTCAAAGTGCAGATAAATTATATAAGAGCTTTGTTCAGAGATGCATTTATTGCAAAGTAGCTGCTTCTTTTTGAAATAACTTCTTTTTTTGTTTTGTTTAGCATCATATAACGTCACATTGAACATTGAGGATTTATTCAGCACTGTTGGTGAAGTTAATGTTGTTCGCTGGTTTCTGCAGAGGAAATGTTTTCAAAATAAAAGCACATATTTTGAAAACGATATAATTAAAACATTTTCAAAGAATATATAAAAAAAATCTCTTCTGCCACCATTTAGTAAATGACATCAAGTTGCTGGCTCACCAAAATAATTTCCAAAGTACTCCCAAAGAATGGGGACTTTAGCTTGGACTGTGCTTCATTTGGGGAGGTCGTGGCGGCGAATAAGTAAAAAAGAAGTCATTGGTGTGAGATTGGACACGTTGGACTAGGCCTGTATGACATTCTCATGGAGTAACATTGAATAAAAATCACCAAGGTGTCATTGTATCATGGTATTTACACAGGGATTCAGAAACGTGCTTAATGATCCTACAAAAGCGGAAAAAAATTAGAAGTATCTTGTTTAAAACAAAAAGTTTCCCCTTATAAGATCCAAAACTCTTTATTACAAGTTTTCTCAATTTAATCTGCATTTTTCCTTTTTACCAGAGGTTATGAAATGGCTTGTTTACAAAATATTTAATTTTTAAGTGCATGTAAAGCCAAATAGAAATTAACTCCTTTTTACAGATTCATACTTTTCATAAAGGAAAAGCAATGCACTGCTTGATCCTGCTTAATTTTTTGTATCATATATTGAGTTTTAAATAGATTTTTGATTTTTATATTTAACACTTATGCGCTTCTTGCAAAGCATATTGCTTTTTTTTCCCATTGTGAGAGAAAATACAGACTGCCAAATTTGTGTTTACTATAAATATGTCTAGCAAAATGCGAGGTAGAGATGGAACAGCTAGTATAAAAACTTTTGGTCACTCCCGGGATTTTATCTACGGTAACAAAACTTAAAACTGTAACATTTCTGATGATTTAAGACGTTTTAGGATCTCAGTATACCCAGAGCATGATAAACATCCTCAGCAGGTGTGAATATCAAAGCTAAAGGCACTGATAACCAGTTTTTTTTAAGAAAAACATATGTCAAATCTATTGAAAGATGATTAATATTACATTTATAAATGACTAAATAACAATCTCTAAAATTATTCTTATACAATTTGACTTTGATCTTTTGGTATTTATAAGTATAGTAAAAAACAAAGTGTACCCCCTTGTAAATTCTACATTAGTCTGTTTTGTGTCCATCTAGAACTTAAGGGACATTCTTAATTTCCCACGAACTTTATCACATAGTGTAATGACAATAAGTTGATGGAATATGGTATTTTTCACCACTGGGCTAAAGAAACAATACATTTAGAGCTTGAAAAGATTGGATGATTTTTACGATAAATCTCTACAGTACCTGGGCCTTTATTTTTTTCCCACTGAATGTAAACTTGTTGAAAACGACACCATCAGAAAAGACATCATTAATGAATAAACATGGTAAAAATTGTGAAATTGTAGAATTGTATACCGCTTGGCGTTTTGGAGGAAAAAGGATTTCTCCAATCAATATCAGATCTGCCGTAAGGTTGGAGGTATGCACAAATATTGCAGTGAGTACAGAACTTTAAAGAACTTTCTTCCTTTTAGCTTTAATTTGTTCTTTAAGTCCTTGAGCTGATAGTTCTTCTCATTTGACTCTGTCATAATGCTGTTTTCAGGACCTCATTTAATTTCACAATTTTTTTGATCAACTATTGGCACAAATAGATGATGCTGGTATTTGTTTGTTTATTTGTTTCTAATGCTGCATTCACACCGCCCCATGCGTCAGCTGCGGCAAGATTACATGTAAAGTCTATGGTGGAGTACGTCAGAGGTCCGTCAAGGGCTCTGCATTGCGTTAGGTATGTTGGCTCCGTCAACGACGCTTGCGTTTCATATGGCAACGTACCAACGCATGCGTTACAGAAGTTCAGCAAGCTGAACTTTTCACGGATCCAACGGGGTTAACGCAGTGCGGCAACCAATCAGAGCGTCTCACTGTAGTTATGTCACTATACGCCGTATCTTTAATGAAGCGCGGGCCCAGTGAAAACATTTTCAACAAACGCAGATTTACAAAATCATAAATAACACTTACCGAAGACAGATGGACAGGCGCTCGTAAAGAGGAACAGAAAACCTGTAGTTGGTGTCCTAGTAGGAGATTTAAGCTCCGATGCGGCCGAGGAGGTCGTAAAATTAGGCGCGGCACAGACGGAAGTAGCGCTGAAAGCCAAAGGTACGTGCGTCAAACTTCATCCGTTGGATGCGTTGCTCGACGTATCCAACGGATGCGGTCTGAATGCAGCTTTAGACTTGGTGATCTTAAGTCACTTTCTCCTTGTCACACCCCAACTAGATGCAATTTAAGAGAAAATTGATTACAGATACAGATTCCAGGAAAATTCAAATGCTAAATTTGAGACAAACTCAAATCCTTGTAAGATTAGATTCTTGTTTTTTTTTTTTGTTTTTTTTTAAACCCATTGTTTTTCTCTTTTGTTTAATAAATATAAGGCTTGATTTATAGTTATAAAAGACACATTTTCTTGTATCTGTGTTTAAACAGGTGTAACTATGGCTGGAAAGGCCATTTCTGCGATGAATGTGAGGTCTTTCCCGGATGCGTCCATGGCACCTGCAACAAGCCCTGGGAGTGTAACTGTGAGAAGAACTGGGGTGGCCTTTATTGTCAGAAAGGTATGACTTCTTGAAAAAAAAGATATTGAACATTTGTTATCAAAGTTAAACATTCAGATCTTTATTGTACCACGTCTCTCTTACAGTGTAATCTGAACTAGTTTGAGGCTTGATCGAAATCTAAAACTGGAGCAAGGCCATTTGACTGCCTAAAGACCATGTTGGAGTAGATGCCAACAGAATATGTAATAATTATGACTTCTATGATGACCAGTTGTTTACATGAAGTAAACTAGTTCAGTTTTGAAGACCAGGTTGTAGCTAACTTCAACCACTTTCTCACCGTAGGGTTCTTATGATGCTGCTGCTAATCATTTAGGCAGTAGAACATGAAGTAATGTCCTACTAGAGGTGTTCATTGGTTTATAGAGAGGAAGTAATAGAGAAATCAACTGTAATCAGCACAATCTTTCAGCTATTAAGCCTTTGCTGTAATTTATCACAAGATTAAAACCTTTAAAATAAAGTCGGAATTATCTCTTCTGGCTTCTCCCTGTATCTGGAAACCAGAAGCTGGATGGTTTTAAGGTCTGTGTGATCTGAGCTTCAGCAGGAACACTCGATCCCCCCTCATGCTTTCGTCACAGAGGGCTCTTCGGGGGATGAGAAAAGGTCCCGAGATCCCCAGTGGAGACGGATTCCTGCTCATTTATTTACCAGGCTTTTGGGGAACCTGGCTTTAGCCTGAGGCTTATGTGAAAGAATAATTTATGGTTGAGTTGGTTAAATTTTGTTCTTATTTAAAGGAAGAAAAAACTACAACTGAAGCATCTTTTTAATATGTGCAAATAAAGGTTAGTTTGAGCTCCAGATTCTCAACCACCTGCCTATAGCTTGCAAATGCAGAAGAAATTGGTGCAGCAGGGGGGCTGAGAAAACACCTCCTGCCAACGCAGGCAGCTGGTACTCGATTCAGAGCGAAGTCTGCGACAAGATTTCTAGGAAATCCCAGAAAAAATGAAACGTGGAGGTGGCTGCACAGAGCTCGCCAAAGAACAAAATACCCAACTCCATGCTCGAAGCTTAAACATTGAATTCATATTGGAGGAGATGATGGGATGGAATTTATTTTCAGTGCAGCGACAACTAGGAGAACCAATCAAACACTGCTTGGCAGAATCTAAAGTATAAATCCATCTGGATTCTCCATGAGCTCATTTCAGCAATATTTTATTTTATGTTTTTGCTTTTGATAAAAAATGAAATTTAAAATAAAAACGAAGATTATTGATTTTCCAGTGTTTTGACATGCGGATGTGGACAATGAGATTTCTTCCAAAGAACTATTACAAAAAAGGTGTAAGAAGGCATTCAAAATATCTTGTATTATTATTATACAATGACAAAAATTGCATATTTTAATATGATCACCATCCTGTTTAGTCTTGCTCTCTCATTTTGAAATGGCTAATATTCAGTTATTTTTCTCTCAGTAACAGCATCCGAACAAAAAAAATGTAGTTCTTTAGGGCCTAGTAAAGCTTAGTGTGGTGGGGAAAATGATTGGATTTTAAAACTTCCAGGCAACTGGTTGTGATTCAGAGCCAGTTGGACAGATCATCAGTAAATTTCTAGTCTTTATTTAGTGTTTCTGTCTCCTTGCACAATGTTTTCCAACAGATCTCAATTACTGCGGTCGTCACCAGCCATGCGTCAACGGAGGAACCTGCATGAACACGGAACCCGACCTGTATTACTGTGCCTGTCCACAGGGCTTCTCCGGAAGGAACTGTGAGATAGGTAAGAAACTGTCCTCTCTGGCTGTCATTTTTCTTTAATGATGCTTTGTTTCATGTTTAGCTTTAAAATGTCTCCATTTGGTGAATTGATTTCCTATAAAAATGTACATTATCCACTCCCTGGTAATATAAGAAAAGTTGTTCAAATAAACAAATATACACAAATACTTAGTCTTAACTTTATGTAAATTATGTATGTCTTTCCTTAATATTCTTATTGCCATCAGCCGAGCACTCCTGTGTTTCCAACCCTTGCTCTAATGGTGGGACGTGTCATGAGGTTGCTACAGGCTATGAATGTCTGTGTCCACCAGGCTGGGAGGGCTCGACTTGTGAAAAGAGTAAGTCATTTTTCTGTTTCAACTCTTATTTTTGTGTGTTTCTTAAATGTATCCTTTCACTCAAGTTTCCTTCTGTTTTTATAAGTTAAACACTTTACATGTATAAACCATACAAAATTGGTCTGAAATCAGTTGTTACTACTTCAGTAATTACAAGCTCTGTGACATGTAATGTTGCTTTTAGTCTGAAATTAAACAGCGTTTTGGTTTCTCTAGATTTGAATGACTGTGCGTCCAGTCCGTGTGCTAAGGGTGGGACCTGTATCGACCTGGGTGAAGGCTTTGAGTGTAGGTGCCCCCCACAGTGGGAAGGGAAGACCTGCCAGATAGGTAAGATGACCCTAAGTTAATTTTATATATATATATATATATTTATTTTTTTTTAATTCAAGGCAATTCTGCTTTGAATTCCACATGTTGAACAAAGGTCTTTAAAAGACGGTTGGTTGGTGATGGGTCTGTACATTACTTGCTTCTTACATTCTTCTAAGTATGCAAAATTACAATGGAAACATCTGCATTCACTGAACAAAAGAAGAATTAAATTCATTTAAATTGTTTGCTGTTTATAGAAAGCTGTTTTAAATCTGAGAGTGGTGCTATCGGCTGGGACATACTGTGCAATTTTTCTCCAAATGCTGAGCTAAACCTCTGTAGTTTAGTATCTTTATTTTTTTTTGACAGCATGATCTTTATGTGAAAATAAGTAGTTGTTGTGTTCAACCTAGTTTTTATACTCAAGACATCCCAGAATCCTCTATAGCAGAGTTGCAGTGGTTTTAGAGAGGATCTTTATCAGCATCCTCATCATGATTTAGAGGATGTAATAAACAAATCTGGTTTCTCAGGAATTCACTCTTTAACTTTATTACAGATGAGAGGGGGAAAACAAACCTGGATAAAATGGCAGAAAATGAAGCAGATTGAATAAAAACTTAAAGTATGAAAAGGTGGTCCTTACTTTCCACAGTATGAGGAATTTCTTCAAAGTTGGTGACTTTATTGAAACAGGAAATGGGAACTGTCATGTTGTGTAGCTACCAGTGGTATACAGCTTCAATGTTTTTTAATTCAAATTGGGTATAAATATTGAATATAAAAATAAACTTTCATTGCATCTCTGGTTTCAATTACAAATAAAGCAATCTGAATGATTACCACCAATACAGCTTTGATTTTTGTTCAGTTGAAATCTTTGGGCTTCTCTTTCCTTTGGAACTACGTTTGTTTTGTTCTCATTCCTGAATAATGGTAACCATGTTGGTAACTACTTACATTCCCATTCCTTAATGGCTGGTCTTCATTGCATAACTGTAGTGTATTGGTATTAATTTGATTTACATTTCTGTATAATCGAAAGGATTAAAAAAAAAACCCGTTTCAAACTTATTTTTTCCTTTTATTGTGCTCTGAGAACAAATTTGTTATGGATTGACACCATGTAAATTGGCATACATTTTTTTTCTAGAAGGAAACTGAATGCAGAACTAAGTTTTAAGACCAAATACTGAAATATTGTTCTGGTTAAAAAATGGGCATGATTTCATCTTACAACGATCCAGTCGCATTATCACACATTATCTCTTGTATTGAGATAATAGTAGAATTATGACAAAATGAGTTTGTGATGGTACTGAGATATCAAAACTGTTCTCAACCAGTCCCTGGATTATTTCTTGAAAGTATATTCCCATGTATGACGCAGGGTTTTGCATTGAAAATGCTCCGGCTTTCATGCCTGTGGGTCGGATGCATGTTTAAATTACAGTTTTGACGTTTTATAATGTTTAAAGCCACATAATTCTAAGTCACCAAAGGCAAAAAAAAGTAGAATTATTTTTTCAAAAATTTGACCAATTATTTTAAAATTTGTGTGGAAAAGGCTAGAGTTTTAAAACCTAAGTGTTGGCTTGTGGCTCCCCAGGATACTAGTATTATTCTGGATGGGGATGTTGATGACTTTAAGCTTACAGGCTACAGTTTGTCTCTGGTTGTCTCCTGCGTTGCTGCTCGTCTAAAAAAGCGGACGTGGCCGGCGCCAAGCCAGGAAATGTATGACGACCAGTAAACAACGTTGTTGTGCTTGTATGTGTGTCTGGGGCTGCAGGCAGGAAAGAGATCCCAAGTGTTCAGTCTCATCTTACAAGCTCGGGTCTCGGTTTACAGGCAGGTATAGGCCTCCTGTCTCACCTGGAGCTTGTTGTGTGAGTCTAGTGTTTGGTTTCAGAGAGGACAGCCGTGTGTGTGTGTGTTGCAGGACATTGTGCTGCCGATGGCCTCCCCCATAGTCTCTAGCTCTTGATGTTGGTGCAACAATTGTTTTTTCCGCTCATTATGGCTGCATTGAAGATGCTGCTTTGCTCAGCAAGCTGAGCTCAAATGTATTGCAACACATTTATTTAGGTTTCCTCTTGTTTGAAATGAGATTTAAAATGTATGTAGGAAAGAAGACCTTTAATAAATATTGCAGAGGGCAACACATTGTTTTGACCAAAATGTCAAGAGTATGAAGAACCACTGTGCACTGAGCAACAGGTTGCAGATCCCTGCCTCATTGGATGGTTAGTTTCTCACCAATCCATAACATAAAATCAAACATGATTTGTCTTGCTCAGGGTAGTTTGCCTGTCCACCAAAAACATCAATTGGCAAAACTTACTCAAACAAGAACATATTTGGGCTTTATTACCTTTGCAGCTATAAGATTCAACTTATGAGGAAAATGGATCAAAGCATTAGCAGTAGTCCCCAGAAGTTGTTCTGAGTTATCTGTGGTCCGCTTCAGTTCTTATTACATTCTTCTCTTGGGTTTTTGTTTGAAGCAAAGATCTACGTGGTAAAAAAAAAAAAAATCGGTTAATAATTTATTTATTTTATAATTGGAACTAAAAAATTTTAATCCGTACTAAATCACTCATTTCAGCACTAAAAAGAACCATGTTCTTATGAAAACTGAAGCAGGGGTTGTGTATCTGTAACTAAAAACATCAGTTTGGGGGAAAAAAATTAGCTTTTTTCCCACTCCGAGGTGCTAGATTGATTATCTTGATAATGCCCAGCCTACAGTAAAACACCAAGCAAGCTCATTAGCAGTATTAGTCTTGAAAGTATCGACAGGCCAAGCTCGATAATGCACAGAGGGAAGTTGTTCTCTTGCAGTAAATTTGCAGGACAGTCTCATTTACCCTGCAGCATGAAGTGTGAAAATATCCAGATTGCTTTTTCATTGGGTAGACCTTTATTTGGTATGCAGACCATGCATACTAGTCCCCCAAAAATGGTCTAATCAAAAATTAATTGAGAAATGAAAACCCTACATGCTGGTTCTTCCATTTTCTCTTTTGATTATTGAAACTTTGTATCTCATTCACCTCCCCTGTCTTTTTTCTGCTTTTCCTTCAATTGATGGACTTCATCTGCCTCCTGCCTTCACAGATGCAAATGAATGTGCAGGACATCCCTGTGTGAACGCTTACTCTTGCAAAAATCTCATTGGTGGATATCACTGCAACTGTTTCCGGGGATGGTCGGGCCAAAACTGTGACATCAGTCAGTATTTCTTTATCTTAACTCGCTGTCGCCGTGTATGGCGACTTCACTTTTCTACCAATAACGGCACCTACTGTACTACGGCTCCTTCTTTTTCCTCCTGAAGGCACAACATGGGTGTATCTTAGCTTTCTATTCACACATGTGGTAACCTGTTTGAGTCTTCCTTTGGCAAACTGAATCTGTAGCTCTGTTGTGCATGCTGCCTTTCTATCCCAGTTCGATATGAAACTGGCTTGACTTCACATGCTCGTATTTCGAGTCTTCAACTAAATCTGCGCACTCTGCCCTGTAGATTTTACCTTGTAACAAATGAATTAATAATTTAACACTTTTAACTAGTAAACTTGGTATCTTGGTCATCTTCATTCTCTTCAGACGTCAACAGCTGCCAAGGTCTGTGCAAGAATGGGGGAACCTGCAAGGTACGGATGCATTTTTTTTCCCCCTTATTTTTTTTAAACCAAACAAGGTCAAATTTGCTGAGATTTGAAACATGCTTGAACTTTTTTATTATTGCTTGTCTGTATTTTAGAAGGGGCCAAGGGGTTACCACTGCCAGTGTCCTCGTGGGTTTGTTGGCAATCACTGCGAACTCCAAAGAAATAAATGTGAGAACAGACCATGCCAGAACGGCGGCCAGTGCCACGTGGTGTTGGACAGCTTTGTATGCGAATGCCCACCAGATTATGGTGGCCAACTGTGCGAGGTGAGACCCATGCAACAAACATTTCTTTTTTTTATCCTACTTGCAAGTTGCTAGACTTTCTTGTAATCTCTTAAACTGGAGTTGTTCTTGGTAGTTCTTTGGGTCTTGGCTGCTTTTCATTCATTTTTAGACCTGTTTTTAGCACGTCATATGTCCTCTGCTGGTCTACATTTACCTGCACGTCATGTTTTTAAAAATAGGTAAATAAGTGTACAAAAAAAAAACAGTGGGAGAGCTTCAAAGTATTGACTAGCTCTTTGAAAGTCTGCCCCCCCCAAAAGCGGATTATAAAGAAATAATGGTTTTGAAAGTTTTACACAAGATTGCCACAAAATCTCACAGTATTAAAACATTGCATTTCTCTCTGGGTACTCTGGCTTCCTCCAACATTCCAAAAACATAACTGTTATAATAACTGGTCTTTAAAAGTTAGATTGATAGATGGATACTTTATTTACTTTATTTATCCCCAAAAAAGGGGAAATTCAATTCAAGTTGCCCTTAGATATAACTGTGTGTGCGCATGGTTTGTCCTGTGTCTCTCTGTGTTTCCCTTTAATGGACTGGTAACCGGTCCAGGGTGTACGCCGCCTCTCACCCAATGACCGATGGGCACCAGCAATACAATATTTGCCTTTAAAGACTCTGTTTTACAATGAAAATGGAAGTCACTCCTGAGCTGAGATGTGCTTAAAAAGGTGATAAAAAAAAAAAAAGGATTTTGGATTGGCTAATAAAAGCGAAAGTTAATGCTGCTTGGATGTCTCTATCTCCTTGTTTAGCATTTTGCAGTGAATGCATTGCAGCTGGTTTCACGTTGTATTTTGATAACTTGTCTTGGAGTATAGAAAAACGTATAAACTCCTTGAGCATTTAACGGTAATCTGACTGACCCAACCTGCAAATGGCTGCTGTGATCTTCGGTGGTTGTGTAATGTAATCCATCCCCAACATTGCAAGCCAAGCCCTCTATTTTTTTTTTCCCTACTTGAGACTGCTGATCTTTTCATGTGGTATCTGTGGGTACCTCCCAACGCCTTGTGTGTGTGCGTCTGAATGTAGGTTATCAGTGAGGAAACTGACACTTTGGTGCATCTCTGGCACCCTGAATAGAGGACATTGCTGGTCTTTGGCCAATCCGGATTTAGCATCTCTACTATAAATGTGAGCCTCACTGAATGAGGAGATGCTGGACCTCTGCCCGTATGCTCCAGAGCTGCGATGCCTGCTACGGCATGATGTACATTCCTATCCTGTCGTGCCAAAACTACGATGCCCCACAGCATCATATTTCTCTGATTAGTATCTTGTGTCAGGTCATTAGAAATTTGATTGTGTAACAGTTTATTTGCTCAAGCCTTGATATGATCCAGGTGGAAAAAGCAGATTGACTCATTACAGACCAAATGATCTTACTGTATTTTGGTTTCATTTTTAATGTGGCTTCAAGTAAAACTTCAAAATGTATTTTGAATTAATTCCCAATGGAAAAGGTATTGTATTGAACAAACTTATTAAACTAAACTGAGGCTTCCAGATGTATTGGATATTTAAAGGCTTTGTGAAGTTATAGTTGTGTGTGTGTGTATATATAGATATATATATATATAATATATAAAATTTATATCGGGGTGCCTTGACAGTTTCAGTAAAATGAACCTTGTGACCATCAATTCAACCACCCTGTTGCCCTGCTAACTTCTTGTTCACCACCTTAAATGGTAGTGACGTCCAACCCAAAGTTTATGCACAGTAGGCTTCTGTTTACATGAATGAAGAGATTTTTCTCTAAACTCCCCATTTTAAATAGTAGAAAGTCCTTTGGATTCTAGCTTGGATGATTTATCTCTATTATTGTTCACAGTGGCTGTGTGTGATGGACCACTGTTGCTATTTACTCTCATTGTAGATAATCTTTCTTTTTGCCTGCTCAGTTTCTCACACTCTGTCCTCAGGTAGGATTTTGTCTCAGAATAATCTTGCAAGACTAAGGAACAAAAAGCATAGATTCGCTTGATGAGCTTAGTGAAAGTTTTTTTTTAGGCTTAATTCGTTTGCTTACCTTTTTTTTTTGTTTAGAACAGCAGTGGCTTGAGACCACTAAGCTGCTCATCTGAACATACTTAAGCTCTTCTTTCTCCACTGCCTCGTTGGTTTCTCTTGCTTCACTACCTAAATGGCTTTTTTAAGTGTAGTGATGGTGTGTTAAAAAAACAAACAAAAACTTTCCAGAAGCCTGCTGTCGGTCCACTTAATTATATTTTAAAACCAGCTTTAATGTGTTGTTTTTTCATCGACTTTTTTGTTGTTTTTTTTTTATTGTGTCCGAGATGCAACATTTTTATTGTCCGAGATGCAACAGTCAGACCCAAACTGTTACTTAGAAGAAAGGAAATTGGTTAGGATGTTGACATGGAACCTGCTGTCCACTCTGATTTGTTCTGTGCTTTGAATGGCCATAGACTCCTAGGTTGCTACTGCTCGAAAATAAGCCTAACTACTCTGATCAAAATCTCTTCTGGAGGATAAGTATGGTCAGAGGAGACAAAAATTAAGTGTTTTAACTCTAAGGGCAAGAAGAATGTTGGAGGTCTATGGGAGGCTTTCAGTTTAGACCACCTGTCAAGCATGGTGGTGACTGTTTCATGCTGAGGATCTGTTTCCCTGAGCGTGGTATTGTTTTCATATTTTTAAACTTTATCTCAAATCAGCAGGTAACTAGTTAAAACTTAAGCACATTGGGTTGATCGGGTTTTTATCCATTAGGATAAAAACACCAAATCTGGTTTTAGAAGTAAACATAAAACCAACATCTTCAGTTTTCCTTAAGACCCAGCATTAACCCTATTAAAATGTTCTGAGCTAAACCAGTTCCAGGTAAAAAAACAAACAAAAAAATTATTTTTGTTACATTGTTTTTTCAAAGAGTTCAGATATCCAGCCCGGATTATAAAGAGAATTGAAAGTAGGGATCGGCGATATGGCCTCAAACCTGTGTTGAGTTATCATCTAAAACATGTGCGGTAACGATATGTATTGCGGTGTGTGTGTGTGTGTATATATATATATATATATATGTCAAAATGACTGCTTAACATTCTCACTTTCCAGAACTTCACAAAGCTTTACAATGAAATTTAGAGAAAATTTATTTAGCAAAATTAGTTTAAAAAATGCTCAAATCTTTTTTTTTCCCGAAATAATGCACCACAAAAATTCTCACAATATAAATATGAGGATATTTTAAATAAAATACAAGCTAAATATTGTGAAAATGAAGTCCAAATTTGTCCGCTTGCCGGATTACTTATTTGTATATTTAATATCACACAAAATGCAACCTACAATTATTTTATTTTAAAATGATTACAATTCAAAGCTTTCTTTTCAATAAAAAAAACTTTAAACTTCCAATATCTATTGTGAAGACAAACACTGAACAACAGTAACATTGTGTACCTGGCACGAAGTATGTAGGCACAGCTTGATGACATCATCAAAATTCGGTATGTGGTATGACGGTGGAGTCAAAATCTCTACCTTTGGTTAAATTTATATAATTTCTACCTTATAATTTTTATACTGCCCACTACTTGTGCCTGCAAACAGTTGTCCGACTTGTTATTGAAATGTTGAGATTTTGTTTTCTCTGGTTCTAACAAATATCAACCCTTAGATTGTTGTACAAAGTCAGTGAGGATGTTGTTGGATGTTACTTGTCCTTTTTAATCTTCTATTTTTTTTAATCTAACGTAATCAAACGAAACTTCTCCTCCTTCTCACTTCCCTTAGATCTCTCACTGGTACCCCTCTGACGCTTGTGATTCAAACCCCTGTGAGAATGGTGCCACGTGCCACAGCATGGAACAGGACTTCTACTGTGCTTGTCCCGAAGGCTACGAGGGAAAAACATGCGGAAGTCTTAAGGAGACCTGCCAAACTACAACATGTGAAGGTGACCTAAGAACTAAAAAGCCATGTAACGATGCTAAAACAAAAAAGATAGTGGGTTAAAAAGATTGTGATGTTAATAATTTTTCTCCTTTCCAGTAATCGACAGCTGCATTGTTGCGGTACCCACCGATGCCTCGGGAGGAGTACAGCACGTTCCATCCAATGTTTGCGGTCCACGTGGGCGCTGCATCAGCCATCCAACGGGCAACTTCACCTGCATCTGTGATCCGGGTTTCAGCGGCATCTACTGTCATGAAAGTATGTACAGCTTTGCAATGCTTTACAATCGTCTTGGTTAGCCAAATTGGAACGAATTCATACTTTCGAAGATGTTTCCTTCAGATCAGAATGTGCACTCGAATTGCTAAACTAAAACAAGAAACTTGTTGTTTCAGATATCAATGACTGCATCAGCAACCCATGTAAGAACGGTGGGACCTGCATCGATGGCTTGAACTCCTTTCAATGCTTCTGTCCGGACGGCTGGGAGGGTCGCCTTTGTGACCTCAGTGAGTTTGTCTTCTGTTCAGAAAATCTTTTATCAAAGAAAATCACACCTGGGGTGGAGCTCCTAGTTGCACTGCACTTAATCTCTTTGTAAGGGTTGGAATTAAGTTATTATTGAATGGAAGAATGAGTCATGTTTCTTGATTCCTCAGATGTCAACGAGTGCAGACACAACCCTTGCAAAAATGGTGGACGCTGCATCGACTTGGTGAATGACTTCTCCTGCGAGTGCACCGGTGACTGGAAGGGCAAGACCTGCCATTCCCGTGAGTGAGGTTCCCTGTGTGTTAACCTGAGTGTTCATGTCAGCTGCCGGGCAGAGATCAGGTCAGGACTTCATGGGCTGTCCCACCAGCAGCCAAAACCTTTAACCCCATCACAAATGGGTTAACAGTTCTGTCTGTTTTGGAATTGAATCCAATCCCAGGAGTTCATTCTACAACCGAGGAGCCTAAATAACTTATAGATTGGTTTCTACCAGAAAGGGAAAATTGATTACGGGGAAAAAATGGGATACAGACCTATTTAATATTCCTTTGTCTAAAATGTGCTCTCCATGTGACCATCAACCATCCATGGATCCATCCTCGCGTCGATCTGTCCTTAAATTTATCAGTCCTTCTGTCTATTACCCATCTATCATCTTGTCATTGGTTCATCCCTCTATCAGATGTCTTTTTGTCCATAGTCTACTCTCATGCCTTCAGTGGTCTGTTCATCAGTCTGTACTTAAATCTGGTTCATGCTTGCCTGTACAATTATCGATTGGTTCTTAGATCGATCACTCCGTTAATCGACCATCCATCCATTCGGTTATTTATCCATCTTTCAAATGTCTGTTCATAAGTCCCTCTCTCAGTCATCCATCAATTAGTAAATTATCCATTAATCAGCCATTTCTCTATACTTCTGATCCATTATCTGTTCATCTAATCATTTGTTCATCAAATTTTTCCACTGTCTATCCTTGCTCACTTGCTTGCAGCCTTCAGTATTTGTACCCTCCATATAATGTCAAAATAGTTGACCTAAATTCATAGTAAATTTTCAAAAATTTACCAGTAAGACTTAGAATTCTTGAAATTCAAGCCTGGGAAAGTAAGGCATTTTGACCTGACCCCTGCGTATCACTCTGCCTCCCGTTCAGCTAAAAGGAAATCTATATAAAGATGTTTGTTTTCTGATTTGTTATAAAGTTATTAAAGTATTCTTTTTTTTTTTGTGGTCAGGTGAGAGACAGTGTGATGAAACCACGTGCAGCAATGGAGGCACCTGCTACGACCACGGAGATACCTTCCACTGTTCGTGCCCACCTGGCTGGGGAGGAAACACGTGCAACACAGGTGAGGTGTTAGAAGGGAAGGATATTTTCCCCAGATTTTAATCACTTGTTTTTGCTTTAGCTAGTTTACGACACTATGTTTTATGTAATTAGTAGTGGCAAAAGCTGCTGAAATCATGTTGATTGTGGGGATTTGCATTGCTCATACCACTGTTTTTATATTTTTAATTGGTTGTCTGTAATTAATGGATAATTAATGTTTTGCTGTGTCTTTTTCCTGACAGTTGTTTCAGTTCCAGTTAAATCTTCTGTGCTAATGCTTGCGTGCATCTCTGTAATTTTTTTTCCTCCTCCCACTTTATGCAGCCAAAAACAGCACTTGTGCCTCCAGTCCTTGCTCCAATGGTGGGACGTGCGTGGGAGGAGGAGACACATTCTCCTGTATCTGCAAAGATGGCTGGGAGGGCCCCACCTGTGGACAAAGTTAGTACCTCTGTTAAGCTTTTAATTTTACTGGCAGAAATTCATATACCTTGCATTATATAGATGCAATATAAGTTTTGTGGCAGGTTTGTGATCACTGGGTTTATAGCACAAGCTTTTTTCTTAGAAATGTAGTAGACGTGCACCATATCCCAAGGTATTCCATTTTTTTCTGTGATTTTTTTTCAACAACAAAAAAAAAGGAAATGAACAGCTGTGTTAGACCAAATGTTTGCAAAGACTGTACTTTTTGTTTCAGTTTACTGTTAGGTTTGTAAATAATTTAGTTCAGTCACTAGTTACTTGAATTGGGACAAGATCTGATGTCTCATTGTGTGTTTTAAGGGGCCAAGCATTCACCGTAAGGCAGCTCTGCTGTCAAAGTGGACTTAACCACTATTCCCAATACCAAAAAAGAAACCGAATGAAGGTGTCATTTTAAACAGACTTTGGCATCTTGTATTGGCAATTAGCAACTCAACATGGTTAGCTTGTAAATACATAAGTAGACCCTTTACTTAACTGTGAGCCTTGGTAACACAATGCCAACATTTAATTATCCGACGTGCTCTGACAGAATTTCACTCATTAAAAGAATTAAAAAACAACTTTGCTGATACAGCTTCAGCTTTCTGTTGTTTACCAAAGCCTCACTGTGCTGTCACAGCCTGTATAAATGGCCAATATGTTTCATTGAAATTATGTTCTTGTGAGCTGTCTAAATAAAGCCTGAGAAAGCCCGAAGAACTATTTATCAAGTTTTTACTTGATAAATAATTCCACATTGAAGAGAAAGCTTCTCTCAGTGCCACTTGATAGATATTCTGGTTTGTTGCCTCTTTTCTATTGAAAAGAAAAAAATATTTTGGTTTCTGATCTCCAGATTGTTCAAATGTATCTCTGTGCAACTATGCTAAAACCGGTTTACGTTCCAAGTAGATCTTTTAAACTCTTGAAAGACTTGTAAATCTGTGCAAGACTCTTAGCAATGATTTTTTTTAGGTCTGTGTTTGAACCAAATCTTTTATATAATTTACAAAACAACATAAGTATAAACTCCAAATGAAGATTTTTTTTAAATCAAATTTTATTTTCAAAAAATTGCCTTGTCAAGATGATTAGCTTCAGTCCACCTACTGCAGTTTTTTTTCTTCACATTTTTTCTAAATCCATACAGAGACAATGACCAGATTCTCCAAACTACTTAAACAATATTTTCTTTTTCCTTTTAACAGACATAGACGACTGCAATCCTCATCCATGGTATGTAATGCTAATCATCTTGCACACATATATTCTTGTCTCCCTGCTTCCCTCCATTATACCCATACTTCATGCAAACATTGTTGCCTGCAGGATGACAGGCTTTTAAAGACCAGTGGAACCTGTCTTTAAATCATGCCTCAAAGGCAGACTGTCTCATAGGAGAGGGGAGGTGGGCTCCGATATTGAATAGGACAGTGAGAGGTGGGATTTTAGTGGGGAGGACAAGAGTCCCACTGACCCTGTGGTGAATCAAAAGGTGGAGGGGGAGGTTGAGTGGCAAAGGAGAGTTGTAGGGGTCCATTCTTCCTGTGCGACCTGGGGGGAGCTCAGCTTTGAGGAGGTATGGAAGGAAGGCATGATGAGAGGAGGGGAGGGGAAGGAGGGACTGGACACGCCTATTAGCATCTGAAAGGTGGAGGCTTGTATTGATGAGTTGAATTGAGCTTTGTGACCTGCACCACTAACACACACACACAAGCAGACCCGTAAACAGCGTTCTCTGCCACAGCTGGAAAGGATGTCCAGCCTCATCTAATCATATTTCTTTCCTCTCGCAGTTACAACGGTGGGATCTGTGTGGATGGAGTCAACTGGTTTCGCTGTGAGTGTGCCCCTGGGTTTGCTGGTCCAGACTGCAGAATAAGTGAGTAAAATACTAAAACCAACTGGATTTCTTTAAAGTCGATATCCAAAAGATCCAAATATATTTTTGGCACCAGTATGTATCGAGAGGCAGCTTGGAGAAGGCTAAAGCCAAAAATGAAACGCATTGATTTAAAAGCTATCCCTCTACCCTTTTTCTTAGTTCATTGACATCTCATGGGTCAGAGGTCATCCCTCCTCCATACTCACACGGTCAAACTTTCACACACAGAAGACAAATTACCCAGTGACCCCGAAACTCCTCTTCTGTTCCTTTGTTTAGACCAGATAGCACTCACCTTTGTTGTCTAGCTTCAATATGATAATTCTGATCCATATTGAGTTTACATGATAATATGGACAACAAAGACAAACTTCTGACGGATTTCAAGGCACACAGAAGCTGAAATCTTTCCAAAATCTTGTCCTCTGTGGCATATTGGATCTTCCAAACCCTGACAACTGTTATGGAGGGAAACTCGGACATCCCTCTCTCAAACAACTCATGGGACGAGAGGTGTAAATTAGCTGCCTTAGAAAGGAAGGTCATTTAAACTGCTTGTATGTTGGCTCTTGTTCCATCAGTCATGATTTGGATTTCATAACTGTAGGTGAAAGCTGAAGCATAGATTGACCAAGAAATCGAGAGCTTTTTAGTTCTGGAGATGCCTCTCACCCAAATGTCATCCTTACACAGTTTTGCCTTTTCAACAGTTTATTAAATCTCCTTGCAAGGATTTGTCTGACCATTTTTTGGGTACTGATACTTTTGCTTTGCTAAACATATATGGAGCAAGAAAATTGTCAAAAATGTGCCCATGATTCTAACAATCTATGTTCATATTTGCATGTGAATGCAAGTGTTGTACATTACATTACACAAATCAGCTGTTTAATGAGAAACCGTCTGGGTTAGGATTGCTTTTATTAACATGGTCATTTCAAAATTATTCTACTCATACCCACAAACTTGAATTCATGTAAATAGTGAAAACTTGAAAGTTGTAGAAATTAGTTATAATCCCAAATTGTTGTCTTCGCAGCTTCATACTTCAGATTCATACTCTTATGAAAACATGCCTAACCTGCACAATTTCTCAAACTTATGACAGTTGAATAATGTGTGTGCTCACACTTATATGGACAAACGAGTACAAATAGAAATGGATAGCCGTGCAGACATCTTTTTGACAGTTGCATTACTTCATATAAATACTACTACATTTTGGTGCTCTCGTAAGAACTACTGTTAGCGTTTATTTTTCATGCTCGTATTTCCCCATATAGACATAAACGAGTGCCAGTCTTCTCCCTGTGCCTATGGAGCCACCTGTGTGGATGAGATCAACGGCTTCCGGTGCATTTGTCCCGTTGGTAGATCAGGGGCCAGATGCCAAGAATGTAATAATTTTTCATTTTTACTTAATGTCTTTTTTTGGTTAATAACTATTGTTGCATGAACTAATTTACTCAATAACGCAAATATTAATTACTAAAGCCTCATCTGTTTGGTTGTAGTTATAGGCACTGGAAAGACTTGTCACTATGCTGGCCTACAGTTTCCCCATGGCAGCCATTGGGAGGAGGAGTGCAACAACTGTCACTGCATCAATGGAAAAGTGCACTGCACAAAGGTATATAGACCCTTCTACACTATCCAGGGCTCTGTTTTTAAGAGACCAGTTTGCTTTACGCCACTTAAAGCCAGGACAATATTGCAAACAGTTTAGCTGTGCACGATTGCAGAATACACTCAATTCAATCATGCAACATTTTATTTAATCTCTAGGATTTCAAGAACTTGGCAATGACTGCCAAACAGAACAATAAGAGCATGAGTGTGTATCTCCAGATTAACAAAACTTATTAGAAAAGCCAAACTAGAAATTCTTAATTACCTCAAGAAATGAAATTATCAGGGGAAAACTGTTTTACATTTTGGACTTGTGACACCAGGTGCTGTGTGGTCGCCGCCCCTGCCATCTCAAGCCATCAGACCAGGAGGGTCAGAAGTCGTGCCCAGCCGGACAGGAGTGTCTGGAGCACAGCTACTACACCTGCTTCTCCCACCCTTGCAATCACTGGGGGGTTTGTTCAATGGCTGGACCCCCACCTCCCCAAGCAACCACTAAGTGCCAGCCAAATAGCGGCCATTTGGACAACAGCTGCGGCCGCATAACTCTTGTGTTCAACAGAGACAAAGTACCTCCCGTGAGTCATTGCTCGCGTATCGTTTCTCCTGTTGCAGCCTGTGGTTTTGAGTTCTCCGGAAATTTGTACTGGTACTGATAAGTCTATGCATGTGTTTGTGTGCGTGCATACAGGGGATCACAGTGGAGAATATTTGTTTTGAGCTGAGGTACTTTCCTGACACCAGAAGCTTGGCTAAAGACCACGCTCTTCTTCTTTTGTGCGACCTCTCCCATTCAAATCCAGATGCTGTAGAGGTGGCCATTGTAAGTAAATCACCCAACTACTGGACATCTTTTATATAGCCACTTGTTAACCAACCACAAAGTGGGGTAGGATATTTCTTTCCATCTTATGATGGATTAGCAAAATACAGGGGCGGAGTTAGGGGGTGGCTATTTGGGCTGATTTGGATATTGGGGAATGTTTTTAGACAAAGTACAGATTGACAACAGCAGCTGTGATGAACCGGATCATGATTCAGGTCTGTGTATCTTATTTTAAAAGTGCTGGCTTGTTAAATGACAATTTACTATAAGTTTTGGTAGAGAAAATGAATCATATGAAACACATGGGAGGAATATAAAAATATTTAGATAACCATGAAAAATAAGTAAATATCACAAAGGTAGATGTTCTCTGGATTATTAAGAAACAACTGTAAGAGTAAAGTAGTATTAGTAAGTGAATGAAACTAGTCAAACATTGAGAATGGGGTATAAAATGGAGATATAACATTGTCCATTGCCCTTTTTCATCAGTTTGGCCAATGGAGTCAGATAATCCGGTCATAAAAATGTTTTACTCTTTAATTTTAAACTATTAAATAGTATAGTCTATAGCATTTATTTCATTTTTTTATTTATTTTAATACTCAATCTGAACAAGTTCTACTTGAGATCACACATCAAGCAGATGAATACTTATCACTTTTAGTTCCTCCACAATGACAAAAACCCCTGATTGTGGCCCTACATATAAACAATGAAATTAAATGTGAAATGTTCAACTGCATTTGTGTAATCAAATAGTGATAAGTTGATATAAAAGGTTTGGGACGTTTGCCTGGGGCTAGGATGATGTTCTGAAGGCTGAATCTGTGCTCTGCTGCCACTGGAGAAAGGGATTAAAGCCCCACTCTAGCCACAGGGAACATTTCTGAAATTAAAGTGATCAGAAGTCAGAAAGACTCTCCAAAGCAGCCATTCCCTGACTCGCAAGCTTCAATGTGAGAAAATACTGCAGAATACCAGTCGTTTCTGTACCAGTGGTTGGCTCTTTGGACTGCCTGATCAGCGGCTCCAACCACAGATGTGGCATGTAAAGTTGAAAATATCAGTGAATCTGCAACAAGTGTTCAGGGTTGTGAAGTTTTTAAATAATACTTTGTATGCATGCATGCATGCATGCATGTATGCATGTTTGTATACTTAATAAAAAGCAAAGAAAGGCGGATTAAACCAATGTATGAAAAAAAGCAGAGCTGGAAAAACGGCAGAGGTCAGATTTTTGTCTAAGACAATAAGAACTTAGTAGCCATTTTGTTCTTGAGAGTTTGAATATAGGCAACTATTCTTGTCTTGAAACTGTTTTGTCTCTCATCCAAGAGGCTTCTCCCAATCCAGTCTTTCAGAACTGAAGGAGCCTCTTGGATGAGAAGGGTAACATTTTCAAGACAAGAAGTCTAGAAGAGTCTAGTTGCCTTCATTTGAACTCAAGACTACCATGTCCTGGATGACTGAGAATTGAAAAACTGAGATTCGTCTTTTTTCTGCAGTCATCTGAGCTAAGCCCCTGATCTCCTTAAGTCCTAGATACGCCCCTAGCAAAATATCTCAAATTTGTATAGGGGTTAAAGTGTAGGCTAATTTTTGGAATGTGGCGCTGATTAGTTTTTTAAAGATAGCTTAAGTAAAACAAGATTATGCTTTTGGAGTTGCAGTAAATCCACACCATAACAAAAAAGTACTTTAACTGAAATTCAGTTTTTCTTTTAAAGGGGAAACATGTTTTTTTAACCTGGAACTTATTGCATGCATTACGTTCATTTACTCACCTAGATAAGTTTGCTACAACTTGAAGTCCTGTGTATATCCATATGGCCCTTGTTTAGTGTGCAAAGTGTAGTCTCTAACTAATGTTCAGAGAGTCTCTGATGTTCTTTGTTGCCGTCTTCCGGGGTGTTTTATATGCTTTTAATCCAACTACACGAACATCAATTTCATATGAGCACTACACCAAATTCAATGAGTAATTGGACTAAGTTCAGTTCACAGGCTCCTAACCTGCTCAATCTATAACTGCAATGGCAGACAATGACGTAATTAAAATTGTGGGTTAGTGTAGTTGGATTAAAAGCCTGTAAGAAAAAAATCACAAAAACTCCTTAAGACAACAGCAAAGCACCTCCAAGATGCTCCGAACTTGCAGAGGAATAGTGATTCAGAACAAAACATCGGTGAGTTGAAGGAGTTTTGTGCCAGATAAGGCCTTGTTTAGAAGCTGCACTTTAAGTGCCCCAACAACTCCCATTACATGGAGATACACTGATCATGATTGGATCTAAACTTCTCCCGAAGGACTTCAAGTGGTATCAAGCTTGTCTGGGTGAGTAAGTGAATGTGACACATGATTATAAAATAAGGTTCAGGTGGGGAAGAAAAAAACAGTACTTCCCCTTTAAGAGTAACTCATTGGAAAGGGCAAAGCAAGTTGCTAACTGAAAGTGACTGAACAACCACCAGGTTTAAAATATGTGCTCTGTGCGAACTTGTTTTGTTGGGGATAGAATCTAGGAGGTGTTTGTTTTGAAATAATTCTATCACGTGACTTCCTGTTTCTGAGCTTTCTTGTGTTCTGTTTTGGCTCCAAGTCCTTTCAGCCAGAAAATCTGCCAGACCACAGTCTGATCCAGGAGGCTGCCAGTGCCATTGTGGGCACCTTATCTAAGAGGCACAACAGTACTGTAATGCTGGGCGTCATAGAGGTGAAAGTGGAAACGCAGCTCATGCCTCCCTCAGTGGGTGAGTATTGAGGAACCAAAGGTGTACCCCAAGGGTTTGTCAGAGGCTGTGTTTGGTTTTATATATTGCATTTCCTCTCTTCTATACCCCAGACTACCTGGTCCCTCTGTTGTGCGTCCTCTTCTGTTTGCTCTGCCTCTTCTGCATCATCGTATGTGTGTGGTGGACGCGGAAACGAAGAAAAGATCGCGAGAGGACCATGCAGTCGGCTCCTGACGGCAACGTGAACAACCAGTGGGAACCGCTGCGTCTCGTCGTGGGACGTCAGCAGCAGCAGCAGCTGAAAGAGAACAACAGGGAGGCCGAGCAGGAGCGCAAAAAGCTTATGGGCTCCTCCTGTCGGACGTGTGACGATGAGGAGGAAACGGAGGGCGAGCTTGAGCTCGAGGAGGAGTGCAGTGGAGCTGAGGCGGGAAAGGAGCTCGTTTATAAATACTCTAAAACTGCAGTGCAGTCCAGTGGGGGAGTGATCTGTACCCTGCACAGCTCCAGTCCCCCTCTTAAAGCACCCCACCGGACCCACGGCTACAGCCCTAAAGACAACCGCTGGAAAAATGTCAGTGCCGTCTTGACTGGTCAGAAAGAACTCAAAGACCATTGTGTGTAAGAAAAATGAAAAGGACAATGCAGAAGCTAGAGAGGCTGCAAGGCAGCTACTATTCTATTATGTTTGGGACTTCTTTTGAAAAGAAAATAAGGCTTTGTGTTTAAGAAGCCATTCTTTGCTTTAGTTTTTGTTTTCGTCACTGTCGCCGAAGATGATTTCTTCCCCCGCCCCCCAGGAGGTTCAAGCACAGTGAACAACCTAATTTTGCTTCTTATCTGTTACTTTTTGTTGCGTAAAGAATGCGCTGAAATGTAATGTATTATTTCAGGAGGCGAAAGAAGTTCCCTGCTTTATTCAGTTATGGAATTCTGTTATTTAAATAACATTTGAATTATCGAAATGGAGTTTAAAAAAAGCTGTAAAGATTGTTTACAGGCTGTTATGATTTGTTGAAATGTCAGTGGGCTCTAAGGATTTGGATGAAAATGGACCGTTTTCTCCTTCACCTTCCAGCTTTCCCCACCGATCCACCTGTGGCTGTCATGCCTTACCAAAACATTGGCCTGGAGGGGGGAGAGGGGACAGAAACCCTAGTGCCTACTTACGTGGCCTTCCATGATTTTTGTTTTGTTTTTCTTCATTTCTTTTCTCATGCGTCTCGGTTGTCTTGGCTGAAAGCTGTATTTGTAATATTTTTGCAGTATTTGAGTTGGTAGCAAGTGCCTTTTCTAAGAGCTGTCGTGGCTCCAAGTCGTGCTGCCCAGTTTGACCTCCTCCTTCTCTGCTCTCGAAGGGATTCTTGTACATTAAGAGTTCAAATTCACAGCAACGCCGTTCAAGGTATTTGATCAAACCAGAAATGACTACGCTGTACATACATGTAAATACTTAAAGGAGTCGCTGTGTATATTTGAAATAAGTAACTTAAAGACAAGTCACACATTTTTATTATTATTATTTTTATTTTTTTTACTATGTCATTTCTTTTATTTATGTCAGTTAATATAAGCAGGTTTTATAACAAGTAATATCCAGAGTCCCACAGTTGAGAACCTTTTACAAAGAGGTACCAGCTATGAAGGATTTTCTGAAGGGTTTATAAATGGTTTGGCATCAAGATCCAGTTCATTTTTCCAATAGTTTTCAGGATTTAAATAATAAAAGAGAATTACTTTCTCAAAGCCTAGTAAAAAATTACTGCCATTACATAAGAGCTGGGCACAATCTTTCAGATTTGTGTTTTAAGCAACAAAAAGCATTTAAAACATGCCAACTTTGTAGCCTTAAAGTTTTCAACTATTTCTAACCCCATCAAAAATCCTTTTATTTCCGGTGCCTTAATGTAATAATTTATTACATTTCTTATTTGTGTTTCTTTCTTTTTGTTGTTGGTTTATGTTTCCACTTGCTAAGGAGCGTAATTCTTTGAAACATCGTGGTGTATCGTGGCGTTTTTAGGCGCCGGAATAAAGCACTCCCATTTATCTCATTTGCCCGTCTATCATGGTGATTCGTAAAGTTAATCAGTTTGGAGAAATAAACAAATCCACTATAGCAGTCCTGAATGTGGATCTCAGTAGGTCAAATATGGATTTTATGCATTTGCTTCATGTTTTGGTTCAAAGGCTTTAATGAAGGGCACAGTGTTTGCAGATGCAGGTATATATATATATAATTTCTTTTATTTTTTTTTTATTTTTTTTTTTTTTTGCTGTCATGCAAATGTTTGGTTCAGTTACCAGCTCAGTTTCAAAAGGCAGGTTTTACCCCATACCCCCTTTTTTTTAATTCCACTGTCTCAAAACGGCATTGTATTTCTGTAAATGGGACACAGCAAAAATAAAGAATTGGAGCTGCATCACTGTTGAATATGCATATGTATACATTTGTTGTTCAAGGGAAATCAGTTAATTTTGTACAAAGTAAAAAGTTTTCATTCTTTCAATGGACTTTTCTTTATTTTAAATAAACTTCCCAATCATTTAGAACATACCACATTTAGTACCTTAATGGAAGTAAACCTTTTTTTTTTTTAAACCGATATATATTTTTAAACATTTTTGTAAATTAAGCAGAATTAATTTTTTTTATATATATATATATACATATTTAATGGATGACAACTTCAGGAGTAATGTAATTAACTTAATTTTGCTCACTAGATGTTCACTCAAAAAAAACCCATCCATTTGAAATGAATTCGCCAATATATGCTTAAACAACTAATGCTGCCTACCAGATATATTGCAATTTCAAACAGATCTGTCCGTTGTCCATACCAGCCACAATACAACTATACACGCACACTTAAGGACAATTCAGAGACCTAACACAAATTTTTGAGTACCCTGAGGGCTCACGAATGCACAGAGAGAACTTCATGTGGACAGACCCAAGGCCAGGATTCAAGAACTGTTCCCCTATACAAACCCGGTCAAACATGAAATCCTTTTTAGTGATTTTTATTTATGGAAGGGGGGGGAAAGGTATACAAACAAACCCTGTCTATTGTGAAAAGTAAGGTCCCTTTAAGCGTACAAGATGAGCCACCCTTAGCAACATCTGCTGTCAAGCTTTTGTCATAACTGGTGGTGGTTTTTTTTTAAATTATTTTGGATGAATTCTGATCTTCTGCACTGAACTTCTCAGCCACATTTGTGGTCAGCAAGGGTTGATTACGAGTCCTGATTGCTTTTAAATCAGATTTAGGTCCTTTTGACTAGGTCACTAAATCCTTTGCTTTTTGAGACAGTAAGAGGTGGACTTGCTGGTGCACTATGCTTAGTTTTCCTGCTGCATAACCCAGTTGCTTGAGCTAAAGGTAAAAAACAAACAAATGGTAAAGCGCAGAATTCTTGGTCTCAACAAATTAGGGCAAGTTAACCAAGTCTTAAAAATGGCAAAGCAGTCCCAGATAATCACATTGCCACTATACTGTTTATCAGTATATTTGTCTAAATTTAGTTATTCTTGTCCAAAACTACAAGACACTATTTTCTTGACATCTCGAAATACAGACTAGTTCTGCTAATGGTTTCATTATGTCATATTTTATTTCTCCCAATACAAACCTCATATGTCGACTTATTTTAATTCAAACCATTGTTTTATTGGGTTAAATAGAAAATGTTAGAAATTGCTAAGATAAAGGAAATTCATCAGTAATTGACAGTTTTAACTGAAAATCACATCGAATAACATCTAGCCTAAGTCAACATTGTATTATTCTTAACTGTCATTGCTACTATATGACAAAACATATTCATCATGTTAAGATAGCAATATTCGCATCCTTATTCAGGAGACAAAAATCCAAGAACTAACAAAACTGTTAACTAACAAAACATTTTAGTAAACACATATATTTACACATTGATCAATCTTGTCGGGTGGTCCTGCATAACCAGCCTCCCCTTTTTTCTCATCTCTACGAGCTGAGGAGGATCTCATTCGATCAATCGATCCCTCAACCTCCCCAGTCCGCCCACATCCTACCAAAGCTCTCCTTGCCACTACACCAATAGAACATCCTCTCTTTATCTGGGCTGATCCATTCTCCGCCAATGGGAGACTGGCGTGATCGTCTCTGACGGGGTGTTGGTGTGGTGGGACGCTTTACCTCCTGGAGTCCCATGGGTGCTCCGGGCTGGTGCTAATGGGACTTCTCCCTGTCGGAAAGGCCAGCTCGAATTACACAGCTTTGTGGAAGCGGTTGTGTCATCATTCAAGGGGGGAAGGGAGCTGATGATGTTTATGATCAAGGAGATCAGCAATATCAAATCCTGTAAATTGAGTCTGATTAATATATCCCATCTTTTTTTTTCCACGTCTGTCTTTCCCTCTTCCCTTTCTTTTAAACCATAAAGAAGAGTTTCATTCTAAAAGAGGATCTGACTCTTAAATATGAGCCACAAATTCAGAGCTATGCAGATTCCAGAGTTTGATGGTCAGAGCTATAAGTTAATAATTGTTTGGGATTTTTTTTTACTTACAAAATTAACCACCTCAGATGAGGGCCACCCTTGGAAGAAATTCAAAACTTTCTAGCTTGTGTATTGTTTGTTGTTTTTTGAGTAAATTGATTCCTCTTCGATGAGTGGCCTCTCAGCCCCTGTCAGTAAAGGACTTGTTTTACTGTGAAAAAACACACTCCAGCAATAGTCAGGGGTCTACCATAAGGTCTAATGATTTTGTTTTGTGGTTGATAGGCACAATTCACATCAAAACATGTTCATATTTGCGACATGGAACCTGTCTTTTTCCTAAACAGTTTCACAACACTAAGCAGTTTGTATTTGTGTATAATTGTATGGATACACCTGCAATGGACTGGGGACCTGTCCAGTGTGTACCTCGCCTCTCACCTGTTGACCACTGGAGATAGGCATCAGCCCCCCCACAGCCCTTTGAGGATCAGTGGTATGGATGTTTGAATAGAGTAATATTGCAACTTCAGGCATCTGGAGGTCCATAACTGTCCTTGTGTTATTTGCCTAATTAAATGTTTTCACCATGATGTCACACAAGGAAGCAGCTTTTTTTAGGTGTTGGCTTGAAATTCATTCCACTGCAACTACTTTCATCTAACTCAGATGTTTTAAACCAGCAATCCAAAGCATACAAAGCCGCAAAGTCATTATTTCAGCTGTCCGAAGCTCTTCGACCGCATAGTAGCCTGACTGAGCATATTTACCTGCAGTAAGAGAAAACCGAATTACTGACTTAGTCCGACTGAATTTGGACTTTTGAAATACATGTACACACCTTAGTCCATCTAGAGTCAAACCAAACGTGTATTCACTTAAATGAACAATACACCCATATAATGTGGTTAGAAAATCCCATTTTCCTGCTCCTAAACAGCATCCCAGCTCAGCCGAGCTATTAGCAGCCTGGGCACTCCCGCTTCAGGAAGTGATGAGACCTCCGTGGTGGGAATAACTACACCGGAACAAGCAGGAACAAGGAGTGTAACACAATCAAACAGTAGAAAACTTAAACACTATATTATGCTACAGCGTTGTTGTCCATTTGTTCGCTCATTGTGTTTATCCTAGTTTTACTTTGTCAGCCTGATTTAACCTTGTGTCTTTTATATGTAAATAAACTGTATAGTTTCTGCCATATGGTTATCACTAATAAACATTTATCATAGTACATAAATAATTATCTTCTGAATTAAATATTTCTCAAGTTTTAGCTCTTTAAACCAAATTTTACTGTTTTTTTTTTTTCATTTCTATAATTAGTTCATTTAGTCTGATCCTGCTTTGAACTTAGTCTCAGCTTCCTTAGCAGGAAAACCTATAAAAAAATATAGTAATTATAATGATAATAATAGGATCTTATCATAATAATTTAGTTTTTCAAGTCATATGGTCAAAAAAGATGACTTACACACAAAAAAGTGTGCTGATTAAAAAAATGTTCTAAACTGTTTACCTGAGTAAAATCCATTGTTGCTTGTTGTAAGTCCCTTTTTATATCTAATTGCGGACTATATAGATGTGCATGTAGTCCCATTGCTCGGAAAAAGCCTGTAGAGGTGTGTTGCCAAGCTGTCTTTGTGCTTGTCAACATCAATAACCCCTACTGATTCCAGACTGCATTGGTAAACTGACACCAGATTCCAAAAGCGGCTCCTCGTCACTGCCAAGGACAGTTCAGCTTAGTCTGCTTGTAAACACGTAGTACTATGCTACTACGCTCATCTTGCAATGGATAAAAGTAGTTAGAGGGGAAATTTTATCTAAAATCGTGTTGGGATTTTTTTTTTATTTTGGAACATTTACCTCCTTTGCACAGACACAGACTGCTGCCTGTAGACTGTAAGAATATTTGGTGAGCTCTGCTCTCCCTAGCTTCCCTGTACATCTGTTGATGTGGGTCTTCGGGACCATCTGACAGTGGAAACAGCTGGGTGACAGGATTTTAGGCTAAGCCCCTCACTCCTTTACACAAACACACACTTGCTGAATGTCTATGTATGCACACAGCAAGAACTGCCCTAATGGGACATCAAAGTGGCACGTGTTGGTTGAAAGAGGGCTGCAGCTGGTACTACAGGCTGAGTGACTGAAGCAGCAAAACAAGCCACAGTGCACAGACTGTCTGTGTTTGCATGGGGAGAGTGGAGTATTTACTGGCACTACATGTCTGTCTTGGCACTGCAGTAGCCCAAACACACACTTTCTGCACAGGGATATGTGGAGAACATTGGCTTGATAGAAATAATGGGATGGTGGGGTGGTTAGTAATGGTATTTCTGGAGCTGTTTGGTGAAATGTGCATCATTATAATTAGATCACATGCTAACGTAAGACTAATGTGAGAAACTATTGTAAAGAATTACCAAACTTCCATCATCAGTACTGTCTATCGTATACAGGGTTACAAGAGGGCTGGTGCATATATTCAACAGTCAGCAGTTGAGAAGCAGGGCACAGGGCAACTCAGAGACACACAGCCATGCACACATGCACTCATACCTAAGGGCATTTTAGAAAGACCAACTAACCTAACAGTTAAGCTGTAGTACCTGGAGGGAACCCACACATGCACAGGGAGAACATGCAAACTCCATGCAGAAACAACCCAGGCTGGGATTCAAATCCAGGACCTTCTTGCTGGAAAAAAACAGTGCTACCAACTGCACCACTGTGTAGCCATTACCACAAAGTTTACCAGGTAATTATCTCCTACTTTTCTTGACAAAAACTTTTTAGAGAGAAAGGAAGGAATTTTTAGACCAGAAGTGCCCCACTCCAGTCTTCTAGAGCTGTTATCCTGCAGCTTTTAGATGCATCTCTGATCCAAAGCACCTGAATCAAATGGTTGGATTTCCTCTCATTTCATTAAGGTGTGTTAGAGAAGGGATACATCTAAAAACTGCAAGATAGTTGCACTTTAATGTTTGGGTTTCAGGAATTCCAGAACTGTCTGTTTTTAGAATTAAAAAAATTAAATAGGTTTGCTGGATTAATATATAGCTGTAGGCAAACATCCTTATTATCTTCTAATTACCCACAGTAATTTGAATAGCTGAGAAATGAGAGGGAATGTAGTCTAGAAGAGGAGACTTTTGTGGATCAGGAAGTAGGTAAAGTTGAAGTGAGGAAAGCTTGGATAAGGATGAAGAAGATAAAGGCAGTTGATCCTGATCACATATCCATCGAGACATGGAAGCGTCTAAGAGTGAGTTTTTGACCACGTTGTTAAATTGGATTTTGAAGAGTAAGAATAGACCCCTGGAAGGGAGGAAAGGTGTTCTGGTGGCAATTTTTGAGAACAAGTGAGACATACAGAATTGAGGCAGGTACAGAGGAATAAAGCTAATGAATCATGCAAAAAAGCTGAGTGAATGAGTGGTGGAAGCTATGCTTTGGTCAAAAGTGAGCATTTGTAAGTAACAGTAATAAGGTTTCAGAGCTGAGCTGTGGTATTATGTATGAAAGCTGTGAGACAGCAGTGAAGTGTACTGTAAAACGAGTTGAAAGTGGGAGTGGGACTTCATCACAGATCAGCTTTTGGCCCCAGCTTGTTTGCTTTAGTATCAAACAGGCTAACAGCAGAGTAGACAACCTTGTGAAACTCTATGACTTCATTTACGTAAGCCATTATGACTCTCCTTTTTTGACAGCTAAAAATATTTAGGAAAGTCATAAATTCTACTCAAAGCCATTTGACAAATGTGCAGTTTTCATTAAATTTAATTTATTTTTAAAGTTAAATATAAAAATGAATGTGTGAATTTAAAACAATTTAAAATAACCCCCCAAAGAACTCATACACAAAGGCCACAGAAGCCGATTTGGGGGG
The DNA here is from genome assembly GCA_028564705.1 of Apricaphanius iberus. Lineage (NCBI taxonomy): Eukaryota > Metazoa > Chordata > Actinopteri > Cyprinodontiformes > Aphaniidae > Apricaphanius > Apricaphanius iberus. The sequence goes on from JAPXFQ010002152.1 coordinate 114,664, forward strand.
GGTCAAAAGGCAAAGGAGGATAAACAATCTGTGAATTTACATCCAGTGCCTAAACACAGCCAGGATCATTTCTTTGCACATAGTGTAGACACATTGGCATACATCTTCATGTGATGGCAAAATGCCAGGTCATGTGCAGCCCTTCTACCAAGATATTTCTGTTGAGAATTTGTTCCTAGACAGCTGGTTGGTAAAAGTGAAATCATGACCTCATGTTACCTAATAATAATGTATATAATGCTCACACCCCGCACCTATCTTTATATGTACTAACAGAGGGAAAGATTATGCTTTGTTGAGGTCTCACCATGTATTTTTCCATCCTCCTACAGATTTGCCTCCACATATTCCATGCATGTCGTTTGTGCATGCTCAAGTAACAGCGTGCAGTGAAACTCAATACGCTGAACAGGGATGTTCAAGGTCAATTTGCAAGTCTCCCTGCGATGTTTGGGAATGAAAAGTACCCTCAGGAGCCTTTATGAACAAAGCTAGAGATATAAAACTAAAAGTAGGGGAACAGTAATAAAAGGGCAGCAGGGATTTTTATTTTTTTTATTTTGTCTGAGGAATTTAATCTGTAGTCAAATCTGACATCAGGATCTGTTTCTGGCAGGAGTGCAGAGGTATGTGACACGAACGGTAGCAAACAACCTCGCTCGAATGTATTATTAGTTTGACTTTAGATTCTACAGAAAATAATCAATGTCTCTAAACTTGTGTGCATAACATTCATGCTGTACAGATGAAATTATATTATACAAACCTAATTTATTTCGATAATCCAAGTTAAAAGGTGAAACTAATATATGATAAAGTCTCATTACATTCAAAGTGAGATATTTCAAACCTTTATTAATAGGTATTTCGGTGATTATGACTTGGAGCTTATAAAAGCCCCAAATCTAAAATATCAGAAAATTACAATATTACATGAAATCATTACAACAAGTATTTTAAATTATGAAATGTCAGACCTCTAAAAAGTATAACCATGCATATATACTGAGTAGTTGGTTGGGGCTCCTTTTGCATCTATTACTACCTCAGTGATGCGTGGCATGGATGCTATCAGCCTGGGGCACTGCTGAAGTGTTATGGAAGACCAGGATGCTTCAACTCTTATGCATTGTTTGATCTTGTGTCCCTCTCAGTAATGTCACATAGATTATCTATGGCGTTCAGGTCAGGCCAGTTTGCTGGCCAATCAAGCACAGCAATCCCATGGTCACTGAACCAGGTTTTGGTACTTTTGGCAGTGTTGGCAGGTGCCAAGTCATGCTGGAAAATGAAGTCAGCATTTCTATGAAGCTTGTCTGTGGAAGGAAGCATGACGTGCTCCAAAATGTCCAGTCACATGGCTGCACTGACTCTGAACTTAATAAAGCACATTCGACCAACACTTTGGAAAAATATTGAAACTTTTCACTAGTTTTCCTAGTTTTCCTAGGATATGAATTTGGGGTATTCCACAAGCTGTAAGCCATAATCATCAAATGTATAACAAATTAAGTACCCAGGGTGAACCCATGCATCCACAGGGAGAACATGCAAAATCAGTTCAGAAAGACATGTAGGGATTCGAACTTGGGACCTTCTTGCAGCAAGGCAACAGTGCTTACTTGTTCAACTTCACAGCATTAATTGAACTTAAACCATCTCGTGAACCCATAGACTTAATTTCTCCTTTAAGGTTCCATGTTTAACTGCTAGTTTCATTTCATGAATAGAGTGTGAACTCACTCCATACTTTTATTAATAAAGTACTGCTTAACCTGTGTCCAGTTATATAGCCCAGTATATATCCAGTATATGTGTGTAACATTAATGAGATAAATACAATTTCTGAATGCATGAAACTGCTTTTACATCATTAATACTAACTATTTCTGGAATTCATTGGATTTCTGAAAACTGCACAATGCTCAAGACCTCTACCACTCTCTGGAACCAACAGTTGAATTGGTCTATTAAAAGTATAATTTTCTATTTAACTTAATATCAAAGTGTTACTGATTTATTTGACGCCTGTTTTATTTCACACTGCAGTTTCTCCTTTAGTAATATTGGATTCTATGTGAGGGCACTATTTTCATAAAAGCATCCATTAAATGTGGAAAAATCTTTGACATTTGGAGGTATTTTGCTTTTGGGACTTGACATATGTGTTCTGTTACCTTTACAATTACATATACATTGTATGTAATATAGCTGAAGCTTTTAAAAGCAAATTTGAAATAGTTATCTTCAATTAAAGTCCAAACAAACTGTGTAAAGTACATTGTGGTGAATTAACTTAATTATATCTGCAAGAATGTATGTGGTTCCAATCCTAACCAGGGAGTTTTTGCATTGAGTTTGCATGTTCTGCCTGTGCATGTGTTAGTTTACTTCAGGTATTCTAGTTCATCCAGCACAATCCTCAAACATTTACATTATGCTGAATTGGAAATCACCCCTGGGTATGAATGTGTATGTGAGTAACCTCTGGTGTTGTATACACGCTGCAATTGCAATCTCTGGTTAGCATTTGTTCTTTCAATCTTCAATTACAGTGGTACAAAAAAATATTTGGCAGCCACTGATTGTGCAAGTTGTCTCACTTAAAAGGATGACAGGTCTGTAATTTTCCATATAGGTACACTTCATCTGTGAGTGACAAAATGTAAAGAGAAAATATAGGTAATTTCATTGCACAATTTAAAAAAAAGAATTTATTTGTTTATTTTTCAGGCCAACCAAGAAACATAGTCCATCCAGCATGTCCTGCTTCTTCCTCTGAGTCTCTTCCTGGAGCACCTCACCAAAGAGGAGACCAGGAACCATCCTAACCAGATGATTGAGCTTCCTCAATTGGTACTTCTCGATGTGGAGGAGCAGGGGATCTATACTGAGTCCCTCCTGGAAGACTGGGCTTCATTTTAGCTCCTTAATCTTGGTCAGTGACCAAACACCTTGGCGATCTGATCTTTAGGTACGGAAACTGCTTCTTGGGAATTAACAAAGCAGTATGTGAAAAAGATTGCTTGAATGTCAGAATAATTAGGGTACAATCACAGATGTAGTATTGGTTCATGAAGGGGACTGGTAACCAACCTAAAAAATAAAAAGATGACAGGCAAGGTACAGGCCATACAGGCCTACTTGATGCATTCCTTTAGGAATTTGTGACTGAAAGATAATTCCTGTTATGACCGGCAGGACCCCTGCATTGGTCACCTCTAACGATGCACAACGCTGAAGTTAGCTTCTAATTCCACTGCATGTAAGGAAGAATTATGGTGCCTGGGGAAAGGCTTGCTGAGGGTCTGATTTACTGCCAAGGAGGCAGGAAACCACTACATTTTTCAGTTAATTTCAAAATCAACTATTAACCAGTTGAAACCTGGACACAGGTCGGTGTCCCAACAAGACAACCATCTTCAAGACACAGCCGCCCACGCTTGCAATCTAAATGCCTTCTGGAGAAAATCTTTGTGGCAAGAAGAGACAAAGACGGAACTATTTGACCAACGACATTTGATATCTGAGGTTAACTTGGCAATATATCAAAATTTGTTTGATCTGAAACATGTAAGATTTTTATGTCATTCTGTCAGCGCATCCTGAAATAAGAACATTATTTAAACTAATATTTAGAAACCTGAACTTGGCATTCTCGCCAATGATGGATTGATGTAGACTTCTGAGCACAACTGCAGTTGGTTGAGAAACATTTAGGATTTTCTCTTGGTAATGGAAAAAATCCCTTTTTGTTGAAAAGGTGAACAGTCTTATGTACACCTACGTCTATTAACTTATCTTTTTATTTTGGCACACCTGTATGACTCATCCTTGACTCACTTGGTTTAGCGTGAATAAAGAAATAATGAATGCATGACTTTGAAATATCACACATTCCTGCCTGACTCAGTTCGGGCATGTCTTAGAAATATGTTGCCTTGAGCTACAGTAAGTATTGATGAGCCGCAGAGTGTGCTGCAGATGTAATGTTCTGACGAAAAGGAAAAAGCATGTTAAGCACAACCATAATTGGCCTGATCTGCCTCCTAGTCAGCGAGAGTCAACGAAAATTGTTTTACAGCAGTGTCCCCCTGGACAGCTACTGAAGTTATAAAATTGTCATAATTATTGGTGAAAACCCAGCCCAGCTGAAGCATGTTCCAACTTGGGGAACTACTAATGGAGCTTTATAATATCCAAACGTTGTTCTTTTTTTGTATGTTGTCCCAGATATTATCATATAGTTCTGCAAGCTTGTTTTTTTTATTTCCGTACATTTAATTTTGGTCGATAAGAGCGAAACCTGACAGAAATATGTTGCAGTATGAGGCATGTCAGATTATAGTGGAAGCATCAAAATTGCTTCAGGGTACTGTAAAAACAGCCAAGACAAAAAAGCTTATTTTTTTCTGACTAAAGCAACCAGCTTCTCCTTCATAGACCTATTAAGGGATTTTGTCTAACCAACCCTTTGCACGTGCATTTTTTGTATTTTTTACACTGATTATTTGAACACTTTCTAAAGTTGCTACATTTTTGTTCATGAAGAGCAATTGCGGCAAGTCATTGACCGATGCAATCTGCTGGATTTCCATAGCTTTTAAACTGATATAAATGGACAGTATGCACAAGTTAATTGAAATGGCTTTTCTTGTAAAGTGCCTTAAGAGAACATCTGTTATGACTTGGCGTTATATAAATAAACTGAATTAATTTATTGAAGCCAAAGCAGGATCAATCAGAGACTAAAATCAAATGCAAAATATTCTTGCTTAAACTAGTCAAGAGAAATGAAAAACATAATTGCTCCTGAGCTTGATAAATGGTTGTGCCGCCCTCGCAGCATTTGACATCATTCGAGCTTTAATAACTGGTGATCTTTTGAATTGCTGTAGAGGACTTCTGAGGATTTTTTTTCCCTTTGCAAAATGTATGTAATTCAAATACATTGGCAAATTTTTTTGCACAATCCGCTTGTTAAAGGTCAGGCCAACGAATCCTAATCAAATTCAAGTCCAGATTGTTGTGAATTATCAAGAAAAACAGAAAACATGCGAATGAAATGAAACATACAAAAATACAGATAACATTTCCACCCTGTGACATCTTAGTTAAGCTATCTATGTCAGTAATGTTAAACCTAATTTGTAATTTCTAAATCGTCATATTTTTATTTGCCTTTGATATCAGTTTTATCCCAAATAACTATGTTTTCTGTTAAAACAGGATAAAAATCTCAGTCTTTAAAGTTACATAAAAAAAAAAGCTGGGTAAGTGTGAAGTTGATTTTTTTTTCTGTCCTTCCTGAGTTAATGGAAAGCAGTAAACCAGATGCTTTCCAGAGGACAACAGAGAATCAATTAATCAGAAAACAGTGTGACACTTGAATCAATCCTGTCGATTGGACACTTGAGATTTTTGACTTTAAATCTGATCAGAGGTCAGCATCATCTGGGCTCAATCAATTCAGTTACGTTTTCTCAATGAAATTTTGTTAAAGCTTGCCATTCATCTCTAATATACAAGATTAGTGATGCAAGTGCCTGAAACTGTCCTTTCAAACCTGAATGTGGAAAAGATGCGAAATCATGCATCAATCTGGTTTCATTTAAGGCTTCAGATGCATATTGTAAAGAGTCTTAATTATTTTACGGCAGGGCACACTGATGGTGGAAGTATAACAAGGCTAGTAAGAAATCTCTTAATTGAGCTCTTTTTAGGTCATGCAAGGACTCGGAAGCTGGCAGGGAGCGAATGAGGGCACAGCTGGGAATAGCAAGTGGATGGATGTGCTGCCTGGACGGATGCCCAGCGTGGCAGATGACTTAACAAGGGGGGAGCTTTATCTTGCACAAGAACATGTGGCTGAAGCTAAAACAGCCTCTGTCCTATTTTTCAATAACTTATGATGGGGGGGGGGGTTAATTATTTCAATAATAGATGTTAGTATTTGTCCTTTCTTGTCTTAAATATCCAGCTTTTTAGTTAATTACTGTCACATTTCTTTAAGCATCTCCCCTTTAATTTAAGAATTAACTGGCCGATATGCATCTGATTATTATAGAGAATATCCCTGATAACTCATTGTGACTTTTAGATAAGAATAGCAGCAACAAAAATATGTATTTGACACTTTTCATCGTAAAAATATGTTTATTTAGAGTACTGTATATTGCTTAATTAGGATAAAAACCAGAACCGATAAACTTATGTTTGCATTATAACTTATCTACTTACTAGCTGTTGCAAATCACATCAACTAATTATTGTTTACCATTTTTTAAAGCATGCTAATTGGACGTCACAGTTTATCCCATAGATATGATATTGAAAGCAAAACAAACAGGAATCAAGGGAGGTATCCACTTTCCCTCTGACCCCCCCCCACCTTGCCTTGAAACCTACGTCTGTCTGACTGAGTTCCTGTTCCAATCTACCCAGAGAGCCCAGTCACTGGAGAGGCACTGAGGAGAAAACATACTTTGTTTTCTTTTTACAACATTAGGGGCAGGCGACTGTGCTACAGCGTCACTGTGTGTGCCATCTCATTTGATGGGAAATTGGATCTAGACTTGAGAGGGGTGTGTGTAATACGGTTAAAGGCATCATGAAAAGCCAACAGTAACAGGATTTCGCCCTCTGTGCCGCTCCGACTGACTGCTGCCGTGAGGCGAGTCATTAAGGAGATTTACTGTGTGAGCGTGTTTGTCTCCACCCGATACTCTACAGCAAACAGGAGGTTTTACTTCCCTTGGGGTCTGAGTGGCTGAATCTGTCATAACGCTGGGGCATCTTGAAAACAACTGAGGATGGTAAAAGTAGGAATTAATATTTGGTCATACAAAATCTGCTTTGAACTGCTTCCAGTCCTGTGGAAAAAGCTTGAAAGCATGTATACCTTTACACTTAGCTTCCAAGAAGCCAGACTGAGAACTCTCTGGATATCTTTTTTCTGACCTTGACTGCTTTTCTACTTATTTTCTGTCCAGTCCCCTTCACAGATTTCTTTGAGCAAATTTTAAAATCTTACACAACAAAAAATAAAATGCAGTAAATACCACACATGGTCACCACTGACATACAAAAATGCCATAGATTATTCTAAAATGCACAATTCAATTCAATTTAATTCAGTTTATTTATATAGCGCCATTTCACAACAGATGTAATCTCAAGGCACTTTACAAAAAGAGTTATTACAATACAATGTTTAGTGTAGAAATTACAGAACCACAGAAGATTGCGTCGTGGAATTCTCAGCAATCCCTCATACTGAGCAAGCATGAAGCGACAGTGGGAAGGAAAAACTCCCTTTTAACAGGAAGAAACCTCCGGCAGAACCAGGCTCAGCACAAGCGGTTATCTGCCGCGACCGTCTGTGGCTTGGAGAATACATAACAGAGACACAGAAAGAGCAATAGAACTGATGCAGAAGTTTGTTGCAGGACGTGGAGAATTTTCCGTCACTGCAATGCCATCTTAGTCAGGGTCGTCAAGCAGGGCTAATCCGGAGCACCTACTATAATAGAAAACAGGTTAGTGCTTGAATTGACAGCACATCATGCAGTTGGGGAGAAGTAGGAGAGAAAGTAGGAACAGACCCTAATAATGTCCTCCAACAGCCTAGCCTAAAGCAGCATAGCTACTAACATTAACCTGTCTCCTAGCTACTAGGAGACCTGGCTACCAACACTCTGTCTGAGTCCTCCTGACCCGTGGACGGTGTAGGGCCGGTAACGGCCCCCGTCATGCCGGGGTCTTCTCGGAGTCGGGTTGTTTGAGAATGCAGCCCAAAGTGGGTGGTAAACTCCATCTAAGGCTAAATACCGGCACGAGACCGATAGTCGACAACTATCTTAAGGAAAAATTGACAGAACTGAGAGGACAGAGTTGAAGAGGGCGAGAAACGTTTAAGAGATAAACGGGTGGGGTCCGCACAGTCTGCCCGGGGGATTCAACCCGGCAGGTAATGGGCGGCCGCACTGTGCGGGAGGATCCCCTTGAGGGACCTCTCTCCGGCGCTGGCTGGCCCCCGTGGGGCGCATTTCTTCCGCGGCGGTAAGCCGCGACCGGCTCCGGATCTTTACCTGGCTTACATTAATCTATCTCTACCTAGCTACTCTACCTCTTCCTATCTCTTCCTAACTTTTGACACTCTGCCTGACTACTAACATTAACCTGTCTCTTCCTATCTACCTGTCTAACCTGACTCTAACTACCTATAAACATATCTCTAACTGTAAGCTTTGTCAAAGAGGAAAGTTTTTAGCCTAGTTTTAAAGATAGACAAATTGTCTGCTTCACGAACCAACCCTGGGAGCCGGTTCCATAGGAGGGGAGCCTGATAGCTGAAAGATCTGCCACCCATTCTACTTTTAGAAATCCTAGGAACTACCAGTAAACCTGCAGTCTGAGAGCGAAGGTCTCTGTTGGGAACATATGGAACAATCAGGTCTCTTATGTATGATGGAGCTAGATTATTAAGGGCTTTATATGTCAGAAGGAGGATCTTGAATTCTATTCTAGATTTTACTGGGAGCCAGTGAAGAGAAGCTAAAACAGGGGAAATGTGATCTCTTCTTTTAATATTCATCAGAATCCTAGCAGCAGCATTTTGAACTAACTGAAGACTTTTAATTGTATTCTGTGGACTACCTGATAATAGACAGTTACAGTAATCCAGCCTTGAAGTAACAAAGGCATGGACTAGTTTTTCAGCATCACTCCTGGACAGGATGGTTCTAATTTTTGCAATATTCCTAAGGTGAAAAAAGGAAATCCTAGAGACTTCTTTAATGTGAGATCTAAATGACATATCTTGGTCAAAAATGACACCGAGGTTTTTTGCTTTATTACTGGAGGCTAATTTAATGCCGTCCAGGTGAAGGGGCTGACTAAGTAGTTTCTTTTTCAGAGCTTCTGGTCCAAAGACGACAACTTCTGTTTTATCAGAATTTAGAAGCAAGAAGTTTAGAGTCATCCAAGTTTTTATGTCTTCCAGACATGCCTGTAGTCTACCTAACTGATTGGATTCATCAGGATTTATGGATAGATATAGCTGTGTATCATCTGCGTAACTATGGAAATTTATCCCATGCTGCCTAATTATTTTACCAATAGGAAGCATATATATAGTAAAAAGAATCGGCCCAAGCACTGAACCCTGTGGTACTCCGCAAGTAACTTTTGAGGTTGAGGAGGGTTTATCATTTACTTGAACAAACTGAAATCTGTTAGACAAATAAGATTTAAACCAGCCTAGGGCTGTTCCTATTATACCGACACGTTGAAGCCTTTCTATGAGAATATTGTGATCAACAGTGTCAAAGGCAGCACTGAGATCTAACAGGACCAGAATGGTCACCAGTCCATTGTCTGAGGCTATGAGAATATCATTAGTAACCTTCACCAGAGCTGTTTCAGTGCTGTGATGAGCTCTAAAGCCTGACTGAAACTTCTCAAACAGCTCATTATTGTTTAAATGCTCACATATCTGGTGTGCAACTATTTTCTCAAGAATTTTAGATAAGAAGGGAAGATTAGATATCGGTCTATAGTTAATTAAGTCGTTTTGATCAAGAGAGGGTTTCTTAAGTAGAGGTTTAATTACAGCAATCTTAAACTCCTGTGGTACATATCCATTGACTAAGGATAGATTCATTATATTTAAAATTGGAGCAGCGATCAGAGGGAAAACTTCTTCAGAATCAGAATCAGAATCAGAATCAGTTTATTGGCCAAGTATGTCACATACAAGGAATTTGACTCCGGCAAACTTTTTCCTCCAGTACAGAACTTGATCCCCTATTAATTACTCTTTTATTTAATCTAACACAGGTATAAAACTATGGAGGAAATCTCAGCCCTTCAGTATGTTGAGAAATGAGGAGAGTTGGAAGTCTTTCCAAGTCTAGTCTGCGCTGCAGCGAAGGAGAATCGCCCGAAGCTGCAGAGAGTACAAGTCTCACAGCCGCCCAAAACGATTCTGATTCTCCTTGCTGAGACAGCTTTTTTTTATTCAAAACTGCACAAGGATGGTTACATATTCATTGCACAATACAATTCTAGTAACATGAGTCATAAGCAACTGTGGCCTTGAGATAAGAGAAAGTATCACAGAGAAACAACTCCCTAGTTGTGGCAGAGCATGAGAACATTCTGTGTTCTTCTCTTAACGGTGCAGTCTCAGCATAATCACGCTCTGGCTAATGGACCAGTTCTGCAAAATAAGAGGAAATATCTTTGCACGCACAGTGTTATCTTAACTAAGCTGAGAATATATGTAACAAGCATCAAAATCTAAGTAAAACATCTCATAATGCACTTCATAAAGCACAGTATAATAGAATATATTCAACATTCCCCCTTTTAATCTATTTTAATAGATTAACTACAAAAATAAGCAATAGTCAAATTTAATCAAGTGAAAAAATAGCCATAACAGAAACATGGGACACATCTGGTCAGGTCCGAAAAACTCCCCGGGATATTTTGTGGAAAGACAGTTCATTTCTTTGACTTTGTGGGGAGAAAAGGATCCTGACACCACCTTTCCCAAGGGTCGGCTGCACTTGGTCCCAGTCTCTCACATGGTTGTATGTTCAGGCAAACATGGTATTCTGCATAACCTGTAACAGAAACTGAGTTAGTGCAGCCAGCACTGTCATAATGTAAAATGTGTTATTATACCTAACAGTCAACATATTATGAAGCAAATAAGTCAAAATAGCCAGAGAACAAGCAAAAAGTGGTTACTATATGTTTGCATTATACTAAAAATTTTAAACAAAGGAGAGAGGATGTACATCAATTTCTTCATCATCAGATTCAAGATCTGAGGGATCTTGAGAAGAATTTATCCTACCATCTGCAGCCAACAGAGGCATCTGAACTGCCATGTCACCTCTTTCTTTTGTGAGGGCCGTTTCAATGAGTCTCTGCATTAAAGCCCTAAGGCAGGGAATGCAGCAGCACCCACAGGTAACCAAGACAGCTGCAAATACTGAAATAGACACTAGCAGAGATGCTACCAAATTTTTATATCTGCCAAACATTTTCAACCAAGAGTCCCACAGTTCTGTATCTACCCCTGAATGTTCCTTCATGGAGTGAGTGAGGGCAGTAAGACCAGTAAGTGCTTTAGTTAAAGATCCATCAGGGGCTGTGTTATTTGGAATGAAGGTGCAGCATTGTTCCCCAAATATGTGACACACTCCCCCTTGCGTGCTAATAAAAGGTCAACTGCAATTCTATTTTGGAATGCCATCAATGAGGTTGCAGACAATTGGGTATGTACAGCTGAAAACCCATCCCTTGTGTAGTTTGCCAATAGTTGAACATTATAATGAACATAATTAATCAGATCAGTATGCACATTGATCTCTATGGGCCACAGAAGAGATGCCCATCCTGATTTAATTTGATCACGCAATTTGTATTCATCTGGTACACCCCTGGTACTCCTATTGCGTCTATGTAGGTGGGATTGGGCACTGCACTCGGTACTACTGATCTTTTAGACCTAGTAAGTGTAAAGGTGTCTTGCCATTCAGTTGTGACATACTTAACCGGAGTTACTACCACAGGGAGTAGTAAAGTTATTAATGCGCAACGTCCTCCTGCATTTTTGGGAAAGCCATCATAGAGTCTATTTCCTGAACACCACCACCATAAATCAGCACGCGCAGTTGGTCTAAAATTTGGTCTCACTTCTGTACTGGATTCACACCATTCCTCAGACACATGACCCAACTGATGGGTTTTTCCAGTTAATACAATACAGGTAAAGTTATTAGGTGCTACTTCTGAGGAGAAGAATGGTGGTTTGCTGGTTATGTCACGAGGGGTTTTAGGAAAGTAAGACTCCAAAATTTTGCATTCTGAGGATTTTGCGTTATTCATTAAGTGTAGCATACAGGTGCTATTTACTGGTGCTGGTACTACTTTTAGAACTGGTCTAGCACCCATACAAACCACACAGTCAGACTGTACATTTTTTGCAGCTTGTTCTGCCATTAATAGCCAATTGTTTGTGTTTCCTGAAACACCAGTTAACATTTGGAAAATCTCATCCTGGGTTAAATTCTCAGGCTTGGTCATTTTAATCTTACCTAATCTACCTCCATTTTGGTGTGTAACTGGCTGTCCATTAAACTGCTCGCTATCATCTGACACTGCTGAGGCAGGTTGAGGGGATGGTGAGGGACAGATTTCCAACTGCCAGTAAAGGCCTGTTCGGTCAGTCCAAGGGGCCAGAACAAACTGTTGGCAGGAGGTCAGAAGGAATGATTTTACTGTGATTATCAGGCCAGTACCTGCTAAAGTTTTTGCCATTGTTAATTTCTTTTGAGTCCTCCAAGTTTTTGCTGCCCCCTTGGAGTATACACTCCAATCTGGACCTGTCTCATCAATCAAATTATTCCATTTCCATTGATACCAATTACCTAATGTGATATACCATGCTGCTGAGGAAAGTGTAACAGCCAGATTTTTATGCCCTTTCAATTTTTGTGAGTAATGGCCTGGTGGTTGTGGGAAACTAGCAAAGTCTACTTGTATCACATAGCTATCATTTTTGGGTATACAAAACGTTATCATCCGAGTTGTAGAGGGATTACATGATTGAGGCGAGGAAGATCGTTTTTTCCTAACCAATGAGCTATTTGGTGGAGCTTGAGTGGGCTGAGGGGTGGGCAGGCTTGAGTTTTTTGAAAGATTTGGCGGGCCTTCACAGATTAGTAGGATGGCAACTGGGATTAGGGCTAGCAGTACACATGCTAGAATGTACATTAGTCTCTGCTTGCATGTTAATGGAGTAACAAATGGCCAGGACATTCTGTGGCCGTTGCAATTAACCTAGATACTTAAACTGATGATATTCAGGTGTGTATTATTCAATACAATGTATTTCTTTAAAACAGTTAATGACTTATCTAGTTTCCTTGAATCAGATCCTTCTGGACTTCAGCCAATGATCGTGAGGGTTCCTCTGCTTCTGCACATTGGGACCAGTGGTACCATGTGTCCCCCTTTCCAGCCAGTCTGACTGCGTGTGATGTTCTTTCAGTGATTCGGTATGGTCCCGTCCACCTTGGTTCTGACCACTTTCTTTTGATGACCTTTAGGTACACGTAGTCCACGGAGGGAAGAATGGACGTTGGTTCTCCAGACTCCGTTGGATCACCTTTCTGTTGAGAAAACTGTAAGACAAGGCTATGCAGAAGGTTATAATATGTCTTGGGCTCTAGAGGCTCATAATCAGTTAGAGGTAATTTTGTGTGGGGGCCTGGCATGGGGCGTCCCGTGTGCAGTTCAAATGGAATGTGAGATGTATTTTTGTTTACTGAAGATCTGATAGACATCAAAGCTAGCGGCAGAGCATCCACCCATGTCAATTTAGTCTGTGCACAGATTTTAGCCAATTTGGTTTTTAATGACTGGTTCATTCTTTCTACTTTGCCCTGTGACTGTGGATGATATACAGTCCCAAACTTATGTTTCAACCCCAGTACTTCCTCCACTTTTTGTAGATCCTGATTCTTGAAATGGGTTGCCATTATCTGACCTTACTTTTTCGGGGAAGCCATGCTGTGGGATATAATGATTAACAAGACACTTGACTACAGTTTTGCTATCTTCCTTCATAGTAGGCCATGATTCTGGCCAACCTGAATAAGCATCCACAAACACCAACAGGTATCTGTACCTACCCCCTCTTTCCCCCATGTCTGTATAGTCAATGATTATCTCTTTTCCTGGGCAAGTGGGAATTGGAAAAGTTCCATGCATGGGCCTGAGCGTTGGCTTTACCCCATACTGATTGCATTCCTGACACGTTTTGGTGTAATACTTAGCCATATCTTGTAAGTTGGGGTGCCACCAATTGGCAAGGTTTCTCATCATTTGTGCTGCTCCCACGTGTCCTATCCCATGTGCTTCTTCCAATGCAGTTTGTCTTACTCCCGGTGGTAATATTGGTCTTCCATCTGGACCCCTCCACCAGTCTGTGTTTGTTGCTCCTCTAGCCACCCACAAAGTCTTTTCCTGTGGCGAGGCTTTATCTTGGAGGCTTGTGAGTACTTCCATGGACATTTCCTCTGGTGTCTTGTTTGTTAGTTGTTCTGAGCAGACTAGCATGTGTTTGGCTCGGTATCCTGCTGTTAGTTTTGCCACTTCATCTGCCTGTTGGTTCCCTTTAGACACCAAGTCCAAACCTGTGCTGTGGCCCTTACATTTTATGACAGCCACCTTCTCAGGTAGCAGCAGTGCTTCTGCCAGTTCTTTCATTTCTGCTTCATGCTTGATGGGCTTGTTTGATGTAGTGAGGAAACCAGCTCTAAGCCACTGTTTTAGTTCCACATGCACTGCTCCTACAGCGTATGCTGAACCACTGCAGATGTTAACTTCTTTTCCTTCAGCTAATTTTAAGGCTTCAATGACTGCTGTGAGTTCTGCTCTCTGTGCTGACTGGGATCCTGTTAGGGGTTCTGCTTTTACCGTTTCCCATCTGCTTCCTTTTTGCCGCACTATAGCCCAGGCAGCTTTCAACTCACCTGTTGTGGTCCTGTGGCAGCATCCATCTGTGAACCAGTCCTCTTCTGCCTCAGGTAGTGGTGTTGCTGATAGATCTGGTCTGATTTTTTCTTCTGTCACCACGCGCCTTTCACATTGATGTGGTTCTCCTGAGCCCATGTGGTCAGCCATGTTGATGCCTTCATGTGTGTATGTGATGTGTGGTGCTTCTAGAATGGCATTCAGTCTTCTTTGTCTCAGGGGAGTCATGGTGAAAAGGTGTGACTGCACATATGCCACCACACTATGAGAGGTTAAAACTGTCAGTGGGTGGTTCATTACAATGTGAGCCGTTTTTTGGATAATTTTTGCCAATCCAGCTGCGTATTGAGTGCAAGGTGGATGTTTCATTTCTGTACTGTCTAGCATCACACTACTGTATGTTAATACCTGTCTTACTCCCCCTTTTTTCTGGAACAGGACACCATTCATGTGTGTCCCAGTTCCAGAAACATCCAAATGAAAAGGTAATTTGTAGTCAGGAACTGCCAATTCTGATGCTGTTAAAAGCTCCTGTTTGAGCCTGATGAATGCTCGTTCTGCCTACTCAGTCCAATTAAGAGTAGCAGTTAAGTTTCTCATCCCATGTTCCTTCACCATTGCTCGGAGGGGAGTTGTCAGACCCACATAGTCAGGTACATATGTGCGGCTGTATCCGGTAAGGCCAAGAAATGACAGCATTTGTCTCACAGTGGTTGGCTTTGGGTGATGCAAGATGGAGTTCTTGTGGCTCGGTGACAGGGTCACACCGGATTGGGAAATAACCCGTCCCAGGAAGGAAACCTGTTTTCTTACCAGTTGCAATTTTTCCTTGCTGGCTTTGAAGCCCAATGATGCCAAATGTTGCAACAAGATTTTTGTCCCTTCCAAGCACATCTCCGCAGTTGGTGCTGAAAGTAAAAGATCGTCAACATATTGCACCAACATGCAGTCTTCTGGTATGGGACAGTGTTCCAACAGTGCTTTAAGTACTTGATTAAACAGTCCAGGTGACAGTGCAAAGCCTTGTGGCAGCCGCGTCTAGCGCCATCTTTTTCCTCTAAAAGAGAAGGAAAAAATATCCCTCAGGGAATCAGCAAGTGGGATGCAGAAAAATGCATTTGCCAAGTCCACACATGTGAACCAAGAATGATTCGGTGGCAATGAGGTCAGGGCCACATATGGATTGGGTACTGGCAGGGGAGAAGTGCCCAAAAGTGCATTAATTTTGAGAAGGTCATGTACCATCCTGTATTTACCTGTCCCTTTCTTCTCTACAGGTAGTATTGGAGTATTCCAATTGGAGTTTGAGGGTTCCAACACTCCAGTTTGTATCAAACCAGAAAAGGTTTCAGCTATTCCCTCAGTGGCTTCAAACTTATGTGGATACTGTGGGATCCATATTGGTGTGTTATTTTGCAAGTCAAAACTGATAGGTTTAACTGACACCAGTCCCACATCAGTGGGTCCTTGGGACCAGAGGGAAGCAGGCAAAGAGTCAACCAGTTGTGCTGCAGATGGATGGTCTGTCCTTTCTCTACCATGTGTTCTGGGAATAAGCAGATGTTCAAGCACTGAGTCATCTTCTGATTGATTCACAATTTTGTAGGTTGCAGTGCTGGGTGAGTACTGTACTTGTGGGATTTGGGTATCACACCAATCAGTACACTGTTGGGAGCGTTTTACCATGCCACCCAACTCCTTAGCCTGATGAGCCGGATGAAGCGCCAGCGAGACATGTGGCACTGCCTCCTCACCCATCATATACCACTGCAGCTGGTCAGGGGTTAGTTCTACAGTGGCAGCCACACCCTCAGGAGCAACATAAATGTCTGAACTTTCGAGATGCCAAGAATGTTCTTCACATTTTTCCATGAAGTTTTGCTGATACCAGAATGTATCCTGTCTGTCACAGAAGAGGGTCATGTGGGGAGGATCAGGAGGAGGTACATAGGGGTGGATTTGGTTGATCCAGGGTCTCCATTTATTGAATGCGGATAGTATCCCAGATGGCGCAGGTTTTTCTGATTCCAGGAGTGCCCAATAGATATCAGCAGTATGTGATTGACTAAGCAATGGTTGTGCCAAGTATACTCCCAGAGATGTATTGTTCAGTCCACATTTTAAAGAAGTTCCCGTAGGCAGAGTCACTGTTAGTCCAGTTGCTGAACATAGTATGGTAGCTCCCAGTTTAATAAGCAAGTCTCTTCCCAGTAGATTTACTGGAACAGAAGGCGAGCATACAAAGGAATGAGTCAAAGTTTGTGGTTCCACAGTGGTGGACAAAGGGGTAGTGTATGGCAGAACTTGTGCTTCCCCCGTGAAGCCCACCACAGTGGTGGTTCTGGTAGACATCTTGGTGAGTCTCACATGTTGGGACTGGATGGTTGACATTGTTGCCCCAGTATCCACCAAAAAGTTACATGTGTTTCCGTCCACTTTTATGGACAGCATGGGGTCTGCCGTGTTTTCCATACTGTCCTGGGCTCCTGTGGGGGTGTCCTATTGGGGAGCTCCCTGATGGGGGTCCCATCCCAACATCTGCTGTGTAGCGTGGGGCAGGGGTGGTGCTTGCATCACCTGACCTCCTTGTCCTCCAGAAGGTGGTGGGTATCTGTTTTGTGGGCAGGTTCTTGACCAGTGCCCTGGTTGACCGCAGGTATTGCATCTATCATTCCCAGAATTCCTTCCTCTTCCTGCACCACCTCGTCTCCTTCCTCTGAAACCTCCTGAATTGCCCCTGAAATTCCCTGCTGGATCCTATTGTCTAGGACCATAGGGTGGGTATTGCTGAGGAACCTGGTTCCATGGAGGGACAGGATACAGATTGGGAGCAGCCTGGTATGATGTTTGAGTGGGCGGAGCTGCCTGAGGCTGAGGCTGTCCAACTGCAGCCACCAGTTGTTTTTTTGGTTGTTCCCCTTTTCCTCCTAGTTCATTTTTTGCTTTTTGTAGCTGCACCTTTAAGAGCTGCAGCTGTAAGTCCTTAACATCCTCGTTCTTGTCATCAGTTTTAGCCTGAGCTTTAGTTAGGTTAAATATTAAATGTTTCTTCCAAGTGGCAAAGTCACAATCTTGGAGTTCAGGATTGTCATCCATTTTCAGCACAACTGACTCTGGTATTCCCCTCAGAACTGCTTTTCTAAACCACATACCTGCAACAGCACCTGGTCTACCAGGGTGTTGTCCGTTTTGTGAAACCCAATCATCTATGGCCTTCTCCAAGTATACTGCTGGATTGGTGCTTGGATCCCACTTAAATTGTTGGATACCCCCAGTGTTTTTTTGTGGGAATGCTGCTCTTAAAGCAGGTCCCACTCGCATCATTACCATGTGAATTGGTAAGTTATTTGGCTCTGTTGTGGTTCCTGCATCTTCTTCTATGGCCAGTACTTTAGAGCGGGAAGTGCATGCTGTCAGTATAGCTCTCAGATCACCCAAAGCCAAATCCTGGCCTGCTGTGCCTTTTTCCAGAGCAGCTAACCATGAGTATGCTCCGTCATGAATGTCTGGGAGTTGTGCCACCAGTGACTGAATGTCACCCAATCCAAAAGGTTGATAAACTGGCGGCTGACCAGGTTTCTTCTGAAGGAGAGGCAGCTGGTGGTGAGCTTCAGTTTCTTCTTCTTGTGCTTCTGCTTCCTGTTTGCTTCTTTCCAATGCCTCTCTTGTTTCCTCCCTTTCTCGCTCTTTTTGTGCTAGCAGGTCTTTGTCTCTTCTGTTCAGGCAATCTAATTCTTTGTCAAAGGATGGAGTTCGGCGCATCCTACCGTCTCTCCGTGCCCATTCCTTTTCCTTCTGTCGTTGCTTCTGTTTTTCTCGAGTTCTCACTGCTTCCTCCGTTGCCTTTTCAAGTAACATACCTGATAACTCAGCAGCTGCTTCCTGTAGTAGTTCTTGAAATGGATTGATCTTACCGGTTTCTTTTTCTTGGTTTGTATCTATCATTTTTCCTGTTGCAACAATTGTAAGTGCCGTTGTTTCTTCTCCTATGTCCTCTTCCTGTTCTGGTTGTGAATTGGAATCCATTGCCTCTGCTGATGAGGGGTGTGGCTCTTTTTTGTGTTTTTGGGTTGTTGTCGGGTCAGTTAGTCCTTGGAATCGAGCAGAACTGTAAGCAAAGGCTTCTGCGTGGTTCCTTTCACTTCCTCCCTTCTGAGATGTGTGAACCTTTTTTTCAGACTTCTTTCGTGTTCCTGTATCAGATACTGGTGGTGCGTTTGGAGCCTAAGTCCAGTTCAGCACACCTTTTGATATGGCAAGGCTGGGATAAATTCCGGTACTTGCGGTGGGGCCTTGTGGGGCGTATGGCGGAGGCTTTGACTTCCTCATATGTTTCTGAGCTTGATCCCACCATGCAATCCACTGATTATATTTTATTTTTCTACCGCTCGGTCTTTCTTTTTCCTTTCTGTGCTTACCTTTGTTGAGGAAACCTGCTTTATTTTCCCGATCAGCTGCTTCTTCTTCCTTTATTTTTGCTTCCAATGCAAGATTATGCCAGATTATTGCCCAATTACCCGGGCTGTTAACATCTTTTCCTTTTTCCTTCATCAACTTTTCTGTAGTCTTTCTCAACAGCTCCTTCTGCTTTTTTGCATCCTGTGGTTGGCAGGTAATACCTACCACTGTTTCCACACAAGCCAGCTGTTCACCCAATGTATTAGCCACAGCTCCTTGTCCCCATCCATCATCCATCATTTCTTAGTCAAACTCACCTTCCATTCTCACCCTTTATAACTATACTTACTCTGTTATCTCTATTATTCACTTTAACACCACATTCATCAAATATAACACAATCAAATTCAAACACAGCAAAGCACAGCATAAAACAGGGCCTTCTGAACCTGCTAACCACACCCTAGTGATGTCAGTTAGCCAAGTCCACAGACTCCAACCGTATTTCAAAACTCTTTTTCTGGTATTTTAGCAGCCTATTCCTAATAAAATATACTGCAGGGCCTCCAACCCATTTCAAAGTTCTGGTATTTTAGCAGCCTATTCCTAATAAAATATACTGCAGGGCCTCCAACCAAGGTTCAAAGTTCTGGTATTTTAGCAGCCTATATTCCTAATAAAATATACTGCAGAGCCTCCAACTCCGGTGGTTCAATGTCTGGTATTTTAGCAGCCTATTCCTAATAAAATATACTGCAGGGCCTCCAACCCGGTTCAAAGTTCTGGTATTTTAGCAGCCTATTCATAATAAAATATACTGCAGGGCCTCCAACCCGGTTCAAAGTTCTGGTATTTTAGCAGCCTATTCCTAATAAAATATACTGCAGGGCCTCCAACCCGGTTCAAAGTTCTGGTATTTTAGCAGCCTATTCCTAATAAAATATACTGCAGGGCCTCCAACCCGGTTCAAAGAACCCAATACTTGTTACACTCGTCAGTGTAATCTTAATTGGTTCACACTTTTTAGGAATTTAGCAATTCATTCATATGGAATAACCACAGGGACTCCAACCCTAACCACACAATTTTTCTCTCCTTTCTCCACACACTATTACTTGCTGGTGTATTTTAGCCTCTTAATTACTAGGTGTTTGGACAATAGGAAATAATTAAATCAAGCAGAAAACTGCTTACCTTTTAGTTGGCGCCACCTTTTGTCCAAACCCCGTTCATTCAGAGATGTCCTGATGGTCCTCCGTTCCTCTGATCCTATTAATCTAGGACTCAGGATCCTGTTTGTGACGCCAATTTGTAGGATCCCCTATTAATTACTCTTTTATTTAATCTAACACAGGTATAAAACTATGGAGGAAATCTCAGCCCTTCAGTATGTTGAGAAATGAGGAGAGTTGGAAGTCTTTCCAAGTCTGCGCTGCAGCGAAGGAGAATCACCCGAAGCTGCAGAGAGTACCAGTCTGCACAGCCGCCCAAAACGATTCTGATTCTCCTTGCTGAGACAGCTTTTTTTTATTCAAAACTGCACAAGGATGGTTACATATTCATTGCACAATACAATTCCAGTAACATGAGTCATAAGCAACTGTGGCCTTGAGATAAGAGAAAGTATCACAGAGAAACAACTCCCTAGTTGTGGCAGAGCATGAGAACATTCTGTGTTCTTCTCTTAACGGTGCAGTCTCAGCATAATCACGCTCTGGTTAAATGGACAAGTTCTGCAAAATAAGAGGAAATATCTTTGCATGCACAGTGTTATCTTAACTAAGCTGAGAATATATGTAACAAGCATCAAAATCTAAGTAAAACATCTCATAAGGCACTTCATAAAGCACAGTATAATAGAATATA
>JAPXFQ010002155.1:0-12623 GCA_028564705.1 Apricaphanius iberus
TCCACAGAGAACATCTGGTTCTACAGAGAACCTCTGGTTCCACAGAGAACATCTGGTTCTACAGAGAACATCTGGTTCTACAGAGAACCTCTGGTTCTACAGAGAACATCTGGTTCCACAGAGAACATCTGGTTCCACAGAGAACATCTGGTTCCACAGAGAACCTCTGGTTCTACAGAGAACCTCTGGTTCTACAGAGAACATCTGGTTCTACAGAGAACATCTGGTTCCACAGAGAACCTCTGGTTCTACAGAGAACATCTGGTTCTACAGAGAACCTCTGGTTCTACAGAGAACATCTGGTTCCACAGAGAACATCTGGTTCCACAGAGAACATCTGGTTCCACAGAGAACATCTGGTTCCACAGAGAACCTCTGGTTCCACAGAGAACATCTGGTTCCACAGAGAACCTCTGGTTCTACAGAGAACATCTGGTTCCACAGAGAACATCTGGTTCCACAGAGAACATCTGGTTCCACAGAGAACACTGGTTCCACAAGAACCTCTGGTTCCACAGAGATATCTGGTTCCACGAGACTCTGTTTCACAAGAACCTCTGGTTCTCAGAGAACATCTGGTTCCACAGAGAACCTCTGGTTCTACAGAGAACATCTGGTTCTACAGAGAACATCTGGTTCCACAGAGAACCTCTGGTTCCACAGAGAACATTTGGTTCCACAGAGAACATCTGGTTCCACAGAGAACCTCTGGTTCCACAGAGAACATCTGGTTCTACAGAGAACCTCTGGTTCTACAGAGAACATCTGGTTCCACAGAGAACATCTGGTTCCACAGAGAACATCTGGTTCCACAGAGAACCTCTGGTTCTACAGAGAACATCTGGTTCCACAGAGAACATCTGGTTCCACAGAGAACATCTGGTTCTACAGAGAACATCTGGTTCCACAGAGAACCTCTGGTTCTACAGAGAACATCTGGTTCCACAGAGAACATCTGGTTCTACAGAGAACCTCTGGTTCCACAGAGAACCTCTGGTTCCACAGAGAACATCTGGTTCCACAGAGAACCTCTGGTTCTACAGAGAACATCTGGTTCCACAGAGAACATCTGGTTCCACAGAGAACATCTGGTTCCACAGAGAACCTCTGGTTCTACAGAGAACATCTGGTTCCACAGAGAACATCTGGTTCCACAGAGAACCTCTGGTTCCACAGAGAACATCTGGTTCTACAGAGAACATCTGGTTCCACAGAGAACATCTGGTTCCACAGAGAACCTCTGGTTCTACAGAGAACATCTGGTTCCACAGAGAACCTCTGGTTCCACAGAGAACATCTGGTTCCACAGAGAACATCTGGTTCCACAGAGAACATCTGGTTCTACAGAGAACATCTGGTTCCACAGAGAACATCTGGTTCCACAGAGAACCTCTGGTTCTACAGAGAACATCTGGTTCCACAGAGAACCTCTGGTTCTACAGAGAACATCTGGTTCCACAGAGAACATCTGGTTCCACAGAGAACATCTGGTTCCACAGAGAACCTCTGGTTCTACAGAGAACATCTGGTTCTACAGAGAAC
Source organism: Apricaphanius iberus (assembly GCA_028564705.1). Lineage (NCBI taxonomy): Eukaryota > Metazoa > Chordata > Actinopteri > Cyprinodontiformes > Aphaniidae > Apricaphanius > Apricaphanius iberus. Next base: position 1,543 of record JAPXFQ010002155.1, read on the forward strand.
ATCTGGTTCCACAGAGAACCTCTGGTTCCACAGAGAACATCTGGTTCCACAGAGAACCTCTGGTTCTACAGAGAACATCTGGTTCACAGAGAACATCTGGTTCCACAGAGAACCTCTGGTTCACAGAGAACCTCTGGTTCTACAGAGAACATCTGGTTCCACAGAGAACATTTGGTTCCACAGAGAACATCTGGTTCCACAGAGAACCTCTGGTTCCACAGAGAACATCTGGTTCCACAGAGAACATCTGGTTCCACAGAGAACCTCTGGTTCTACAGAGAACATCTGGTTCTACAGAGAACATCTGGTTCTACAGAGAACCTCTGGTTCTACAGAGAACATCTGGTTCTACAGAGAACCTCTGGTTCTACAGTAACATCTGGTTCCACAGAGAACATTTGGTTCCACAGAGAACATCTGGTTCCACAGAGAACCTCTGGTTCTACAGAGAACATCTGGTTCCACAGAGAACATCTGGTTCCACAGAGAACATCTGGTTCCACAGAGAACATCTGGTTCCACAGAGAACATCTGGTTCCACAGAGAACATCTGGTTCCACAGAGAACATCTGGTTCTACAGAGAACATCTGGTTCCACAGAGAACATCTGGTTCCGGAATCTGGTTCTACAGAGAACATCTGGTTCCACAGAGAACCTCTGGTTCTACAGAGAACATCTGGTTCCACAGAGAACATCTGGTTCCACAGAGAACCTCTGGTTCTACAGAGAACATCTGGTTCCACAGAGAACATCTGGTTCTACAGAGAACATCTGGTTCCACAGAGAACATCTGGTTCTACAGAGAACATCTGGTTCCACAGAGAACCTCTGGTTCCACAGAGAACATCTGGTTCCACAGAGAACATCTGGTTCCACAGAGAACCTCTGGTTCTACAGAGAACATCTGGTTCCACAGAGAACATCTGTTCTACAGAGAACCTCTGGTTCCACAGAGAACATCTGGTTCCACAGAGAACATCTGGTTCTACAGAGAACCTCTGGTTCTACAGAGAACATCTGGTTCCACAGAGAACCTCTGGTTCCACAGAGTTCCACAGAGAACCTCTGGTTCCACAGAGAACATCTGGTTCCACAGAGAACATCTGGTTCCACAGAGAACCTCTGGTTCTACAGAGAACCTCTGGTTCTACAGAGAACATCTGGTTCCACAGAGAACCTCTGGTTCCACAGAGAACATCTGGTTCCACAGAGAACATCTGGTTCCACAGAGAACATCTGGTTCCACAGAGAACATCTGGTTCTACAGAGAACATCTGGTTCCACAGAGAACCTCTGGTTCCACAGAGAACATCTGGTTCTACAGAGAACATCTGGTTCCACAGAGAACCTCTGGTTCTACAGAGAACATCTGGTTCTACAGAGAACCTCTGGTTCCACAGAGAACATCTGGTTCCACAGAGAACATCTGGTTCCACAGAGAACCTCTGGTTCCACAGAGAACATCTGGTTCCACAGAGAACATCTGGTTCCACAGAGAACATCAGCTCTAACTGGGTTCCAGTCCTCTCTGTGGTAAACAGCTGCAGCTCCACGTTCCCAGTTTAACCAAAGGTTCTCCATAAATAACATTTTTCCTGCAGCTGAGAGCAGAAGGAGCCACTCAGTCCCTCCTTCTGGTACCTTCAGAACCACAGAGTGGAGCCAAACGGGCCGCTAGGTTCTGGAAATAAAGTGTGACGGAAACGGATCATTGACATTTAGCAGATTTTTCCAGTGAAAGCGGGTCGGTTTGGAGCCGGTACCGTCAGCGAGCTCTGCTCTGATTGGACGGGGAGGTTCTGGGCCCACCTACCTGCCAGGTACGTCTCCAAGGAGGGAGTCACTGCTGGACTCGATCCGACCCGGTTCCTTCTCAGAACCTTCAGAACCAGAACTTCACAAAGCGTCTGCACACAGAACTGATCCAGTGGTGCCATCTAGTGGCCGAAAGAAAAAGAGCCAGATTCACAGGGACAGAAACCTTTAATGAGGTTTTGGGTCAGAGCAGCGTTCCAGAACCACCCATAAAAACAGGAAAAATAAATTAGAGAGGAAATAAAATAAAAAGCTTCATCAGACGGAGCTGGACCGGTAAGTTATAAAGCTACTGGTTAAACTGGTAATAAACAGCAGCGATCACTGGGATCCGTCTCTGTATGAGGAGGAGTTCTGATTGGCCCAGTTCAGAGTCTGAAACACAAACAGAAACTCATCAGAACACTAAAAACCCAGACGAGGTTCCCCAGCAGACCCAACAACACGCTAAGGTCCAGATCCGTCCATCTGGACACATTCTGCAATAAACCAGCTATAGATCTATGATCTCCCTTAAACCAGCGCCACCTGCTGGGGGCGTCTGGGCTTCACAACCAACAAGGTGGACAAGGTTCCTGCTGGACTGGACCAGAACCAGCAGAGGAGCAGAAGTTGTGGACCTTCTGTCTCCATCAGCAGCAGGGATGGACACATCTAACCGTCTGCGATACGCCGGAGGAAAATTCTCCTCCCGATAAATAATAACGATGAGTGTAGCTGGTGACGTAGTTCTGAGTGAAGGCGGAGCATGGCGGAAGGCGTGACGCTGAGGGGGAGGAGCTACATCCATAATGTGTATCTGGTTTGGTTACAAAGTATGCAGAAAAACTTTGCTCATAAAGAGGAAACATCAGATTAATTTCAGCATCTGAAACACAAATCAGAAAAATGAAACAGAGGCGCCAACTACAGGATGAGCTACGGGGAAGAAAAGTCCCACCCAGATCAGCATTACCAACCATTTTACTTCCATGACGATAAGCAAAGTAAACGATGGAACCAACCAGCAGGAAGACATGTTGGCGTTCCAAACTGTCCAAAAATGAGGATTCAGGCGCATGATCCATAAACCGGAGCAAAGATGCAACATGTGCAACAGGAAGTAGTTTTCTTCCATCACTGCGGTTTGGTACAAACATCTCTGTGTGTGCGGTGGATTTTATGATCCATCTGCAGAGAGACTGAGCCGTACGCTGTTCCTGTGTGATGTCACTGCAACACAAACATAATCTGCTATTTTACAGAAGAAAATATATTATGTATATAATCATCATTTGTAACCGTCTGCAACGTTTTCCTCAGCATTAAGGATGTCATGGTAACGGATGTAGCGGTAAAAATGTTGACAATAATAATTACCAACCTTATCTGGATGGATTAGTGTGGTGTAGGCAGGTTGAGCCTTACCAGCCACCGTATCATCTGCTGAAGTCACCAAACATGTTCGCTGTGTACTTAATCACCAAACTTTGTCTGAAGAACAGCAGAGCTCGGGACAAAGTCAGAAGTTTGGACATATTTTGGGAGACCGTTTATGCTGTTAGCAGAACATGCAGGAAAAAAGCAGCAACACGTCTATTCTGTGTGAATATCAATGAAAGGTACGCTATCATGTAAATAACGTTAATATCTAATAAATGAATCATCCTGGGAGGAGACCCAGAGGAAGATCCAGAACATGATGGAGGGATTGTGTCTCTCTGCTGGACCAAGGAGGAGCAGAAGGGAAGTATGGGTCTCTGCTGCCCCATGAGACAGATGGATGGAAATTAATCATATTCAATCTCAGACTCATGGATAATAAACATGAGATCCAGATTATTGTTCCATTTTTCTCTGTATCCAGTTTGAACTGAAAACTCTGACTTGTTCTGTGTAATGACATAAATGTTCCCATTTTCAAAATGACAATCTTTGCTTCGCCACTAAAACTAATTAAAAACCATAACCGTCCTCGTCATGGTGACCTTTCTTCCCCTGAGTCCAGCAGCACGGTGGTGGCTCACCCCGTTCCTGGTGCTGTGGGCCACCCTCTTCTCCAGGTTCATGGCCAACATCTGGCTGCGGAACGACAAGTTCTCGGTCTTCTCAATCAGCGTTGGTTCCCATGACGACGTGATCCTGGAGGACAGAAAGCTGAGTCAGCATCTCAGAGCAACATGACTCAGCAAAGAGTTCTCCTTCACAACCTCCAATCAGGCGTTACGGATCCATCCTGAACCATCCTGTCCGGACATGTTGAGCTGCAGAGAGTCCCGTCACCTACAGACCGGCGCCCCCTGCTGGTAGGTACCGTCCTGGCTCTGCTGTGTCGGCCCGGTACAGCGGTTCTGTACCTGATGCTGATGGATCCGACAGAAAGTCTCACAGGTGAAGAAGCGGTTCGTTCTCGATGAAATCCTGCAGACGGGAAAAAATCGTTCCCCAGAACCTGGAAGAAAGCAGCAGATCGGGTCGGTACCAGTCGGTACCAGTCGGTACCAGCAGGAAGTAACAGCCATCAACAGGATCAGTAAAACACAGCTGAGGGTCCCTCTCCTCAGTCTGGCCTGTTTCAGCCGAACCGGGTCAGAGTTAACCCGGCTCCTGATCCTTTTTATTATGGCCACACATTTTGCTACAAGGGCCACAAAGATACGTTTATTTTGTTATTTATGTTTTTACTGCTTTAACAATAAAGGTAATATTTTAATAAAACAAAGAAAGTAGGAATTCTTGTTAAAAAGGGATTTTAAAAGGATTTTGGATACAAAACAATGGAGTTTTTAAAATAAATTATTTTGTTTTAAAGTATTTCAGAGGGGCTAATAAAAAAAAAAATCTATTTGGGGGGGGGGGGGGGTTCTCAGCCCAAAAAACAAATAGTGTTTGGGTGATTTTCTTGAAATATGTGTAATTTTTAGCAATGATTGGTTGTCTCTATTTTTGTATTAGTTGTTTACACAATGAAATTAAAAGAAGGCAGAAAACATAGAATTGTTAAAAGATTAATAATTTGTTTTGTGCCTTAGATCATTTTCTAATCCTTTGAATTTGTTAACAAAAATTATTCTTTTTAAAAGAAAATCACAATCTGCATCAAGCATTGGTGTTGTGGTACCAAGTGTAGAATTTACCAATCTTAAATGGGGGTCAAGCATGGTACAAAGTCGGCCAAAGGGCCATAAACGGCCCCCGGGCCCCGGCAATCTTTGGACACCCCAGTTCCACGTAAACAACATTTACTGTAATTTTCCTGTTTGCGTTTAAGGCTGAAAAAATCCCAAATTAATCCATAAAATCTGTGTTTGGGTTGTAAAAAGAGCCTAAAGTTGTTCTGAAGTAACTAGGAAGTGGAGAAGCTTCTCACAGTGAGGGATCTCTTTGTCTGCTTACAGGTTCATGAATGGGGAACTTCTTGCTTCTGAATTCTGATAAAACAGAAGTTGTTGTCTTTGGACCAGAAGCTCTGAAAAAGAAACTACTTAGTCAGCCCCTTCACCTGGACGGCATTAAATTAGCCTCCAGTAATAAAGCAAAAAACCTCGGTGTCATTTTTGACCAAGATATGTCATTTAGAACTTACATTAAAGAAGTCTGTAGGATTTCCTTTTTTCACCTTAGGAATATTGCAAAAATTAGAACCATCCTGTCCAGGAATGATGCTGAAAAACTATTTAGATTATTAGACAGGTAGCTAGGAAGAGACAGGTTATTGTTAGTAGTCAGGCAGAGTGTCAAAAGTTAGGAAGAGATAGGAAGAGGTAGAGTAGCTAGGTAGAGATAGATTAATGTAAGCCAGGTAAAGATCCGGAGCCGGTCGCGGCTTACCGCCGCGGAAGAAATGTGCCCCACAGGGGCCAGCCAGCGCCGGAGAGGGGTCCCTCAAGGGGATCCTCCCGCACAGTGCGGCCGCCCATTACCTGCCGGGTTGAATCCCCCGGGCAGACTGTGCGGACCCCACCCGTTTATCTCTTAAACGTTTCTCGCCCTCTTCAACTCTGTCCTCTCAGTTCTGTCTATTTTTCCTTAAGATAGTTGTCGACTATCGGTCTCGTGCCGGTATTTAGCCTTAGATGGAGTTTACCACCCACTTTGGGCTGCATTCTCAAACAACCCGACTCCGAGAAGACCCCGGCATGACGGGGGCCGTTACCGGCCCTACACCGTCCACGGGTCAGGAGGACTCAGACAGAGTGTTGGTAGCCAGGTCTCCTAGTAGCTAGGAGACAGGTTAATGTTAGTAGCTATGCTGCTTTAGGCTGTTGGAGGACATTATTAGGGTCTGTTCCTACTTTCTCTCCTACTTCTCCCCAACTGCATGATGTGCTGTCAATTCAAGCACTAACCTGTTTTCTATTATAGTAGGTGCTCCGGATTAGCCCTGCTTGACGACCCTGACTAAGATGGCATTGCAGTGACGGAAAATTCTCCACGTCCTGCAACAAACTTCTGCATCAGTTCTATTGCTCTTTCTGTGTCTCTGTTATGTATTCTCCAAGCCACAGACGGTCGCGGCTGCGATAACCGCTTGTGCTGAGCTGGCTCGCCTGGTTCTGATGGAGGTTTTTTTCTGTTAAAAGGGAGTTTTTCCTTCCCACTGTCGCTGCATGCTTGCTCAGTATGAGGGATTGCTGAGAATTCCACGACGCAATCTTCTGTGGTTCTGTAATTTCTACACTAAACATTGTATTGTAATAACTCTTTTTGTAAAGTGCCTTGAGATGACATCTGTTGTGAAATGGCGCTATATAAATAAACTGAATTGAAATTATCTTTATTCTGCAGGACAACCTGAACACAACCTGAACAGAAACTTCTCTGGTTGTGGAGAAGTTTAAAACCTGGACGGGATGGAAACACAGCCAAACCCCAGAAGAGCCATAAGAACCGTTGGACCTTAAATCAACCTCTCAGTCCATTCTGGGTCCAACCAGCTTTGACCCAAAAGACTGTCAGATATCAGCTCTGATCTGTGGAAGCTGCAGGCTAACACCGTTTGCTCCTGACTCTCAGTTAAATATGAAACCAGAAATAAAACCATAATCCAACCTGTTAGCCTGGTGGCTAACGCTGGGAGCTAGCCGCTAGCCACTGGCCGCTAGGAGGGGCTAGCCGGCAGCCGCTAGCAGCTAGAAGACGCCTGCGATACGTCAGCGTTGCCGCCATATTGGATGTGGCAAAGCTGGGCATTAAACTAATACAGATAAATAGACTTAATTATATAAAGCGCCTTTCTACAATGACATTTATTTTAATGCCTTTTTTTCATTTCTTCACAAATTCACTGCTATACTTGAAAAACAGTTAGTGACCAAAATTAATGTATTTAATCTTCTCATATGTCTAAAATAAGAACTTTATTGATCACCACAATGAACGTAGATCTACCGGTAAATCGAGAGCTTTGCCTTTTGGCTCAGGTCTCTCTTCACCATAACAGACCGGTACAGCGCCCCCTAACTGCAGACGCCTTACCAATCCGTCTATCGATCTCCCGCTCCATTTTTCCCTCATTTATGAACAAGAACCCCAGATACCTGAACTCCTCCACCTGAGGAAGGACCTCATCCCCGACCAGAAGAAGGAACCCTGATTCTGATCTCTGATTAGGAGGTTCTGATCCTCATCCCAGCTTCACACTCGGCTGTGAATCGCTCCGGGGGAACCTGTAGATTCTGATGAAGCCAACAGAACCTCATCATCTACGAAAAGCAGAGACCCGATCCTGATGCCACCAAGACGGATCCCCTCATCAGCTTGTCTGCGCCTAGAAATCCTGTCCATAAATGTTATGAACAGGATCGGTGATAAAAATGGCATCCTTGGTGGAGTCCAACTCTCACCGGGAACGAACCCGACTTACTGCCGGCAATGAGAACCAGACCCTGACACCGGTTATACAGGGACCTAACAGGCCATATCAAAGGGCCTGGTACCCCATACCCCCAGGGAGGCTCAGCAGTGTGATCCCCCTGTAGTTGGAACACACTCTGTGGTCCCCCTTTTTAAAGAGGAGGACCACCACCCCGGTCTGCCAATCCAAGGGAACTGCCCCCGATGTCCACGCAATATTGCAGAGCTGCGTTAACCAACACAGACCTACAGCATCCAGAGCTTTGAGGAACTCCAGGCGAATCTCATCCACCCCCAGAGCCACCAAGGAGCTTTTTAACAACCAAGATTGGAGAGCCCGTCCCAAAGTCTGCAGACCCTGCTTCCATACAGGAAGGCGATGGAAACCTTTCTAATAAAATTGAAGGAAAAGCCTTTGTGAAAGGATTGAAGGAGGAAAACAGATTCCCATGTTTTTAAAGCATACAGCCAACGAGGTATTTATTCCTTCATTTAGTTTTAAATTATTGTATTTAATTGTTCTAACTGTTAGATCATTTGTATTCAGTTTCACGGTTTGGAAGAAGTCTTTGGAAAGTCTGAAAATAAGACTGAGGATGACAGACTTTCAATAAACCCGTAAAAGGAATCACCTGCGTCTGTTTTGCTTGGACGGAGTCACACTGGATGCGCGTCCACGAATAAAGATATTTCTGAATCTCTGACACACTCATTTTACCGTACCTACTTTACTTATAAAGCACTAAAACAACCACAGCTGGAATAAAGTAATGCACACAACTAAAATAATTAAAAATAAATATAAATGAAAGCAAATAAAAGAATCAAACATAAAACAACTAAAATTCAACACAATAAAACCAATTAAATCAAATAAAACAGTAACAAGAATGTGGCATCTTTTCTCCAACCGATTTTTAATTCTTCTTAATTTGTCATTTTCTAAACTCAAATATTAATTCATCTTATTGACAGATTTTTATTCTTTCATATAAATAGTGTATTTTTTCTATACGCATGAAGACACATTCTGTACATTTCTTTAATTATCTTTTATTCATTCATTCATTATTGTATTATTTCATTTATTCATTATTTTATTATTTCATTCATTTATTCCCTGTTATCGACCTTTAATTATCTTCCTCCTGTTTTCAGTCTGCTACCTTTAATAACGGTACAGTAGTTTCTTCATATAAAAATCAGCCTTTACTGTACGGCCTTTTTTTTCTGTCATATGTTTTTATCTATCTGGAGGATTTGACTCATGCCAGTAAACATTAATCTCCTTAATAATTATTATACTATAATTATTATTTGGATTCTATTCTATCACAGATGTGATTTTAGTAGATCAGGGATCTCAGTCCAGCTAAATAAGCTTGTTTAGGGTTTATTGATATATATATATATATAATGTATAAACAGCTATCAAGAAATTAGTTGTTTATTAATTTGATAGAAATTGTGTTTTATATCTATTTTTAGGATTTAAAATACATAAAAACAAAACCTTATTAAATAGAAGATATATTTTTCTCTGGGATGTTGATATTGGGGGAAATTATGTAAAAATAATTAAAGTAATTTTTTTCCAATCTAAGGACAAGAAAAAATAACAACCTTATATTGACAGTCATTCTAATGTAGGAAATTAAATGCACTTGTTGCAGGGAAATAGATGGAAAATGGTTATAATCTGCATCACTCATCACTCTTTATGGCTCATCAGCTTCATTAGAACCAGCTGTTGATCTGATAAGCAGCAGGAGCTGAATGGAGTCCTGGCTGTAAACTGGGTGCTGAGGAATAAACAGCAACCAGAATGCTGATTAGTTCCAGCTAAATACGTTTTTGAGCTTCTGCACCGACAGGGAAACTCTTCCAGAGGGATTTAATGTGGGAATTATTGAGGAAAATATTTCTGCTGAGCCGCAGAACTGAAAGGCTGAGAAGGTTTTTTTATCTGCTCCTTTTACTGGAAGCTTCAACGCTAAGCTGGTGTGTGTGTGTGTGTGTTGGGTTATTAGCCTGTCTCCAGGTTACAAAGCCACTTTTGATCACACATGGTAAAAGGGTTTCATCTCTCTTATTTTCAATAATCTTCTCCAGGAGACGAAGATCAAAATATTTCTCCATATTTTTATAGTTTTAAACAGATTCTCTGCTTTCTGAGCTTTAGGCTGATTCATGGAAAAAGGGGCAGATTTAGTCGCCGCATCCATCCATCAGCACCAGGACCAATCAGGCTGCAGTTGTCTCAGACTCCTCCCACTGAAACCTCTGAGATCGTTTCCTCTAAAGCTGAATGGATGCAGCTTTCACTCTGATGTTCTCCTGCTCCTGCTCTTCATCCCTGCTGTTTAAAGCCATGTTTCAGGTTCTAATGCGTTCTGCATTCACACGGGTTTAGGTGTCATTTGGTGCATCGGTACAGAAGTTGGCAGCAGCGTCTTTCTCCTGTCAGGCTGCAGTTCACAGCGATGTGGGCGATTATAACAAAGGCTGGATCCGTTACTTCAGGCAGTGACAGAGTTTCTCTACCTGTGAACAGCCCACACTCTCTACCCACTGTTATTGTTGTGTTTAGGCACAGGTGAATAATTTCAGAGAAAAGCTTGAGGTTTTTCTGGGGATATTTTCTGCTCCTAGAAACTGATTCTGACAGGAGCTGAAGGTGAAATTCTGTTTTTCTCTGCAGGAAGGAAACTGGATGTAGAGATCTTGGACCTTTCATGCCGGTTTATGGCTTTATATCTTGTAAATGTTGAAGTTGGTGTTGGGGATACAGAAAAATGAAATTATTTGGCTCTGAATATTTATGAAGGATTGCTCATTAAGATTTATAATGTATGGAAAATTATTAAATATGGGGCACCACCTCATATTCAGGAACTATATTAATAGCCAAATATTTCAGCTAGTTATTATGATGACCTGCCTGGATAAGGCTGAGGTAATAAAACAAAGATGAAGTAGTGAGTTCTAGAAGTTTATTGAATTAGGCTTATATCTGGAATAATGGACAGCAACGACTTTCCAAAACACAAGAGTTTATTTACAAAAGAAGAAAAATAATAAGGCTAACATTTTAATCAACCAAGCTAGTAACACACACTACTAATTAGAAGAAATGAACATCTAACTACCAAAATAAAGAACACAATGAATAGATAAATATGCAAAGAAAGCTCAATAACGTTAGCCAGCGGCTAACAGATGCTGCAGTAGCTAGCACTGGGCCTCATGGCTGTTGGGGAAGCAGGTAGCTTGCTTTTGGCTGGATGTCAGCTCGTCCTCTGTGATTTGGCTAAGCTGCGATCAGCTCCAACCCTCCGTCACTTAACAGTACTTATTTGGAGCTTCTCCAGCACGTATTTCACCTCCTTTGCGGTGAATGAATGCAGCTTCTAGTTGGCTCAGATCATAC
>JAPXFQ010002157.1:0-137420 GCA_028564705.1 Apricaphanius iberus
TCATTTGTCATTCATGCTGGTTCGTAATAATACTTTTTATTTTTATTTTTTTAGGTGTCCTGTCTGGCAGATTGCTACTCAGAATTGGTGTCTGAGTACTACGTTCAAGTCCAACAGATTTACTTTCTCAAGCAGAGCATTACAGCTTTGCTACAGTACTCCACTTGATATATATGTGTGAGAATGTTTTTATTTTTAACAAAAACAACCAATAGAACAGAACAAAATTAGCAAAACAGATCCAGTAATATGAACTAACAACTACACATTCGCAACACACAAAAATGGATTAATAAATACTACCCAAATTTAGGCGGAAAACTCCTGGCACCAACTACAGTATGTGTTGATAATAACCTCCGCCCAAAAATACATCCGTACAGACCAATGTCCCCACACCTGTATGTGTGTTAGCATGCAGGTGTAAATAAGTTTCCCCATGCCAGTAGTTGATAGCTGATGTTAAGAGCCGTCAATCCGTCCTACAAGAATCAACAGGCACGTGAAGGAGGTTGGGGATGTATATGTCCAAAGTCCCCCAAAGTCCAGGAGCCACAGGCAGACCAATGCAGGGCCTACTGTCCAGGGATGGGGAGGAAACGACTGGGGTGACAGAATGCCGTTCCAAAGGGAGCCTGCTCCCGTACTGACTCCAAAGGACACCCCCGTTCAGCACAGTCCACCAGGGGTGGGAGCAGGGCCGGCACTAGCCATTTGGGTGCCCTAAGCACAAATGCTTGATGGTGCCCCCCCCCCCCCACACCCCAACAACTGCCACCACCAAAGGAATAACAACCATTCAGAATTTCTAATTTAGGTTCTCTTTACTTCCAAAACAACAGCTGCAAATGAATAATTTTACAATAACAACGGCACCAAACATGAAAATAAATAAATAATATAAAGGTTAAAATTATAAATACCAAATACCACTTCAATTACAAACAACACACATTTGGAACTGAAAAACGTAAACACAGAAAGTTAAAAGCGCAAAAACAAACAAGTAATACTTTAAAATCTAATCAAATCTATAAAATATGGATTCAGGTTAGACAATACTCAAACTAGTATCAAATCGTTGAGGTAAATACAGTCAGAGGTCATTTTCATCTCTCTCATGTAAAAAAAGGTTTGCTGTGAAAAACCACCACAATAAATCAAATAGACTAAAGAATATTTATTTATATTTGCAGAAAAATATTGTTATTAATTAGTTTTTGGAAATATATTCCAGCAAATATGCTTTTTAAAAATGATGAGGGAATGTATTCTCCAGTAAATCACAGTCATGTTCAGTGTTTTACCTGCTGTCTGACAGAGAATTTGTACACTGGATCTTATAGCAGGCTGAGCATTTTCCTGGTGGATCGTATACAACTATTTTCTATTTCATTCATTTGATTAAATGATTACTATTACATTATCCCCATTATAAAATATAGCATTTTTTCAAGATAATATATCTTATTTTAAAACATCAAATCTGACTCATATGCACCAACAGTAGATAATAATAATCAGACACTGAGTTTGTCATCATTCATTATGCTTTAAAATTGGAATATTCTCAGTTTTATTTGATCTATTACTACACAAGATCACTTGATGTTAATGTTGCAGTTTTTTAATTCTGTTGCGTTCAGTTTTTCAGATAGAGCCATGACAGTAGCATCTTAATAATCCTGAGATCCCAAGCTACCCACCATAACCACATAATTATGTCCTGATTGATCAACGGGAAGGGGATGAAATATTGATCCAAAGTCGAACTGTTTTTACAGTGACGTCAGAGTCAAATGATTGTCGGGGATAACTTTTGCGAACTTTGGTTAATAATTTATCTGTGTTGTCCCACAATGAATCCTGCTGCTGGCAGCAGCTCAAACTGTGTTAGCTTAGCTGTACTGCTCACCTTTCTTCTCAAACAAAGCATGAATTAGCTGCTCCGACGACCACGACCGAACATCGGGTATTTTTTTCTGCAATTCGTCTGTGAAACTACTTACTTTTCGGCAGCTGCTCGTTTGCTTTGTTTTATTTTGACAAAGTTTCTCGTGTAATCAGCCGGTCAGTCAGTGAAGCAATAAACCGCAAACCCGGACATAATACTTTACAAAATCCCGCCGGTTCCGGACATAATTTTATGGCCAAAAAGGAGAACATGTCCGGGAAAAATTACCTAGCATAAGCGTAGACACACCTGCACAGAAAATTAAGATTTTGCAAAACATTGTCTTACCTGCAAGTGACGCGTCTCTTCTTTCTCCTTTTTTCCGCCCCCGACTCTTAGTGCCTTTTCGAGGCCATGTCTAAAGTTCGAGGTCGGTGTCTGCCAAATTTGACATTGAGGCATAATCGAACAGACCACTGGGAGGTGGGGAAGGGGGCACCAGAGGGAGACAGGGAGATTCACCTTTTTCTAGACTAATTTGGTCTAGGCCTATATTACTTTTGTATTTGCGTTTTGTATATCAACATGCTTTAGACATTTTGTTTGTTATTTATACTAATTGCCTATTGAGATAATTTTATACGAACCAGAATTTTTGGTGCCCCCCCAGGCTCTTGGCGGTCGCCGGCGCTGGGTGGGAGGCCTTGGCACGCCGAAATCAGGGCCCACGGCCGTGGCACCACCAAGCCTTATGGTCTGGTATGTTGCTTGTACATTGTAAACAGACAATAGACAGCGTAAAACCCATCTTGAATATCTGTTGGCCTGTATAATGTACTCTGTCAAGGATTTTATATTGAATTAATTGTAGATTTAAAGGTTCTTAAAGAAATCTGAGACCAGAGGTTTTGGTCAAATGAGATGGACAAGTCTATCTCCTATTTTGAAATAGGAAGGGCTATTGATTCTTCTAATGTATTTAATGTTTTAGATATTTTAGACACCAGTTTGGGGCTGCGCAGTGGTTAGCACTGTTGCCTTACAGCAAGAAGATTGTGGGTTCGTATCCCGGCCCAGGGTCTTTCTGCATGGAGTTTGCATGGTCTCCCCGTGCATGCGTGGGTTCCCTCTGGGTACTCTGGCTTCCTCCCACATTCCAAAAACATGACTGTCAGGTTAATTGATCACTGTAAATTGTCCTTAGGTGTGAGTGTGTGCATGGTTGTTTGTCCTGTTTGTCCTGCCCTGTGATGGACTGGCGACCTGTCCAGGGTGTACCCTGCATCTCGCCCGTTGACAGCTGGAGATAGGCACCAGCACCCCCGCGACCCATAAAAGGATTAAGCGGTTAAGAAAATGGATGGATGGATGGACACCAGTTTGGGGGGGATGAGATTAAGAAAATCTAAAAATTTTACTGGATTTTGTAATTCGACTATATTAAGCCTAAATTTACCTTTTATAATCAATTTAAATTGTTGATATTCTAAGAATTTATTATTGTTAATCCCTTGTTGTGTAACCAATATATTAAATGGAATAAAGTCTGTTCCATCAAATATGTGTTCCAGATATTCAATTTCCAGGTTTTCAATTTCCAGGTATTCAATTTCCAGCTTGGAAAATGTGTACTTTTTTTTGCAAGATGTACAGGTTATTCCAGATGGGTTTACGACTGCATGGGACTAGAGAGGACTATGTCATTTTTAGAAATCCCCACCAAGCTGTCAGAGAGGAGCTGATACTGATACTTTTTAAACATTCATTTTGTTTTATATTTGAGCTAATAAATGATAGGTCTGAAAGTTTTATCTTATTGCATAATGTCAGTTCTACATCTATCCAGGACTCATCGAGAGAACTGTGTTTTAACCATCTTGAGATGTATTGGAGCCTGTTTGCTAAGAAATAATGACGAACGTTTGGTACGTCTAGACCTCCTTTATCTTTGGACTTCTGCAGTGTTTTTAAGCTGATACGTGGGGGTTTATCTTTCCAAAGAAATTTAGAAACAGAAGAGTCCGGAGATCTAAACCAATCAGGAGATGGTTTGCTTGGGATCATTGAGAATAAATAGTTGATTTGGGCAAAACCATCATTTTAATTGTAGCTACTGCCCCAATAATTGATATCCGTAGGGATTTCCATCCAGATCATCTTCCGCTTTTTTTAAAAGAGGGAAATAGTTTAGCTTTAATAAATCTGCCAGTCTTGTTGAGATAAGGATACCTAAACATGTAATATTTCCTGACCAGAGTTCCAGAGCAATGTGACTCTAGAAAGAACAATTGATTGGTAGGACTGTAGATTTTAACCAATTTAGAGCATTTAGAGACAAATATTTTATCAACTCGATTACCTGAGAGAGAAAGAGGTTTATGAATGCTGTAGAAAAAGTAAAACAAAATCTGCATATAGGCTAAATTTATGTTATGTTTTATTGCATTGTATATCTTTAATATTATTAGTTTGCCTGATTGGAGTTGCTAATGTTTCAATAAAACAGCAAACAGGGACGGAGAAAGTGAACATCCCTGCCTGGTAACTCTCTGAAGGAGAAACTTTGATGATGTTTTAGTATTAGTCCTAATACATGCCGTTGGGAAGCTGTATAATATTTTTAACCAGTTTATAAAATAATTCCCGAACCCAAATTAATGTAAGATTGTGAATAAAAATGCTTTTTCTGCATCTAAAGATAAGATATTAGTTTGGATGATTTAACAGTAAGAATAATCTATTAAATCTATTAATCTATGTGAATTTGTGGAGGAAAGTCTTCCTTTTATAAAAGTTGTTTGATCAGGATGGACTATGTGTAACATTACTACATGCAATTGGGAAAAAAAATTATTTTGTCAGTTACATATTGTACAAGTTCGCCCACTCAAAAAGATCAGAGAGGCCTGTAATTTTCGTTATAGGTATACCTCAACTGTGAGAGACAAACTCAGAAAAAGAAAAAAACAGGAAATTACTTTGTCTGATTTTTAAAGAATTTATTTGCAAATTATGGTGTAAAATAAGTATTGGGTCAGTAACAAAGTTCATCTCAATACATTATTATATAGGCTAACCTTTGAGTGCACCGACAGAGGTCAAACCTTTTCTGGAAGTCTTACCAGGGTTGTAGCTGGTATTTTGGCCAGTTCCTCCATGCATACCTTCTCTAGAACTATGATGTTTTGGGGCTGCCGCTAGGCATCACAGACATTCAAATCCTTCCACAGATCCTCTATTGAATTGAGGTCTGGACACTGACTAGGCCACTCCAGAACCCTTGAAATACTTTTTACGTTGCCACTCCTTCCTTGCCCTGGCGATTTGTTTGGGAAAAATTTCCTCTCCAACGCTCCCACTGATGGAGAGAGGTTTTTACCTAGAATCTCACAATACATGGCACCATTCATTCTTTCCTGAATACGGATCAGTCATCCTGGTCCCTTTGAAGAAAAACAGCTGCAAAGCATGATGTTTCCACTTCCATGCTTCACAGTAGATATGGTATGCAGCCTGGCAGGGGTCAGGTGCAGAAATCATTTTTAAGGGTAAGAATCTGTTCCCTCGGTTTATTAAACTGTGTGACCGTATGGGTTGTCCTGTCCTCTTCATAGTGCACCTGGCTGAAAACTGTCATTTTTACCTGTGCATGTCACAATTGAAAGTATTTTATGTGCACTCTTGCTTTTTATTGTAATTAATTATTTTTTTAATTGATTTCTTTTTCTGTTTTCTTAATTTATGCAACTGTGAAGCACTTTGAATTGCCTTGTGTATGAATTGTGCTCTACAAATAAACTTGCATTGCCTCGCCTAAGTGAAGCAAGTTGATGTTTTGGAAGACTGGTTAACACTCGGGATTGCCACTTGGTTATAAGTGGTTTGAGTCTTGCGAGGAAGACCTCATTTTGCACCTTGCCACACATTTATGTTTTGGGTTCCTGCAGAAAAGTAGACCATAAACATAGCGTTGTTTAAACCCGGGACATTTCCTCAGCATTTTTTATAAATAATTGTTTTGTCTCCACCTCTTAAAAACCGGATGTTGAATTTTTTAACAGTGCAGGTGTAGCATCCACTTATGCTCGCAGTGCTTTTTTCATATAATCACTATCCAAACTGATATTCCACTATCTTATACAGTTTCTTTATGTGCAAATGTTTTAGCTGTATTTGCCAAAATTCATGTTACATCCAATAAAGACTTGCACTCAAAGTAGGTACTGTATCATGAAGTAAAAGCTAAACTTAATAAACCTGGTCTCTCAATATTCGAAGTTAAGACATTATTGCCTATTTTTGGGGTCGGGGTTTGGTTCTGTTCATATTTTTTATGTTTAATCTTACTTTTTGGTATTTTTTTGTTTTGTTCTTTCATTTTACTTAGTTTAGCTGTGTGTTACTGTTGATAAAAGTATTTAAATGTATTTAAATAGAAGGTTAAATTATTTTTTTGTTAATAGACTTACAATTTGGAGAGAATGTGTTTGTGTTTATTCCATGCATATGTGTTGAACTTGCTGTTTATGGACTTAAGTGCTGAACTTATATTCTTCATCTATTGTATTTCATACATACGCCTAAGCATGGAGGCTTTCATAAGCAATAAAAAGATTATTTGGCTATTATCTGGCTATATTCTGATAATCTTGTGGTGGCAGTAATTTTGATTTTTAATTGCTACATTCAATAATAAATACTTCTGGCCTTTAAGTATAGTTTCATACCTTAACCAACCTAATGTTGCACAACAACATGCCAAAATTGCACTTACAACAGGGCCTCAAAATTGGTTAACTATATTTATGGATCATAAATAATATGCAAGAAAGGGCTGAATAAAATATGTCCTCTTATCATAATCAAATGTATTAGTAAATCAGTCTCTTGCACCAAACCGCCTCTCTATATTGGTAAATTTTGCTGCACTGTATGGGAAATTAATATTTCTGCCCAACAATTCCGTGTTGCACAGCTGACATGGCACAGTTCAGGGTTGTCTGGAACAGTTTCTATTGTTCTGCCACCTCCTTCTGCCTTTATTGCTAGGAATACATATGTAGTCAACACCTGTGTAGATGCCGCCAGCTCCTCTCCATGTGTAAGATGGAATTTTGCCAATAGTTCTAAAAGATCTCCTTTGGAATCCTAAAGCAGCTGATGTGCTGCTTTTGGTTGGGCACCACAATGTGCAGGCTTTGAAATCAACTTATGGAACTGCACATAAAGATGTATTATTCGTTCATCATGAGTCTCAAGTGTGTACGCTAATTGTTTTCACCTTATTTACGGTTACACTACAACTTCTGAGGTTCATCCTTATGCCATTGCATTGTGTTTGTTCGGCATCCATACAGTGGCCATATTGATTTCTATATTTGGTTTATTATTGTTACATCTTAAAACCACCTATACTACGTTAAACTCACCCTTGTACATTGGTCCTCTTTGGCAAATCATGCCCTATTTTGGTGGTTAAAACATCTTGTATTGTACGGCCACAGTTTTGTCTGGTTTTCTTTTGGAACCTTGGGTGTATCATGAGTTGTTTTAGTTGATGAAAAAAATTCTGGAGCCTGAACATTTTAAAATTAGGTGATCTTGGCTCCTGAGGGCCACAAACTGTCTCTGTTTCTACTTTGGGTCCTGCTGTCTCCATAAACCCTCATTCACATGATATTCACAAACATGTTAAACCAAGAAGAATCCAAAATTTGGAAAGTATTATAATATAACTCTCATTTCAAAATGGCCACTTAATCCCTTTTATACTACTGTCAAAAGTTTGACTCAAATCATCTCACACAGCCAAAATGGTATGTGTGCACCACTATAGCCTGTTGATGCATATTCTACAATTATTAGGGAACATATTGGTAGCTTGTTGCCACAATCTAATGGACAAAATTATACACAACTATTTTCACTAATTTGTTTTCTAAATACCTAATTTTCTATCTATTGTTTATGCTATTTTCAAATAAACTCAAAATTGAAGCTGTTTGATAGCAAAAACAGAAATGATTTGTTTTTGCTTTGTAATTGTGAATAAATTCAGACAGTTAGGGGTTAACGTCTCTATTTGTCTATTCTCTCTAAACATTTGTTGTTATCAGTCCTTTTATGCTTGTTTAAACAGCTTTAATTTCTCCAATATCATGGAGACCCAGGAGTCATGCTCCCTGGCAACAGAGTTATGACCTCCCAAACAAATTACTGAGGCATTAATGATGTTCAGCAGTGCTGTGTGAAGGCCCCAGATGTCTGTGGGTGATAATCAATAATCAGAAAGCAAAATCCTAACGGTTGAATTCTCTTTTTATTACTTACAGAGCCATGTTATATTTAAAGGTACAAACACTTGTATTCTATGCATCATTTTCCTTCCAGTAAACTACTATCAGCTTTTTTTAAGTAGTAAGGGGTGAAAAATACAAATGCTCATTGCACTTTTCAGGTGTTTCCTATTACTATACTGCCATGATAAACTACACATAAAATACCATTACATATACAGTATGCAAGATATATTTTCTGCCCTTCACCTCTTTAAGCCTAAAAACTGTTCTAACTAGAACCGAATTATCATCTTGTGACACATATAGTACATCTATTAATTGATTCAAGGTATCAAAAAGGCCTGATTGCCTAATTCTACTCCAATTTATTACCCAACAGCATTGCAGGTCCCAGACAAGCAAGTGCAAATTCTCATGCCTAATATCTTCTTAATATGATTGGTTCCCTTTTGATGCACGCTTTTATTGTAAAAAGAAGTTGAGGAAGGCCGGTTTTTGAGCAAACACCTCACAAGAAATGACTTTCTTGGTGTGGGGCCAAAGTGCTAACCGCTGGATCTAATAACCACTGAACAGTTTTTAATCAAAAAGTGAAAACAAGGTTCTTGATGTCTTAAAAAACAGAAGTTGTTGCATTATATTACAATAAAACACATAGAGCAAGTTGCATAGAAGAGAAGGTGAGTGATCTAAAAGTAACAGTAAAGTTGCAACAACATACTTTCTAAATTTCTTAATATTATTGACAATATGTCAAACAATGAATGGTAGAACAAAAGATTTCTGACAAATTATGATATACCTCCACCTCATTAGAATCACTGAAGCATTTCAACTTAAAAATTTGATCGACAAGGACATTTACAATTAAAGAAAGGCCATGCTGCTTTTAATTAGAGACAAACTTATACTGTCAGCCTGTCTGCACTCATTAGAAGTAGCTCTGATTTAAGTTGATTGAAGACTGCACCCGAGTCTTAAAACATACCACATGCTTAGTAAGCGTTGCACTGAAGCAAAGAAATTAATATTTATTGCATTGCTTTGAGAGCAGTTACAGAGGACAGAGAGTTATGCTTTCATGAGGACTTCCCATCTGCTTCGTAACTTCTGTTAATTATTAAGTCGTGCACTCAGCTCTTTGATGCAAAAAAAATATACAGAGGTAATTCTCTCCAATTACTTAATAGTTAAACAATTTACACACAGTTGACATTACACGGACTCATTGGCGGTCCATTTCTATATGACTGAGGCATCGGTGCTCTATAATGATCCCTACCAATGCCTCCGGCTGCAAACATATTAGTGTCACATTAGGAGGAAATGAAAAATTTACCCACAGGGGACTGAGCATCTCCATTTATTTATGTCCTCACAAAAAAAGGGGAGTGTCAAAAAATGACACTAGAAACTGGAAATGCAGTGACACTGAGCGGATGTTTGAGACAAATTTAGTGTGTGTTCCGATATATCAGCTGAAGGCAGTGTCTCTGTCTTATTGTCCACTTTGATGAAAAACTGACAGCTTGTATGAGTGCGTCAAGAATAAAAAAAGAGGCTAAAACTGATGCACAGGAACCAAATGAAAGTTTGAGAAACCATACATATCACAATTTGTCAGACTTTTTGACAAATTACTAATAACCTGGTTGTGCCCCACATAACAAAGCAACCACAGAATTAATGTTTAAATTCTGGTACTGCAGTGTTCTGAGATGATATTTCACGACTTCATTTGCATAATGTACTTGAAAACTGATGTTTTAATCGTAATAGGCTGTCATAAAGCAATCTACAAACTGATGGTTCCCCGTGTGTAGTTCTTAAATTAAACGCTGGAAAGGTGTGCATGTGTTTATCCTCATCAGTCAATGCCTTTTGAAAAACTTTTACACTGAAATTACAGCTGCCTTTGCACATAAAAAATCTGAAATACCTATATTTATTTCCTCAATATTGTAAGCCCAGCCAAACTGGAAGGAAAATATCTGTGAACATACATTTTAACATCTTGCTACATTGAAAATAACCCATCTCTTTACACATCTTGCACATGTAAATTTATTTATTTATTTTGGACATGTAAAAAAAAAAATCTCAAAATAAGCGATGCAGATCTCACTTGTCATTTATTTTTGACAAGTGATATGTGGCAGGCACAACTACAGAATTATCACTACTGACACTCAAATGTTGTGGAAATAACTTGAGAAATAACATTACTGAATCTAACAATATTGTATGAAGACGCTTTACTTAACTGAGGATGTGGGATGCTTGAAACTGACAGAGAACTTTTTGGAACCATCAAGTGTCTGACTAATTTTGCTAAAACATATCTAACAGCTTGCAAATACTCATACAGCATTTTAAATTCATCCTAAAAGGTTGGATATGGAATATGAGCATGATAGCATCTAGGTTAACTAGGTTGTAGGTACAAAAACAAAAAGCATAATTCCAGCTGATGGGTTACCTGGTTTGCTGCCAATACGCCCAGTGACCAACCTGAACCATATCCAGTCAAGAAAGTATTTTTAGAGGGGTTTAACTGACAGGTAACGTAAGCAAGGTAAGCAAATTAGTTAGCTTAGCAATACAGGACGAAAGTCAAAGTTTCTGTGTGTGTTTGATGCCGTAGAAATGTTTCATGTGGGTCCATCTAGTGTAGGCTTGACCTAAAACTCTAGTTTCTGTTCTTCTCTGGTCATTCCTCTCCTGAGACGGATAACAATATATCTGGCTGGGACTCTAAAGCAGCTGCTTGACTTGTTGACTCTACCATTCCTTGTGGTGCCAGCCGAGCTGTGCCGACTATATTGTTGGAACATAGAGACCATATTTGTTAACCCGTAAGCCAAAGCCACTATTGGCTGGTAGATGTTAACATAATGTCAGTGTCATGCCCGTTTTAAATGTACATTTTAATATATTTAAGTTCGAATAGTTTTTTAAGGAAATGTTTTACTTTCATTCTGTACCCCTCTAAAAGCTCAGTGGAAGTATGATTTTTTTTTCTATCTTTTTTTAAATGTGTCTTTCTATGAAAATGTTCCATAGTCAACCTTTAAATGGTAACTCGATCCTTTACTATAAAACAACAGCAACGCAAAGTAAAGATGTGGTCATGACGAAGCAGAACACTGTGAATTCTACACCATTGTTCTCAGTTTAAACATAAATTTGATTATAAGGGACACATATACTTAAAAATCATGACAGGAATTATTGCTTCTCAATTTCTCCTTCATTTATTCTTATTTATACTCTTGTAACAGGGTTCAAAAAAACTGCAGCATACGTGGTAAGACAGGAAACTGTGTGACAACTTCAGGGTTAATTTCTTGCTAAAACGAGAACCTCAAAGAAAGGCTTTCCAACAGCAAGAAGCTACAGCTCCTTCAGCAGCACCGGGACTCTTGGCCCTCTCTTTATCTGATAAATACTTACCATGAGAAATTTTTTCTTTGTAGGTTTGCGGTGGTCATAGAGCTATATAAACACTAGATGCCTTATGTTTGGTTGATTAATGCAAGATAGAAATTACCGTGCTGGTATAAACATATGTGTTTCTTGGGAGCAGTTTTGATTGTATGGTCTGACAGTGGTCTTTACCTCAAAAGAACTTTGAAACCTCATTGCTATACAAATCCTAGTTCACAGAACAGAATATATATATATACACACATCAGTATAACTTTGCCTTTATCTATCCCTGTTCAACCAAACAACTGCTTAGTTTTTTTTCCACTATTTTAATGCACAGTACAAAGCACAATCTGTATTTCTTTCTGAACATTCTGATGTAAATATTTTTCTCTTCTGCAATTTTTTTTTATCAATCAACCAAACAACTGCTACTGCTAAAATTTAGACATTATTTTTCCCGGGCTATATAGACCTTTACCGAGTTAAAGTTTTTTCCACTATTTTAATGCACAGTACAAAGCACAATATGTACTTCCTTCTCAACATTCTGATGTAAATATCTTTTCTCTCCTGCAAAATTTGTTTTTTGTGAGTTTCATTACATGTTTGCATATTTGCTGGGGGTTTTTTGGCTGCTGTTACAACCGAATTTCCCCTCATGGGACTATTAAATTATTATTCTATTCTAAATAAATAAAAACAATTCAAATAAATATTGAATAATGTACAAGTTTAGGTTTCTTAACATTAGTTACTCTGAGGGACATTGTTTCCTCCAGCCATGGCAGGAACCTGTTAAAGCCAAGCATAAACATAAGTGAATACACACAGGCAGGTTAGCATGCAAAAACAACATTAGTAAAAGCCTGTTTTAGTCCAAAGCCCTCTCACCAACAGCAAGGTACAGGCTACAGAGGGTTTTTGTTTTTGAAAGACATCAAATTAAAGTTAGGCTACCCAACAGTTTTTGACCTTACCCAACTGCTCTTTCTGTTCATGGAGAAATTATGGGGTAGTGCAACAATAACATTGAATAACACTGCAAAAATTTTAAATATAAGATGATCAAAAAAACTCAAATACTTAAAAAATGAGTTTTGAGATCATGCTGCTGAGAACAATGTACTTATTTTAACAATAACATAAAACTATTTCAAAACTTTTCATTAAGAACCTTTTCCTGTAATAAACTATAGTGGTCCTTCTCGTTTTTGGGGGTTTTCCATTCAGGGGTCGCCACAGCAAATCATTTGTCTCCATTTAGTCTTATCCTCTGTATCCTCTGCCCTCACACCAACTAACTTCATGTCCTCCTTCACCGCATCCATAAATCAGATTTTTGGTCTTCCTCTCTGCTTCCTGCCTTGGGGTTCCATCCTCAGCATACTTCTACCGATAAAATCGTTGTCTCTCCTCTGAACATGTCCGAACCATCTCAGTCTGGCCTTCCTGACTTTATCCCCAAAACTTCTAACCTGAGCTGTTCCTCTGATGTACTCATTTCTGATCCTATCCATCCTCGTCACTCCCAAAGAAACTTGAGTTCTGTAACCTCCAGCTCTGCTTCCTGTCTTTTCCTCATTGGTACTGTCTCTAGACCGTACAACATCACTGGTCTCACTACTGTCTTGTACACCTTTCCATTATTTCTTGCTGAAACCCTTTTATCACACATTACACCTGACACTCACACTCTCCATTGCTTTGGGCCTAAGCACTTAAAGTCCTCTACTTTCTTCACTTCCACTCTGTCAGGTTCTGGAGGTCAGACTCAAGCGCAGGGACGGGTTTAGGGAAGTTGTTTTCCCATTTTATTAAAATTTCCAAATATAATCCTGGGCGCACAGCATGAAGAACAGCACGAGGGGAGGTATGACGCAGGATCCAACAAAGACAGACAGACACATGGAGATATATATACTGGGGAAGAATAATCAGGGAAAAGAGAACACCTGGGAGCTGGAGGGAAGACACAGGGAGGACAACAGGTAAAACCAAATAGGGATAATTAACACATACAGATGGGGAAGAGAAAAACAGAGAGGAATAACTGACACAGATAGAGACGGATACTCTGCTTGGGAAAGTAAATCTCTTGGGCTTGTACTTGGTACTCAGACACCAATTCTGAGTAGCAAACTGCTAGACAGGACACGTAAAAAAATATATATAAATATATATATATATATATTTACATATATATATTTTTTGTAATGTGTGGGATAAAAGTCAACTCAGAGTCAAAAGCCACGGCCATGTTATTCACTTGTAGAGAAGGATTAAAAGACATAGCTACGTCCCTACGTGTTTTTTTTACACAATGAAGCCACATTCATTTCAAAAGCTTTGTGTCAAATGCATTTAATTTAAATATTTTGCAAGATCCGCTGCTGGATTCATCAGTTATTCCAGTACCTAATAGCCACTTTCCCAGAATGCAATGCAGTTTGATGTCAGAGACCAGTATTCATAAACAAAATCCAGTCTTTATAACATTTGCATCATTAATATGATGATTATCATTAGTCCAAATGTTTTATTTTTTACAGAGACCCTACTAAGGCATGCCAAGTCTGTTGTTGCTCAGCAGAGGACAGAGAAGAAGATGTTTAATTCATGGAAAGGTCAAATGTAAAAATATATTAATAACAGAGTGAAGGACTTAGTCAATGGTTACAATTTTATTTTGTGTTGATTCTAAGATTTTCTGAAATTCTTCCATTTCATTGACCCAAAGAGAACAACCATCTAAATAAGGAGTTCTTGGAGGACTAGCTTCCTGCTATATTGCAGAAAGAATTATTTCAAAAAGATTTAGAATGCAATTAGAAAAAAGTGTATAGTATAAAATGCATAAAAATATTCTAATCTTTTCCTAAAAGAATGCAACACAAAAATTATTGTAACATAAACATGAAGACATTCCATTTCCTAGTTCCTTATTTATGAATTTACAGCACATTTCTGAAATAATTTTTTTTCAAGTTCAACAGGTTAAACTTGCAGTATCTTGTATACAGACAAACACTGAACATCAGTATGTATCCTCCTTGTATATCATCAAAATGCCCGCAGTATGGCGATACAGTCAAAATCTCTACCTTCGGCTAAATTTATATCACTTCTACCTTATACCTTTTATATTGCCCACTACTATCCTGGACATACCCTTGCTTTAAGACCCAATCACTTTTGACCTGGATGCTTTCAGGGGAAACATTTCATAAATTAATTACAGAGTGAGATACATGTTTCACACACTCACCGACACCATCAACTTGAAAACGGTAACATATTTAGCAGAATGATTACTTCAACCTTCTTGGTTCATTGTTTTCAAGGTGATGAGTCTACTATGGTTTGGAGGGCCGTCCAAGGTTGCGAAGCTAGTTTCAGTTTCAGCTTTTTCTGGGGTTGGACTCAACAAGACTAAAAGCAAGGAACACCTTCGTTCTGGAATGTTGTCCTAAGTCATTGCTGTAAAAATAGCTCACACTGAGCCAGCGTGTTTTAAATGGGAGCTGCCTGTATCTGTCATCAAGGCATCCAAGTGTTTCTGAAAATACATACAACGATAAAACTTACTGAAATTTACACTGTACTGAAATGCACTCAAAATCTGAATACTGCTGTTTAAAGGGTCCATTTGGGTCCAAAAAAGTATATTTTTGTTTCACTATTTGCATGAGAGAAATTATTTTTTATTTGACAAAAAAAAAATGCTTAATTGAATTAACACATTATTTTTACTGGTTATTTGATCTAAATTTATTTCCTATTTGATTTATAAATCCTTAGCCTGTAATAAATCAATGTACATACAGTATATGTAATCATGTCTGTTGTCCTGATGATACATAACCCATAATCATTTCGAACACTAGAACTCAAGATGAACATTTCTTAGCAAAGTAGTAATACCTGGTATAAATGTCTTAAGGATATGCTGTTCGTGTAACATAGGCTTCTTTATTACTTCGCAAGAACTAAGAAAAAAAAAACAAATTATTCTTTTCAACCTAATTCTAAATGTTAAGGGGTGTTTTCTTTTTAGGTGCCATAAAACTGTACCTTCTACTGAATTGAATACTTATCCCAGAGTAGGAAAATTATATTTTTAAAGCAACATACACATAAGAACAAATTGTAAAGTAAAAGACAGAGGACAGCCGGTAGGCTGTAGAGCAACATCAAATAATAATAATATACCAAAAAAAAGCTACTCCAAAGAGGAACACAGATCTGTTTGGGCCACTGGTTCCAAGTCCTATAAAGTCTTCCTAAAGGGTTTCAGATGTGTACTTCATATATTTTGGGTAGTGAAGGTTTAAAGGTTGAATATGTAACGTGGGAACCAAAGCGACATCTAGTGTGCTGAGGTTGTAGTTGCAATAACAAAAAGCCATCTGGATGCCAGTTATGTCGCCGGTCTAACACTGTAACCAGCCAGCATCATGTCCAGTGACGAATCTTATGGGGTAAGGGCTATTTTGTACTAATAAGCGGCAACAGAGGAAGCCCCGCCCAAACACTCATTTTTGCTCAGAAGCAAGTGTTGCAAGCTTCAATGTACATGCGTCAAACTACATACGTTGGGAGCATTGCTTGACGCAGACAAATTGTGCAGTGTGAACGCAGCATTAGATACAGCAGCTTTACTTACCAAGTGCTGCATTTTCTACAGTACATGCCTCGTTGTTCCAGGTTGTTTACAATAGTATTTGGCAACCTACAATGGCGTGCCGCCGTTGGCTAGAACACGTAAATATATACACAGTGCGGTGGTCAGAAAAAGTTATATTTTTTAATGATTTTAGGTAAAATATAACGTTTAAAGGAAAGGGTGCACTTTCATTTTCCACACCTCCAAACTCCCTGTTGAAGTATTTCTTTTTTAAAGAGATAACTTATAAGAAAAAATTTCAATATTCAACCTTTAATGCGCAGATCATCCCAAAAATGTAGGAAAAAGCAGTTGGCAGGTCAGGGAGATCCTGAAGGACGATGCTTTCTTCCACAGTGACAGCAAGGTTTATTACTTTTAAAGCAGGTGAAGTACCGTCATACTCCAACCCAGTGAGGATACCCACATAGGGACCCTTTATTTGCTCCTCCACGGAGTCAGTGTCCTAGTAAGAAGAGACAGAAAAAAATTGTTAATACTATAATTGTGTACCAAACTGAAAGACGTTCATGTAGGCCATCTTTCACATTAAAAGTTTCCAACGTTGTAACCAAAACACTGTTTATAATATGTAAAAATTGATTACATCAAGAACAGTAAAATTTTTGGAGGCTCTGGGTTTTGGAATATAGAAAACACAGAAAACATTGAATTAAGTTATACTCTACATTACACAAAAGAACAGGGGAACAATGGATTAAATGCATGGCATATATTTATACAGTATTTTTGTGTTATTACTCACAATGCAGCTCCTGAAGAGCTTCTCATGACTGTCACAAAAATACACAGGAAGCCCCTTTAAAGTGGCAGTTTGCCAATGCGTTGCGGTGTCAGATGTCAGTTATTAGAAGATGGAAAAAAACGAATAGAAAACCAAGAAAATAACATGGCAAGGAATCATATTCAGAAGTTTTCTTCAGGGGCGTTACTAGACCTTATCCACTGGGGCATGTGACTTAGTAAAAGTCTCGAGTGCCCCAGTAAAATTTTACCGCTGCTCTTGCTAGAAACGGAATTCATGAGCGCATCTCCATGCCTGCATAACTCAAGCATGTCACTTACCAGCCAAAAAGGAAAAAAGAAAGGGGTCACAATAGCCAATCCGGAAATAGCACCTTTGTAGCTGGGTAAGATTGAACGCAACACCCAATGAAAATCATTCACATGATTCTTGCGAAAGTTTTGTTTTACCAACACAGTAAACTGCTGGAGCTCGTCATATTTATTATCATTATTTTTTTATGTATTGGGAGTTGGGGGCCTGTGCCCCAGCAAAGCTCTAGGTCTTGAATCGCCCCTGGTTTTCTGTTAGGTTTTAATATAAGATAATTCGTAACTACAGTAAATGTCCCCTCCTCATCCGTTACTCCCACGGGTTTTATTACTTATTACATTGGCAAAACATAGCTGTTGAAGTACAGCGGTTACAAAAAGTGGGACTCAGCTGCATTTAAGATACTACGGTGAGTTTCTTACCATACAAGCAAGGCCAACAAAATTGGTTATTTCTATGCCTGAGAAACTAAAACTGCTACTACTACAAATGTTTATATGGGAAAAGACACTTCAAAAAATGTCAAACTAAGACCCTCCATTATATCACTACTTTAATTGGTTACTACTGTCAGTCCTCTATAGATTGTAATTCCATTCTAATACAAAATAGTTAAAATAATGAGATTATGCATTTTAAATATGACCTGTTCCTCCAACCTGTTAAGGAGCTGATCCACCTCAGCCGGAAAAGCTGTCCTCTTAGCCCGATGGAGTTTAAGAAGCCTGGATGTGTGCTGATTAAGGCCTGCTCTGAAATTGTCCATCAGGTCCTTGTTGGTGATTTGATGAAACTGTCCCCTAATCTGTTAAACCAGTAAACAAGCAGATCATTTTTTTACATTTCGCAATAAATGCAATTTAAACATGAGTATTGACATATTCACTCCATACATTTTACTTTAACCATTCTTCTGATAAAATTTCTTACCATGGCAGAATAAGACTCTATAATACTTATTAAAGTGTTATTTATACTAACTCAACCGATTACCTCTTGCTCACTAAAACAAAGCGGGCAACTGTTCCATAACCTTTGTCACCATAGGCTCCATCTCCTTCCAAATTAATGAAGAAAGTCAGCTCCATCTTTTGTTTTATAAGCCCAAGATTCTTACTTCTCTTTTTTGACTCGGAATTTAGAGCCAGTCTTTCTTCTTCCAAAGAGTCATCACTATGGTTACCTGGATGGTCTGGGACATAGCTGATTTCTCCTCGTTTTTTCCTCTCTTCAAACTAGTACTTGGGTCAAAATGTTAATTGGTTTTTCTTTTGCGGTTTATGCTGACCTCATTACAGCCTACCGGACCTAACTTGGACCCATAATTACCCAATTTTGTATTTAATGTTCATCCATCAGTCATAACCTGATCCACTGCCTGATTCTTGAAGACTGCGGTGTTTGGTGACCAGAGCAGAAGCTACGGCTTCAATCTGGTCATGGCCATGATAGGCTTTTACCTCAAAAACTGCCTGAGCAATATTGCCCAAAATGTCAATTTTCATGTCTCTAGTTATGTTTACACCTTTCTTCGTCTTTTTGTATTCCTCATTCCCTTTACGCAATTTCAGTTCAACATAGGAAATGCTGTTTTGGGAAATGATGAAGGCCACTCAGGTAAACATCACCAATAGTTCCTGATAAAAGCTGAGGGACTTTGGAATGTCTCCAGTGGATACACTGGCTGTTTCAAGGAAAGACCCTGATTCACAAGAGTCAGACTCTTGCTGAGCATGCTCAGATGACTCCTCCTCATTAATATGCAAGATAGCACGTTCAAGTGGCAGCTCAAGTGAATTTCCATCAAGATAAAGAGGGCATTATTAAAGTCTGGGTCCTCATACTAGAGTGTGAAGCTGCCTTGATGTTGCAGATTTTCACAAAGGCTGTTCTCCAAGTGTTCAAGAAATTCAGGTACTTTAGGAAGAGCAAGTTTGGGAGTCATTTTGGGGGAGACTTGAGGAATTGCAACAATCCAGCCTGGTTGCAATGAAAAAAAAAAGAAAAACACACAAAATAAATGTCAAACTTTAAACAGCTGTAGACTAGAAATTAGAGGTAATGATTAATAATTTATGGACAAAATATATAACAAGGAGTTATGCTGAGAAAGTTACTTCCAAAAGACAATGATTAAGAAAAAAATGCTGCTCACTTCCAAAACCACTACACTTCCTGTACCAGGAGGAACAACAAAGTTGTGATATTATTTGAAATTAGGAAATGTAGATGTGTCCCATGTCACAGCACATAATACCATAAATGAGTGCCAATCAGTAAAACAGAATGCCACTGTGTATGCAACCTATGGATGATGGTGGTTGAGAGCCTGCAGATCCAAAATCTGAGTTTCTGTGTAAATGCCCTCAGCAACCTCTAAAATACCGGAAATGTTCAAGGTACCAAGAGGGGAGCTTTTTGCAAACAAAGGCAACTTTTTCAGTGTTGATAACTATCTAAACACATTTTTGAAAAATTGCCAAAGCAACGTATGAGGATAATGTTCTGCAAAGTGGTGTTTCAGTTGTAAACAAAAGCCATGAAGTGTCTGTGAGCAACTTTCTGTGATCTGACAACTTGATCTCTAAGTAATGCAATTTCTCCTCTGTAAAAACATGTGACATAACAATCTCAACAACTTCTTTGAGGCCCATTAATATCTCACATGAAGGTTCCTGTTTCAATATATTTTTTTCCAGTAAAAAGGGGGAAGGAATCATAACAGAGACCAGTTTTCATGTCCATTGCCATCTATACTGCCCTTTTGTAAACTTGCCTTTGAAATTATTTTCAATTCATTCACCCTGTCTGAGTATTTAAAAGGAAATGTTGTCATTACTGTGTTCAATCTGTCCAAAGTAATAAATCCTTTTGAAATCAAACTACATCAAACATAATTCTACTGAAATCACACCATTAAAAAAAGTAATGTAGTATGTCTGGAGGAAAACCAGTAACAGGTTTAAAAGATTATAGATGGTTGCCTAGTATAGAGTCTCTTTTAACACTATTTAAATGGCGAACATCACCATTTTTTAGTTGCACCAGACATATAGTGTGCTTTTCTCTGGACCATAGCTGAAAATCTGAAATTGCACTGGATGCTATTTCATTTCGATTTGCCAGACACAAAACCTACAAAATTCTTTTACACGGAAACTCTCCTGAAAGTCAGCAAGTCCATGAGTTCCCAAAATTTTTGAAAACAAAAAACACTGAAGATTTTACATAACTTTCAAGAGCTTGAAAAAAAATACTCCAGTTTGTTCAAGTGGCTTGAAAACTTCGTTGCAAAACTGTTCAATATCACGTCTTTCCAAGGAGGGCTAAGTAAACTGAAGGTAAAGTGGAATTAAACGTTGTAGGTAGATTGAGAATGTGTAGTCCACTGACTTAAAAAGCTCTATAAAAATGCAGGGCATTTACCATTTCAATCGTTGGTTATTAAAACGCATTTCAAACACCCCCCAAGGCAGATATAAGTGGACATATGGTTGGTATTAACATCCTTCTGCTTGGTTAACAGCCTCTGTTAGTACCGGAAAAATAAGGAAAAAATACAAGTGTGGAACATATGCTAACGCTGCAACATTTAGGTGCCATTCTATAATTATTTTTAATGCCCTTAATATTCACCTCTATTGTGATAAAGCCTCCATTCAGGCTTGTTTCTCAAAGTTCCAGTTGTTTATACCTTCTTAGATATTGCTTTCACTGTATATGAGTGAGCCATGAGTATGTTTAGTGAATTGTATTTTTGTAGCCATTTTGTAACTAAAGATTAGTACACATTTAGCCTCACTTTAGTGCCATGCCCAGGGCCACCTTAACCAGCTGATAGGCCCCAGGGCGGAGAGGCTTAGTAGGCCCCCCTGGTCCTCATATATGTGTGTGTTATATATACAGCTCCTATATACAGTATGTGTATAGATAGATAGATAGACAGCAGGGATGTCATGATTTTGTTTTTTTAAATTGAAATCGATTGACGTTAGATAACGACCTTGCGCATTGAAATCTAAAGGACGATCGGAATCACGTCCTTCCATGTTTGCATAGGCCTACTGTAGCAGTTACTAGTTCCCCACTCGGATTAATCGCAACAGTTACCAGGCAACCATCTATATACTCAGATTTCCTCATCACAAGGAACCACACATTGCATTTTCCCTGACAAGTCATTCTTAACAGGTCTCATACAACTCACAAAACCACCTGCTAACATTATTAATTGCAATATTACAATAACAACATCCCCGTGAACACATCACATCTCTAACGAACATATTAGCTGACGCTCGCAAGCAGCTAGCTATAGTTAAGCCATAGCTAAAAAGAAAGAAGCAGCGGGAAAGCCAAAGCTAAAGCCACTCCTACTGTTAAATCATCTGTGAGGAAATTTTGAGTTCCCCGTGAGTTACGTCTACATTCTCGTTGTAAACAAGAAGACCACTGTTGGCTGCACATTAGCTCGTTTCTCTGAGCCAGCCGGAGCTCAGTATTTCTGATGGAGAAACTAAAAAGAGTCAGTAGATGGCAGTCACCTTCTGTTACAAATAAGTTCTGTTATTTATTTAAACAAGATTATTACACTTACAGTACAGACCAAAAGTTTGGACACACCTGCTCCTTCAATGAGTTTCCTTTCTTTTCATGACTCTTGACATTGTAGATTAACACTGAAGGCATCAAAACTATGAATTAACACATGGAATTTTGTAGTACTTTTACAAAAAATTGTGAAGTAACTTGGCCTCCAAAGTCACCGGACCTGAACTCAATCGAGATGATTTTGGGTGAGCTGAACCGCAGATTGAAGGCAAATGGGCCAACAAGTCCTAAGCATCTCATAATCTAAAATTATAACACATGTATTCAGTTATTTCACCCTTTTTGTTTAAGTACATACAGTAATTCCATACATTATGTGTTCATTCATAGTTTTGATGCCCTTAATTGAGAATCTACAATGTAGTCATGGAAAGAAAGGAAACTCATTAAATGAGATGGTGTGTCCAAACTTTTGGTCTGCATTGTATAAGTGTAACAATTTATTGTAAGTACAATAATATTGTAAATAAATGTTTTAATTTTACCATTACTGCCTAATGTGATACATTACACAAGAATAATGAGAAAAACATTACTTATAATTTCTTTGAAATAAGACTTACTGTACAAAATGTAATGAATTAAATGATCATAGAGAAGAGTAGTCTAAAAATGTCATAGGGCTCTGTACTGTAAGGCAAAAAATAAAATAAAATCGAGAATCGAATCGTGACTAGTGTTGCCTTCGTCAACAAAAACTATGACTAAAAATTGTTGTCAAGAACCTTTATCAAGCGACTAAAACGAGACAAGACGTAAAATAAATGCTGGTCATGCGTCGACGATAACGACAATTAAATGTATAATGTAATATTTTTGACAAATAAAAACGAGACTAAATGTGGTTTACAAAATAAAAATTATGCTAAAATGTCTCGATTTTTGTTTAATAAAACGAGACGAGAGACTAATGGTGCGTTCAGACCAAAGGCTTTGTCAGCAGCGTCAAGATTACATGTTAAGTTTATGGTTGAGTCCATCTGAGGAGCGTCGCAGTCTCTGTGCGTTGTGTGAGCGTTGGCTCCGTCAAATTTTCTAGCTTTTCCTGCTTTTCCAGCTTTTTGAGCATAGTTTATTGAGCTACTGGTTTGAATCCCAGCTCTGTATGAACATTATTTGGCTTTATAAGAGAAGGGATGCATATTTTGGCAACTTTAAATTTGACTGCATGCCACTCTCTGCATAAAACCTGTTAGCCAGGGGTCTTTGGGAGAACAAGACATTTGGAAAAATTGTAAATACATCGAGGTGGAAAATAAAACCAATTGTCCTTGTGGTGAAAGTTGATAAGTGCGGCTACAAAATTCCAGGCAAGAACACAACAAACTCAAAGAGACATTTCAAGGCATTAACTTAAAGAAAATGAGGTAAGTCGAGATTAAGTTAACAATAATATAATAAGAACCTTGTTTGAAATAGATTTGGCTAAAATAAAATTTTGGTTTTGTATATACTACAAGGTACCTATACTATACTGACTGGGTAAAATAGAACTGCATTACTAAAAATAGACTAAAACATAATTGTCATTAACTAAAACTAGACTAAATGTCTTCAATTTTCATCGAATAAAACTAAACGAAAATAGTAATGGATAATTCTGACTAAAATAAGACTAAAATGCTCAGACTTTTAGTTGACTGAAACTTGACTAGACTAAAAAGAGTATGAACATGTATAAACACTAATAAAAACGAAAATGACAGCTTGACAAAAAGACTAGACTAAAACTAAAATCAAAACAGGCCGCAAAAATCAGCATGAAATCGTGACCCTAAAATTGAAAGACAGTCTTGCTAGTTTACTGACTGACTATCTATCATAGATAAATAGCCAACACATCTATTTTTTTAATTGAACACCATAAAACAAATAACAAAGTAGTGAATACCCCCATCACCACTGCATAAACTTCAAACAGTCATGACAGCAGAAACAAAGAACAGCAGCTAACAAGTCAGTGCAAGTTGTGCGTTATGCAAACACACACACCTTTTCCTGCGCTCCTGTCTGCTGCGCCTCGTCCCCCATGGTTTCCCTGCTGCGTGGGCTGCACTGTGCTTGCGCTGCCAGCATCCTCCTCTCAGAAGCCTTAAATAACCATACAGTATAAGATGATTGACAGAAAACCTGACAAGTAAAACCATGTTTCTGTTTTTGCCTTAAATGATAGGTCCCCTAATCATCGTAGGCCCCTGGCCACCGCTCCAGCGAATATTAAAAGAATTGCATTCACTTTAATTTTACAGCCAGACCTGTGGCATCTGTGAACTTGTTTTCAAATACCATTTATTCACAAGGAAGAAACAATAAATAAATGTAATCAAATAAAAAGTTTATTTTTTGTTGTTGACAATGACAGTTGGAGCCAGCTAAGCGAACACTTAGTACGTAGTACACGTAGTACCTGTTCGGTTTCTTTGTGAAAAGTGATTAATTCAAACCATTTGGTACAATGCATTTGATTTGTCAAAACTTTCATAAGACAGTCAGCATTATTAAGTTCCAGTGACTATGTTTGGAAATGCTAATGACAACTTTACTTTATAACTGATTGTCATAAGCAAAAGGCACGCATCCACATTAAATTGGATATCACACCAAGACCTAATTTCCTCCATCTTGCATATCCCCAGTCTGTATTGAGTATGTTTCCAACATTGATTCATATCTATTGCCATTATTTCCGCTCCCCTGCATCTCTCTCAGACCTCTGCAATCACTCTCAGTCTTTTTTCTCTTGCTCATGTTTAATCAGTCCACCAAGAGCTTGTCTCTGCAGGGAACTGTGAATTATTGATGCTGGAGCCATAAAGAAACGGGAGAGAAACAGCAGGAAGGATAGAGGGAACACTGGGTGAAAGGGAACAAGAAACATTTGCCTAAAATGGCTAATGATAATTAACATATTACAGGAAAATAAAATTAGACAGTGGAGGAGAAAATGACTCAAGACATGAAAATAGATTTAACATACAAAAAAATGAACAAGGGTGGATGACTTTCTGTTGGTTTTTAACTACGAGTATATCCCACAACCGTACAGAGAAGAAAAAACTGACCGTTAGATACGATAACCTTTACGATTACTGAGGATTCGTTTCTTGGCACGCTTTTGGCCATTTATACCAGTCGAACTTAGTTAAAAATGCTACAGATTACCCAAATGTTGTTTGTTACAAAATTCATGCTTTTAGGCGACCGTGGCTCAGGGGTTAGGAGTTCGTTCGGAAACCGGAGGTTTGCAGATTTGAGGGACTAAATAAATACAAATATGCAAAACATGCTGAAACTTACTCCAAAAAGTATTTTGCAGAAGATGACAATATTTACATCAGAATATTCAAAAATAAGTATGGATTTTGCTTCGCACTGTGCATTAAAAATATAAAATATTTAAAGTACTTTCAGTTAGAAAAAATATTTACATCAGAATGTTCAAAAAGAAGAAGTACGAACTGTGTGTTGTAAATATGGAGAAGAAATTCTGCTAAATCTCACATATTTTTTTAAATTAGAGCCGTAGAGAATTAAGGATGTTAGAAAATCAAAAGAGGATATGATCTAGTGTGGGGCGACTGTGGCTAAGTTGTGGAGTGGTTGTCTTGTAATCAGAGGGGTGTAAATTAAATTTCAGCTTCCTACTCTCATATGTCAATGTGCCTTTCGGGAAAGCACTTAGCATCAAATTGCAAACCAAGTTGCATGATAGTGTATAAATTTGTGCACATTTGTGAGTGTGAATGGTTGAATGTATCTGTACTAAAAAGCACTTTGAGAGTCAATATGATTAGAATGGTGCTTTATAAAATCAGTCCATTTATCATTTAATACAGTGAGTACATAAACAAAAACAACATTATTGCACACATTTTGAGAGGATAATAAAATATACATATATTCACAAATATCTTCAGAAAAAAATTATGTGATCTTTTGAAGAAGCTTTCAAAATGAAGGTGACAAAATATTTTTGTAGAAATCAGAGAAGACGACTCCAGCTGGGGCCTCTGACTCAAGTCACAGCTCACCAATGCATAATCATCTGCTTAATCCAGGATGAGGTCGCGGAGGCAGCTCACTAAGCAGACGGCTCAGACTTTCTTCTTTCCAGCAACTTGAGGTTAGGTTTTTCAGAGGAATCCCAAGCCGTTTCGGGAACAGTAGTCACTCCACTATGTCCTGGGTCTTCCTCTAGGCCTCTTCGCAGTGGGAGATTCAGGTGGTGTCCCAAAAGGTGGTGTCCCAACAGGATGCTCAAGCTACCTAAACTGGCTCCTTTCAATAGGCAGGTTTCCACTATCGTAACTTCAGGTTTATTTGACTGGACCTTCTTGATATGCATGTCGCTCCACTTCATAAGGCCAAGCCAACAAGGTCTTTTTTTGGCCCCTTTTCAGAAACAAAAGGAGTGGCTGTATAGGGGTATGTACTTGGAATGGCCTGATCGAGTTGCTTAGCAAGACCTGTGGTTGGTGCAACGATTGGTCGTAATTCAGAAGGAGATTAGCAAACGTAAA
The DNA here is from genome assembly GCA_028564705.1 of Apricaphanius iberus. Taxonomy (NCBI): domain Eukaryota; kingdom Metazoa; phylum Chordata; class Actinopteri; order Cyprinodontiformes; family Aphaniidae; genus Apricaphanius; species Apricaphanius iberus. The sequence goes on from JAPXFQ010002157.1 coordinate 26,498, forward strand.
CTACGAGCTCTGTAAAAATGAGAAAAGTTGTTGGTTAAGCAGTTTATAACAACAGCAATTACAAACACAACAAGCCCCGCTTCTTCCATGTCGGTTATCTCGTCATTTCTGCTTCTCTGGGTGCCTTTTGCGCTGATCAGTGACGCTCTTCTGCTGATTCCTTAAAGAGGTGACTGTGTATGTGACACAGCCCAACAGATTACCCTGTAGGAAAAGATCTGGTTCCAATGGTGGAAACACACCTAATGTGGAGGAGCAGCGGCTCTACTCTGAGGCCTACCCAGATTACTCATCCCACACTTAAGTCGCAAAAAGGAAAGACTTCAGATTTGACTTGGGCCTTAAAGACTTGAAACTTAACCTAGACTCCTGGTGCATCTCATGTAATGAAGAGTGAAATGAAGCTGATATGTGAGGAATAGACTGCAGTTGCTGTATTTTTTACTGTAAAAGGGTGTGGTATCAGTAGCAAGTTAAGTTTGTGGATCTTGGTCTCTTAAATGTCCATGACAATGTCATGTTAGCTGCAGCGTTATAACGAATGTCTCTCCAGATTGATGTTGTGTTGAACAACATTGGATAATTTCTAAACTAAATAAACTTAACTTACTTCGGACATTTGCTGCTGCTAAGCTAACTGTGAAACTACTAGGATGTTTTCGCCAGAAAATGTGAAAATTATAAGCATTTTTTTCCTTCATTCAAAAGTTCAACAATTTAATTTATTAGGCCTACTAAACTTTCTTTCATTCAGTATGTTATTATGCTTTAAACGTGAACATCTTAAAAAAAATAAGAACACATGTTTTAAATGTGGATTTAGAGAATGATTTTCCAATTGTATTAAATGTTCACCAGCTCAAAGTGAGGAGACCCTCCAAACCTTAGTAAGTGCCATGTACTATATAATGAAGAACTAGATAATATAGAGACACATTTGTTAAGTTAGTCATTTAGAGACAAAAATATGTTTGAGTCTTTAAGAAATTTTATTGGTAAGTTTTCATCTTTTTCTATTTTTTTGGAGCATAAATGTCCATTCATATCTCTAATGAGGTACATTATACTCTTGATCAAGTAGGGGCAAAACACTTAAGACTTGACTTGAAAAAAAATTAATTGGGAAGATGACTGGCAGAAAACAGAAGACTCTAATTCTAATTAGATTTAAATTCAGTAATTAACAGTTTTAAATGAATGTCAAGATAATAAATGGTTATAATATATTGGCTGATGAACAAGTAGATTCCCCCCAATAAAGTAATTTCCTTGCTCACACTAGAGTCATTTATGTTTTTATAGAGCAAACTGATATTATAACAGCTTCCATATGGTGTTTATGGTATTCTCAAAAAACATCTGTTATGATCATTTGATATTTCTACTTTTATTTAATTGTTTTTGGGTTGTTTTGATTGTTTTATTAGTCATTTTCTGATCTTCTCATTTCCCTTTGTGTTCGTTCTGTTTTACTTTATTTCTGTCATTAGGATCATTCTTCTCTGATCCCTTCTATTTTCCTCCTTTCCTTTCTGTTATTCCTATAAGTGCTTTTCACTTGTGAGTTTAACTTGCACTTCTCTTTTTATTTACTTAGATTTCATTATTGGGGCCTGCCCAATGCAATACAAGGAGAGCAGTGCCTCCATGCAATTGCATGGACAGGCACCTATTACTATTCACTTTTGAAAATATTCGGAAATTAATGCGGGTCGTACCGTAGCGTCCACCCCCACAAAAATCATCCGGCTCGATCGCGCGATGTGTGCTATTATTTTTATTGGCAATTGGAGTTATAATGGCTACGTAATTAGCCAAAAAAACACACCCCAAAATCCCATAGGAAATGAATGGAGCCAGGAGTCAAAAATATGAAAAGACACTATTTTTAAGGAGTTACTGATTCAACATCAAGGGGCAAACTCGCAGAAAATTAAACCAACCCAGAAGTGTCAAAAATTGCAGTTCAGCCCTCATCCGCTGGGGGCTGGCTCCAAAAAGGAGCAATTTCCCATTGACTCCCATGTTAAAAACGCCAACTTTACAGCAAAATTAAACATGTTTACCGTCTGGTTCAAAAAAACATTTTAGGTTAGATAGTTCAGGTTTACCAACTCTGACGGGGATTAATTTTTTTCTAATTTCTCCGTTTATTTATAATTTAATCTTGAAATTATGAATAATTAGGGGCGTGTCCTTTTAATTGAAAGGTCCGTCTAGGCTAACGCTGGCAGCTAATGGTGGCTAAATGTAGCTAATAGCTTGCTCCGTAGTCTGCTGTCCCCCTCTGCTTGCGGGGAAGCTCTTCACAGCCTGGGACTAACGTAAAGACTTCAGTCATTTGGTGTTTCTGAACTCCACTATCAGTTGCCTCTGCAGTTTTTATTCTGTTTTGGATGTTAATCTGCAATTATTGGACAAAGACGGCTTGCTGTGGTGTTGATTACAGTAACAGACTGTCAAAGAAGTTTATGCTTTGGGGGGAGGCTTCATACCGTCTGAAGCTTCACCAGCTGTGGGGGGTTCTGTCAGGTGGCCGAGAGGAATGCTGTTCCGGTCGGAGCTTTTATCTCTTTCTACACGCGAGTTGGAGCAGGCGATCGGTCAGGTAACAGCAGAGCAGCAAAGTCGGCAGGACCGATAAACCGCAGCATCCAGAGCGGGAGACGGATAGATCAGGCTGGAAGACTACGGAGTTGGACTCTAGACAGACTGGATGATCGCTGGTTAGATCAGTACTGGTGTGAGGAACACAGCTGGAGGCATGAACTAATGGATGTCTGAGATGTGAGGTGAGTCAAAAGCCTTTTATTTTTTTGAGAGGATCGGAGTTATCATGATGACTTTGTGACTGCTTTTTGCTGGATGTGTTGTTAAGATAAGCCGTCCATGTCCTGACCCTCCACTGATGATAATGGAAATAACCCCATTTTAGGCCATAGTGACCCGACCCATTTGGGTCTAATTATATCGATATGTTTTCTCTACTCGAGATTTTTCTGGGTCTGAAGTGATCCTAGTGGAAAAACGGGGCAAAAGTCTCTTCTGTCTGAAACCGGCTGCAGCCTACGCTAGCTTCAGTTAGCTCCCGACTAGCTTCTGACTAGCTTCTAGCTATGTCGGCCCAGAGCGTCAACTCTCCGCTCCCAGCCTCACAACGGCACTCTTAGCTTCACCTCTTTGCTCATTTTTGGAGTTTCTGAGAGTGACGAGGCGAGTGACGCGGACAAGATGGGAACCGCCCAGTTGGCTTAATTTTTGCTCTTCAGAAACCTATGGGTGACGTCAATGAAGGTTTGTCTATAATATATACAGTCTATGGTCACCATACAATAACTAGCAACCCCACAAAAAATTCAGGTTGTAGCTACATCCCTGCTCTGTTCAGCAGTGAAGACCGAATGTCAATAGCTGTTACTGTTTTTCCACAATTTGACCATTTCATCAGACTAAGGAAAGTCTACCTTCTACATTTTATAAGTCTTCACACCCCTGACATAATATAAAGATACTTAGGAGTAGCATCCTAGACCTTACATGCTTTGTAGTTAATTTTAGCTTTTTGACCATATTTTTGTACTGATACGGTTTGTAGTAATGCAAACATGGTAGCTAGCATTAGCACGCTAGTTAGCATTAGCAAGCTGCTGTTCTTAGCATTTTAGCTAATTTTAGCTTATTGACTTTATTGCTAGATCTAACTTGGCAACACTACCTCTTATTCAGGTTGGTAGTGATTACACACCACGTGGCAGGCCCCTTTTAAATTTCCTGAAATTGTCTACTTCTTAGTTACATCTCTGTCTACTCTTATGCTTATAGGATTATCTGTCTGGTCTTCTCTTCTGTTTTATGCTTAGACTGTTGTGTTTTTTTCTCTCTTGTCATTTCTTTCTGTCATCCTTCTCCTCCTGCTAAAATACTCTTTACTCACTCAATCACTAATCTGCATCTGATTATCCTGATTGAGATTCACTCTAGTTCTTTTGACATTCCTCAGTATTTAAGCAGCTCATGTTCTTTCACACTTCACTCGTTTCTCCGTCTTTCTTCTCAAGAGTCATGTTACATTGTTTCTCTATAATGTTATCTTTGTTTAGTTTATTAATTAGATCCTTTTATAACTTTAAACATATCTGCATTTAAGTCCTACCTGCTTCACAACATGACAGTAAGCCACACATAGACATTATATATGTAGACGCCTCATGGACTGACACTGCCTATTGGAGCTGACGTATCGGCGTGGCCGCCATCTTTGATAGGTCCCCATTTGCCCCTAGTCAGTTAATGTCAAATGAGGATGGTTTAATAAAAACAATAAAAACATATTTTATTATGCTTTTTAACAATATCAGACATATTTAATGGCATATTAATACCAATATAAATGATTAAATTTTATGTTTTGATAAAAAAAGAAGTTTGATTGTTAATTTGAATTTATTTTACTCTTCCTCACTGGACTTACGGAACCAAAACGAAAAAGATAAAAACACTTCTTCTGAACCAATCTCAGCTCCAACCAAATAGTTGGTGAAGGATTTTCTGTATAGTTTAGATGAATCAAACGCTCTGCTGCTCTGATCACCTTCACCGTTCCCTCTGAAGGAGCCATCAGCTGGTTTTAACATGAAGCAGGTAGTAGATCGGTCAGAGGATGAAGTCACAGCAGCTGGGATCGGCTTCACGGCACATCGACAGTTTGTCCCCAAAAATGTTAGTGATAATCATAAACAATGACGGTTATAGTTCCTTCCATTACCATTTCTTTGATAGCCAAATAACATGAGTTACAATTACATAGTTTTATAGTCAAATAATACTGTTCATTCTTACTTAACCGCATATGATCTGGTTTCAGTAGTACACCGGTTGTTGCAACCATAGGCTGCATAAAAACGCAGGCATAATAAGTTACCCCCTAATTTTAGTCATAAAAATGTATTTCATTTATACGTTAAATCTCTCATGTGATTTTCCCCCCTGTGCTCTGCAAAGAAATTAATTCATCATCTGTTGTTTCTTCTTTGAAGATAAATAATTGTTTTTGGGTCATTATTATAGCTAAAGATTTATTTTTCCTGCACATGTTGAATATCTATGTCGTCTAACAGTATGTGTTCTTTAAATAATTCAATAAAAATCACCAGAGAGCTGCCCATTCTGCATAGACTCTAGTTGGGTTTGTAGTGAGGAGACCCATCCAATATGGCCGCCATGCTGTATCATTCTGCAGCACAGAATGAGGCGGCTACGTATATAATGTCTATGAAGCCACATGTCACACCCAATACCAAAATCCAGCATGTCTTAACTATATATGTGGCCTTCTAGAGTCTTGAGAGCCACATCAAGAACATTGATTAGATGTCTGCTTAAATACTGTTTTATCAGTCCAATCAAATCTGTTTTTATCTGTATAGTATCAAATTACACAAAATGGTTAGTATTATTTATATTTAAGAATTAAAATGAATAAAAATTAATTAAATGCTGATGTATTTAATCATATGTTAACAATTTTTTTATTGGGTATTTTAATCAATACAGCCTGCCATAATGAGCCAAGCTGAAAACAAGTGGGGACTGAGCTTTGAGGGTTTTCTTTTTTAATATAAAATCACATTTTTTACAAAATGTTTCTTTGAGTGGTGCAGCAAAATTTGATGCAAAGATAGGAGCAGTTTTTGCAGTGTTAAAAAGGTGGACATCAGGCAGTGCGGTTACATAAGAAAAAAATTAATCATTGCCTTTAGTCGGACTAAATGCAAACTTTTGAAATACATGTATATACCATAGTCTGGCTGAAGTCAAACTAAACTGGTCTATTCTTAATAGAGCAACTAACACATTCAGATAATGCGATTAAAAAGCAGAAATTCTCTACATATAAATGCAAACCCTGACTTAGCAGAGCTATTCACAAGAAGTGAGGAGATCATAGAAGCAGGAAAAATAACACTAGCACAACAACAGAACAAAAAAAACACGTTTAATACAATATAACAGTACTGTACTTATCAAATATAATGTGCTGCAGGACTGGTGCCGTCCATTTCCTTGCTAATTCTGCATAATTGCTTTTACTCAGTCTGCTACACTGCCTTCAACATTTGTTAAATATTTGTGTGACGTTCTAGGCCAAGTGGAAGAATGCCAACGTGAAAGGGCACGTGTCGCCATCTAGTGATATGGAGTCGAAAGTATGTCATTCAGTTATTCGATTTTCTGATGCCATGTGCATTTTTAAGCACATTCATAGACTTGCCAAACATGTAAGGGGCAGTAGTTCTCCCAAATCCAAATCCACTCAGAGTAACTTCTACATACAGCAGTAATAGAGCTTGTTAAAACAAGCCAACACAGCTCTGAGAGCATAAATGCTGTTTCTGAGTGTAGTGTGAAACAAGTCGCACAAGTGATGTTTGAGTGTACGAACGTTGCAACACCTAAAAGTCTGGTTTCATCTGTCCACAAGCAAATGCTGAAAACAGAGAAAATGTAGATTTTCACTTTGGCCAGAGTTTTTTCAGAAAGAATCCTTTTACGCGCATTTTAGGGTAGATGACAGGCAAAACATAGAAAAATATTTCCGTTTTGTGAACAAGGTAGGAGTGACATATAAATTAAGAGAAATTATCCCAGTCTGGTTAGAGTCATTGCCAAAAGTTAGATTTAGATGTGCATGTGAATGTATTAACTTTAGTTTTCCAACTAGTTTGGTGGGAATACCAAAAGATGCTATAGGTATAGAGAATTTAAACAATCATAAAAGCATACAAAGATAGTCATGTAGCGTACTAAGGGAAGTTTTAAGTAAAAAAAAGAAAAAAAAACTGTCTAAAAGGTTTCCCTGATGTCATTTACAGGTATATTCAAGCAATATAAATTCCAACTGTTATTCTGAAACTATTAATGAGGCTGCTTGCAATTTAATTATAAACAATTTTGTCCCTTAATAGGAATAAATGTAGACATAGTGCCAAAAAGGATATTTTTCATCTGGAATGGACACAAACCCAGAAGCAACAAAGAAAAATCTCTGGAGAAACTTCTGGTTTACCATCGAAATTCGAAGCTTGTGCTGTGTTTTACGGACGAAAACCTCAACTAATTAAAGTCAAAGTAATATTATCTGTGCATAATAGATTTAGAAAAACAGTAATCATACGTATCACCTTGAGGCAGCAGTGGGACCAAATAAAATCAATAGCCAAAAGCAAATAACTAATCGAAGCAGGGACAGAAAGAAGGGGTTAGTTTAGTGGAAACTAACATTGTGTGTGGGAAGACATGTCTGACATAAAGCCCTCGAGGCCATACAGCCATAGGAATTAAAAAAGGAGCAGGTGATGCCACTTTATTTAATCAGGCTGCTTATTGTAGGTGAAGTTTTCAACAGCAGCTGTCATGCTTAGGAGAAAAACTCCTGTGTTATGGTTCATTGTTGCGGTCAAACCAAATGAAAAGGAAAGCAATAGCTCACAGACAGCAGATACATTTTTTATGTCACATTTATCTAACAAGCACAGAGAGATAAAAACGTTTCCATCACGTCTTATACACAAAATTGCATTGACAAATATAGATTTCTCCATGAAAATTTAGTAAATAAGATCAAGGATATAGTCTTTTTTGTCTTTTTATTAACTTGGTCAAAAATATTTGCTCAGATTGATCAGATTTGCTTTACAAAACACATAAAAATCCACATAATTTGCCAGAAATCAAGAGTCTGTGGATCCTTTATCTTCTTTGTTTTATTCAGAGTGGAACAAGCATGCAGTAGTAACATGATGATGCCATCAGCTCCACTACTCAACCCTATATAATTGTTGTTGGGACACAAAGGAGCACCATCCATGGGTCTTTTATTGTTCTGGATAAATGGGCTTAAACCGTGCAAGTCTGCCAATTCACTTGGAGCCGTTGAAATTTTCAATGCTCACTTTGTGTTTTGAACTGTTTATAATGTATGTCTTCATGCAAACAACTGTCTACAACATACTGTAGATTCTTGCAAAGTTCAGGAGACACTTCGTCTTACAGAGATACAAGTTAGACAACTTAATTTGTAGTGAATGAATAATCTACAGGTGGAATATATTTCACCTGTATTCTGTCTATTTTGATGTTTTCCATATCACTCTGTATATTTTGATAGCATGGGGAGAATTTATTTTGTCTGTGAGAGAAATTTTCTCAATATCAACATGCTTATTAGGCTTATTCAAAGGTTTGCCTTTAACTTTTTGTGTCACTGACTAATTTCATTATTACAGATGAAAAAATGTGTCCTTTGTTAAAAAGTTCACTAATAATTTCAAGTGAAATGCTTCATGTTTTAATTGACTATGTCTTATATGGGTGTGAGGGGGTTCTTTGTAAGCAAATTGAAAATGTAAAAAATTCTGCAAGTTAATTTCATTGACTAGATTTACTAAACTGATGACACAATGAAGAAAATGGTTTATGTCTCTTAACAAATTTTAATCAAGTTTTGGGTATCAGTGATACATAAAAATTATTTTTTTAAGTTATTGGGGTTTGAATAAATGTATATGGATATTATATTTGATTTATGATTTATGAATAATTGAATATTTTTTTTGTTATCCAGACTAGATTAGTTAGATTTCATTAACAGCTAGTGTTACATAGATTTTACGCTTACTAATAAAAATATGTTGGTGAATATTCAGAATAACACTTGAAAAGTAGCAGTGTCATATTGAAATAACACTGATAGTGTTAGTTATCTCATAGAGTAAAAGTATATTAAAGACCCACTCCGTAACTTTTACACCATGAAAACACATGTTGTCAAAATGTTTTGGTAAAACATCATTTTTGATGTTCATTTTTGGAGCTGTCACTACTGTCCTCCTGCTATTTACTGTACTATAAAACTCTTCAATCGCGGACCGCTTCTCCAGATGTACTGACCAAGTTCCGCTTTACGGCAGTATGCTACGCTCTACCTAATGATATAAACAATTCTATGGTTTTGAGAATTGAGCCGTGGCAGATCCACCAAAGAAACCAAAGAAGCTGCAATCAGAAAAACAGGGAAAATAAACTGTTTCCAAGCAGAAATCTAGCAGAGCTTCACTGCTTGAGAAACATAATATCCTCTGATTCATACCATTGCAAAATAGATGTGCCCGCTGTAAGCCGCAGAGCTGGATGCTGAGCCAGCTTCTCAACCCTTTGGGTTGCTATTAGAAGAACCAAAGAAAAGAAACTGGGCAGCAAGACCAGCTGAAAGCTACCGGAGCTGAAAGCTGCCAAAGCTTCCATGTAATAGTTGTTGTTTCTGGGGTTATTTGTGCATGATGATGTGATACCGTGCCGGGGAAAGTGACAGTTTATCAACTGACACGTTGTTAGTTTAATGTTTTATTGTTTTGGCTGGAGAGCTTGTAAAACCATCAATACACTTTTTCAGATGCGCTCCATAGAGATTTCCACATCCACTTCAGCTGTCGGCTCGGTCTTGCTAATCAAAGAGTATAAAACTGCTGTATTTATGTTTTTTTATGCATTTTGGTTCACTGCATAGTTGAAGCACATTTCATAGTGAGTTACCGTTGCTTTATAGTGCGCATTATTCAGTTAAAGTGATACTTAATGACTTAAATTAGTGCTAAGTCATTAGCGGAAGTAGCTCCGTAGATCTTCACAACATTATTTGGTCATATTTACTCTATAACTGAAATGAATTCTAATCAGAGTAAAATTGACTCTGAAAATGTAACACTGAGATCAGTGTAACTTTTACACTGCACAGGGCAGGACCATATGCTAGCTGGCTCAGTGTTGAAATCGACTCTTTTGTTGTTGCTTCATACTGCTCAATTTACTTTGTGGCGTCCTCCCTACAACCAGGAAAATAGAGCACATCGACCCAGTTCTAAAGTCCTTACAACAGCTCCCTGTAGAGCTCCTGTCACCAACCCCCCAGACCACTCAGGTTCTCTAATTCCAATTAACTTAACATTCCTAGAATTAAAACTAAAGCATGGCGAAGAAGCTTTCAGTTTCTATGCTCATTGACTAGCCTACTACCAGGAGTGGGACCTAAATGAGTCGCCTAACCCAAATGAGGATCAAAACCATGTTTAGGGGAAACTGGATTTTATTTTAAATCCTGCAAAAATAAAATACAATTTAATTATTTGTGACATTTCAAAAATATAGGTACATACAGTACATTGATTAGTTTTATGGCTTGTAATTGTGCAGGGTGAACCCTGGCTCTAGCATAGTGAACACTAGATAGGAACCAACCTTCTGGTAACCTGCATGGATTCAATAAGTATTGAAAACAAATGCATTGAGGGTTACTCCTCACTGAAATTCAGCAAAATACTTTGCTATAAAGAGAAATACACAGATACAGAGCTGTTATACTCATGAATAAAATTTTACTTGTTGCAGGTTGCAAGTGAAAATGGGTCTGATATAAAACATATGTGGGTAAGAAGTTGCAGGTCATCAGTTTTTCTACCTGCTAGTGTGCTGGATTAAAGAAAAAAATGAGAAGCCACTAGTCTAAAGTGTCAATCGTACTCAATTATTAATTTTACAAATTTAAATACCCCTATTCTTTAACTTTGCTCTGTTGCAGGGAAAATCATATAAATAACTATGGCATACAGAAGCAATGCTAAGGGTTAGTTTTGTAAAACTATTTATGTTTTATTTTTATTTTTTGCCAAAGCAGGGGTTGCTCAAGTTGCAATGAAACAGTAGACTTTCCTATTCCAACTTTGGTTATATAGGCACATGTCAATGATGGTGTAAAATGTCATATCCCCCCCCCCCCACCACCACCACCACCACCAAACATCTGCTCCCCAGTTCCTAAATCAGACTTTTGGTATTTATGCTGAGCAGAAAACCTCTCTGGTCCTAATTAAACAGACTTGTGATGTGCAGGAAAGAATGAGCAGATTTGAAGTTTGACAATGTTTTGATCACTGAGTTTTCTTTTAACTTGTTTCTTTCAAACAGAGCTTATTTTAAATGAACTTCCTTTTTTGCAGTCATAGTGCATTCAGTGGAACCTTGGAGTAGTTTGAAAACATTTTCAGCCAACTTAATTAAGAAACCTTAGAGTGACTTCCTTCCACTGTATTAACAGATAAACTTTGAAAACTGCACTATAGTAATCCTTTATTAGTCACAGTGCTTTTGCTCTAATCACCCAGATTCATAAACACCAAACCTAAGCAGAGTTTTGCTTATTTTTTAATAAGTGTGCCACTTAATTAAAGCTACTCAGAGGTGTCAGGAAGTTCTTAGCGATATATGAATCAGACCACACATTAAAGGACACTTATTGAAGGGAAAATGTAAATGTACTGATATTGATTGCATTGTGGTTTCTGGCCTATGTCCATGAGATTTTGATAAATCCATCTTTAAAATTTGAATACCCATATTTTTTAGATATAATTTCTTGTTTTAATTACTTTTGATCTTAAACAGATCGAGAGAACATGTCCATACTATAGAAATATACTACAATTTGTGTGTTTCTCCTTGTTAGTCAGCTTAATTCTAATCACAATCTGTTAATGTGTTGTGTGTAAAACCTCTTGACATGATGATGTTCAAGTACCATAGCTGAAATTTGACCTTTTATTATGCTAATATTTGTACAGATGAGCCTATTTGCATGGACTTTAAGAGTCTGGCTTTATTTGCACTCATTTTGAATACTCAGTGAAACAGTGTCTTATTACATCAGCCATGCAGAACTCATCCCTCTCATCCTCCCTGCTCTGTATTATATCTAAAATTAGTGACACTCTGTGAGTGGTTGGTGCTTTTAAAAAGTAATACTACAAAGACGAAACTGTCTTTTATTGCCACCATCAAATAATTCACAATTGAGAATGATACAATGATAAAAATACATTAATGTCACATGTAAAACCAGAGCATCAGAAGCAAAGAAACTGGAATGCAACTTAAGCTTGTTTTAAAAAAAATAACATAATAAAAAATAAAATAAAATACTGGCTCCATTTTGCCGAGAAGCAGAGGGGGCATCAGGGAGCCTTCGGTCGTTCATAAGTGACAGTGCACAGAATTGATAAAGCTCCTCACTTGCAGCATATTGAAAAAGTACACAACTCAAGCTTGTAAATAAGTCTGCATTACACCAGATATACATGATAATGAATTATATGGGAGAGGATTGATTACTGCTACCAAGCTATACTAAGGTTTCACATTGTACTCTTTTTCAAAACAGAAATGTTAATGCTACTACATATTTTGCTCTCCCTCAATAAGGAAAAAATGGCTTTTTGTTGCTAAGACAGAAAAAAACCCCAAAAAACAGGGCTCATCATGGTCTGGAATATTAAAGGAGCAACACTGATCACTCTTATTAAGGTACAGCTGTTAAAGATGGGAGATGATAATATACAAGCAGCTTGATTGTCAACAAACTGTAAACTAACTCATTGCTAATATGCTACTTTGTGCTCCACTGTGAAATGACAAAATATTTGTATGGATTATAAAAAATTAAAAACAGCTTCTAAATGTAATTTATTAACTGTATTAAATGGGCTTTCTGCCTGTAAGCAGGAGGCCCCTTTTAACATTTTCCAATATTATGCCAAAATTAGCGATATAACAAACACGCGACAACTCAAAAATATATTAAAAATACAAAACCTCATAACAGTCACACCCCAAACATGGAGCCATCAATGGTTTAAAAAAAAGCTTTAAAAAAAACTATTCTGCAAAATAAAACAACATTATTTCAAAAGATGTATTCCCCTCCCATTCAGCATCCATTACAACTACTTGCACATTGCACATATGAGGCGACATGAATATTGAGGTGGAGTGGATTGGGAGGACAAGGAGAAGTCTAAGAGTTATCCAGAGAAAGAAATGGGGTGGTTATCGTCCATTAATCATTAATGAGGGGAACTCGCCCTGCCCAAAAATGGTGGAACGCTGGAGCGGTGGACAGGTTGCTCTAGGAGGTGGAGAATGGTACGTATAGCTCAGAGGCTGCCAGTACAAAGGGGATGCTCCTTGAGTTATTTCAGCACTGAACACGAAGGAATAGATCGAGGAAGTTGCACTGAGTGATACCTTTGAATGGGGAAATATGATTTCTAGAATGAGAATCATGGAACAAGAACTGCAAGGGATTCAGAGGGTTCAGAGTTACCCTATTAATTAACACTCAGGCATAGAGTGACCAAATGACAGCTCCTATTATCCAACAAATAATGAGCCTTCACGTCAAACAGGTGTGCTGCCAGCAGGAACCGCCTACCTGCAAGAGCTGCAGCTCGTCTGCACCGTGCCCTCTAGTGCATACCTGTGTGGAGATGTTAGACCAAGCAGAAATAAACAGCCCACAATCCTGACAGTTTTCATGATAAAGAAGGACTTTTCAATTCATTCGGTCACTGTTCATCCGCAAACTTTGTGAAAAACAACATTTGTTTCATTCATCGCAACGCTTGGCCACAACTGTAGATTCCCATAAATGCAAACAAATAAAAACAAAGAGAGTGTACTTCTTGACAGGTTAAAAGTGTATAAAGTGTGATATGTTTAGATACCATTATTAGAACCGTGACAATCAACAACTTTTTTCCCGTATTGTAGCAGCAGATATTGGAAAGACTGAAAGACCTTGTCATGCATTTGGGTTTTAAATTTATTTAGAAATGCTTTGTTGTTTCTAAAGATTGAAAGTGAAACAAGATTCTGTAAATCTAAAATTCTTCATCACATCTACTGTACATAAAAGTGCCTTTTCATATAAATATGTACTGTCTGCCCAAGTATAATAATAAATATTATAGATGAATTCAGCCAGAAAATCTTTGCCTCTAAGTCTTTTAAAGGACTGTATAGTACTGTATAGTTTAGTATTCTGTCTCTCCGTTCTCTGTTGATTTTTCTGTGTTGAAAAGCAATTACTGAGCAGGACAGCGGGGGATGCTAACTTTCCATGGCAGGTCTGCTCACCGTTGCACGGTAGTTTCTGTTAATAGTTTTTTTTTCTTCAGCTTGTGAACTTATTCCCCCCTCAAGGAGCAATGGATGACAGAAAGAAAGTTTTAATTAAGCTGTAAAGGTTTTTACTAGAAGTGTAGCTCACAGAATACTCTAAAAACGCATGCAAACAAACACAGGAGCCTGTTTTGCTGTTTCTCTACACCTTCTTATGTTCAAAATCGCTAAAAGGCCATTGTTGGGTAAAAATAGTGGTTGACCTAGAAAGAATCAATCACAGGGGTCGGAGAGAAATTGCAATCAATTGAGCTCTGCAGAGGGAGATAAAATCAGTTCTACAGAGGGAGACCAGGAGAACACTGTAAGGAATGAGCCACCGTGTCTGTCTGTGCTCCTCCTCCCAGCCTCACAGCTCCTCAGTGTCCTGGTCACCTGGCCTCAAAGGGGGATCCCCTCTGAAGTCTCTCTTTATTTAGTCACAGTTCATTAACATATTAAAAGAACATTATGACATGCAAAGGAGCATATGACTGAAACCAAATGACATTTTAAAAGTACATTTGAACTATGTAATAAAGACAGACACCCTAAGAAAATAATAATACATTATTATTTTACCTACCATTTCCCCCTGAAATTTGGTTTTTAAATGTGATCACGAACAAAAAAAAGTTGTAAAAAAGGGAAAAACTCAAATAATGTAAAAATATAAGAATCATAAAAACCAGACTACAAAAGGTTTCAAAATAAGCAACATCCCAAATTCAAAAAATGTAATAAGACATACAACAAAGAAATTACAAAAGTAAGTAGCTCCTAGTTTCACCTAGACATTATCCAATTAATCGCTACCTGAACAATAGTTTAGATTAATGGAATCATAAAAAGGTTTTTACACATGTTAATTACACCACATCTTCTTCTTCATTTCTGTTTTCATCTTCAAGCCTATGCCAGTTGTCAGCCAGCCCATGAGATCCCACTGTCCATTACTGCTTTCCTTCAGAAGCAAATAGAGTGACCAGAGCTACCCGATGTTGCATCAGCATGGTCCTCATCGCCAGTTGTTCAGGATCGTTGGCTAGAGGCAAATAAGAGGACTAGCCCTCCAAAACAGAGGTTTGACCGCTAGGGGACAGGGATGCTGGGTCACTCTGTCCTTTGTAGCCCAGACTTCCCCACTGTCCCGTGTCTAGTCCCCTAATTGCCCTTTGCAATTTGCAGTGTGAGATGTGTATCCACGAGGGTCTCTCAGCAATTTTCACAGCCATGAGCGTGAAAGGTCTTTCCCAGCGGGGGCTCGTCCAGTTCTTTCTTTTAATCACCTTGATGAACACCCAGTATTCAGGTTTGATTGGCTTTTTTAGGATCCTGCAAAACAAAAGGAGAGGTAGGCAGATTGTGTGCGCTTTGCACTTTTTTGGCTAGGATAATTTTAGGAAATTGGACTCGCTTGGGTCTCATATTCCCTTTTGGGTTGTGTTTGATACATGTTGGGCATATTTTGCAGAAATGTTTTAAGTTTGTTTAAGGTTGTATGTTGTAAAGTGTTGCTGTATTATTGATACCATCCCCCCTGTGGAGACATGGCAAGGCCCATGGCTCACAAGAGCAGCAGCTTTAAACAATGATTTGGATAGGGTAGATTTATTATGAACTTCATAAAGTCCATTTTCATTTAGAATGGCACCTTTTGTTTTCCATAATTGTTTTTCAGAAGAGGGAGCGTTTGTTTGCATGTCTTTCAAAACAGTCTGATCTATAAGTTTCTGCTCTGTGGTCTGTGCACAAACATCAGAGGAACCGAAACTGCCTTGTGCAGCTGCTTTTGCGACTTCATCTTGTTCATCATACTCTGAGAGAGGGACCACAGCTGGGTGTCAGAGTCATCTTGACCTGAACCCTGGTCAGCATGGGGTTGTTTTTCTATTACTTCTTCTTGCGTCCGGGAAAGAGCTTTCTCAAAGAAAAAAAGGACTCTTCTTTTCGTTTTTCAGTGTCTTGCTAGGCTTGGTCAACAGGCCCGTCTGGCTCCTTATCCTTCTTTGTGATTCTAAGCCTTTGTTTTATTAAGGTACCATCTACTTTTTCTTCAATTGCAAATTGATCTTTAGAAACAGGAGGACATAGAGACCCCCCCCCCCCCCCCCCCCCCCCCCCCCCCCCCACCAACACCACCAGCCCCCGGCTGGTTTGCGGGGGTTGGTGGTGGAGACATATAAGGATTTTCTTCAACAGACCCAGCAAGGGGGACTGTCTGTGGTGCATAAGGCAGGGGACACAGTGTGAGTTCGTCACCGAGCTTTTTCATAACAAAAGCCTAATCTTTAGATCCTTTGTTCTCTTTTCTCTTTTTTAAATTCTGCTTCCTCTTCCCTGTTTCATCAGCCCAGATACGTGCTATCCTCAACTCTGTTTTACTTCCTACTTTTTCCCTTTAGCGAGAAGTGTTTTTGCTTCGAGAACACATACTAATTGTTTCCATTGATTTCCTTTTAGTTTCCCGTCTACTTTATACTTTTTGCGCCATTTGTCAGAAACTGAAGATTTTCGGGGTCCTTGTTATGCATATACTTTGAATCTCCCTCTAATTTGTCGGTAGAAACATTGTTTCCCATCTTTGTGTTGTGTTTATATAACCCTTAATGGGTTATTTTAATTAGTCTGGTAAAGTCTGGTGTTAGAATACCAAAATAGTTCTAGGAGGAATGAAAAAGCAAGAACTATTAAATTAGTCTGTCGATGAGTTAGAGTTAGTCATTTATTCTTTAATTAATTAAATTAATTTCTGGTCATTTATTTGAGATTTTTTAATTGTAATCAATTTCTGCTAAAACCGGATCGTATAGGTTTTACTGTAAGTGTCTCTTTTGTGCAACTAGATTGAGCCTATAGCCTAAGTCCGCACAGAATGTCTCTTGTAGTGCCCGTCAAACCGTACGTTAACACCGTTAGGTTTCAGGTTGGACTGTCATACATAAAGATTATGTTCTGTGCCTATCTTACTTTATCAACCTAGGGTGCGGTATATCGTTCTGATTCTGCTGTTTGTGTTTTTACTCCCATACACTGGCGTACTTTATTTCCCAGCGAGGTGGAATAGATTCGTAAACCTAATCCGTTACAACCTTTTCCAGCGAAGGTGGACAGACTCGCAAGTCTGGTCCGTTTCGACCTTTTTTGAGGTGGATAGGTTTGCAAACCTGATCTGTTACAACTGTTGTACTTTACTTTTTTTGGGGCTACATATGTTTTAAATATTTCTGGTAGGCATTCAGAGGTAGAGGTCTGTTTTATAACATTCAGAGGTAAAAGACACACTGTTTATCAGTATTTTAATTGGGCCTTGGATAATGGGGAGTATGTGTGACCTTTGAGGACCTCTGAGACAAAGAGTTTTATTGCAGGCTGTAAAACCAGGATGTTTATAGATAAGGATGGAGGCCATAAAGCTGGGAGTTTTGCTTGGGAGGATCATAAAAACCATAAAACTCAGAATGAACTTTTGACTTGGATCCAGGAGAAGGACACGTCCCTCTTATGCTGGACGGACCAGTCATTGTCAAGACACTTTTGAAAAACGTTCTGATTGGAGCAGATTAATCCTGGGAGGTTTTGGACGTTTATAAAAGTTATGACACGAAAACCATTCTTTGTCAGATCTCTTTGTCTGGCCCAGAGAAAATAGGGCATGTTTCTCTGTAAACTGCAATTTGTTAATCTGTTTAAAATAAAAGTGAGAACTGGAAATTGGTTCCTTGTCTCTGTTTTGAACATGCACTGAATTATTTTTTGATAAATTTTAATTCTACAAATGGTGACCTCGAACGTGTGCAGAGTTTGGACCAAGATCCAGTTATCTAACATTGGGTAATGTTGTCATGCAAGTTAAATATGTTTTTTGTTTTGAGCAGATTAACTGTTGCGGGCCCGTGGTTGAAGCTGCTCCGTTGTCTGTGTCTCTGTTCTGAGCATGACTGCGACCTGCTTTGCGCTCCGCAGAGAAACACCGGTGCCTGCTGGGAGATGGAGTTTGTTACTCTGCGCGCCCAGGGGGACAATGGAGCAGATGGACCGGATGGAGCGGTCCCTTCAACGACTCAAAATCGGAGCCAAAGTGCGGATCGGGGCTTGAGAATTGGCATCTCAATTTCGAAAGGACGCTTTCGGAAGATTCTTCAAGGCTGGCAAACGAAAATAGATTGCAGTAGAGCCTGTGTTGCCCTCTGTTAATCTGGACGGATTACCTTGTTGAAGCCGACGTCTCTCCAAACGTGCGCTTGAGCAACGCGAATTGGATTGTGAAATGGTCCGACTTTTGGTGTGTCCGATTGAGGTTAGTGTTGTTGGTGTTACTTTTTAATAATATTGTAAAAGTACTGTATTTGATGTTTTGCGGTGACGAGCTGGTGTGTGATGCGCATGTGCGTATGTGTGTGAGATGGTTTTTTACGCAGGCGCTTTGCGAGACGTGCTGGAGATGTTGCGTTTGTGTTAAAATGTTATAGTATAAATAATGAACTCGAGTATAATAAATAAATTAAAATAGATAAATAAATATATAACTAAATATGATGGATAACTGAAATTAAAAATCTATAAGAATTAGTTGTGAACATTTACAACAGGCCATCAGAGCGAACGCCCAAGCTAGGTGGTGTGATGGCGGAGCTACTTCTGTGTGATTTTCTGCTTAATAGCACGGCTAACATACAACAGCTTTGACTATATGTTTTGATAAATAAATTAGTGGTAATAGGCGGTTTTCTGCCATCTGTTCGAGTCTTTTGAGTGGTTTTCTGGAGGCCGGCGCCGGGAAATTTCTCAAAGCAGACTACGAAAATTGTAACAGATTGGTGTAAACCTCCGCGATAAAATAATTAATAAGGTCTAAAAGTCACCGCTTATAATGTTGTGTTTTTTGTTAATGGTTTTGGGCTGTAACGGACGTTGTAGATTCGGTGTTTTCTGTGCGGGACGGCTGTTTTGGAAACATATGTTTCAGTCCGTGTTGGACGGACAGGAGATTGTTTTGTTCGTGCCGAATTAAAGTTTGGTAAAGTGGTATAAATTGTGCGGATTAAGTCCTGGTATTGCGGTAAGTAATTTTCTAAAGTGTGTGTTGCGATTTTCTTGACTGTTTTCGCCGTACGTTTTGTACTGTTTTAGGTTTCGTTGCACAAAGAGAGCTAACGGTAGCACGTTGCTGTGGGCTGCTGTGCTATGCTAGCGGTTTTGCTTTTGTGTGTCAATGTGCATGTTCTGTGTGTTGTAAGCTAAAAGTTGATTTTGGATAGAAAGTGATTACAGACTCCTGCAGACGATTGCCTTGTTAAGACTTAAACGAATTTGGATTTTGTTAAATTTTTCTAATTAATTAGGATGTAAAACGGCCTCAAGATAACTGTTCAGATAAATTTAGTTTGCTACTCATTTGGACTCCCTTAGGCAATGTTTTAGCACATTTTCTACGAAGGGCAATTTAAGGTGTTTCACATTTAACTGAACTGTTACAATACGGAGATTAAAGATTAAGAAGTACATGCTGAATTTAGTTAACTGGTTTTGCCAGAGAAGGCTCAATTTATCACATGAGGAGAGCATGTACATTTATTGGGATAATGATGCATGTTACAATTAAACGCAAATGACTAAGAACAGTTACTCATGAGTCGATTCTGACTTGGTGAAGTTTTAATTTTTGATTTCATCTTTAAAATTAAAAAGAGGGGAGTGTATAGTAAAAATAAAAGTTGCATTTTTTGAATCTTTAATTAGGTGGATTTGTTGCTTTTTGATTGATCTAAGCAGGATTTGATTAAGTTGGCCTAAATAAAGATAAAGCTATGAGTTGGTGTAAACCTCCGCGATAAAATAATTAATAAGGTCTAAAAGTCACCGCTTATAATGTTGTGTTTTTTGTTAATGGTTTTGGGCTATAACGGACGTTGTAGATTCGGTGTTTTCTGTGCGGGACGGCTGTTTTGGAAACATATGTTTCAGTCCGTGTTGGACGGACAGGAGATTGTTTTGTTCGTGCCGAATTAAAGTTTGGTAAAGTGGTATAAATTGTGCGGATTAAGTCCTGGTATTGCGGTAAGTAATTTTCTAAAGTGTGTGTTGCGATTTTCTTGAGTGTTTTCGCCGTACGTTTTGTACTGTTTTAGGTTTCGTTGGACAAAGAGAGCTAACGGTAGCACGTTGCTGTAGGCTGCTGTGCTATGCTAGCGTTTTTGCTTGTGTGTGTCAATGTGTTTTGTGCTTTAAAATAACTGCATGTTATGTGTCTTGTAAGCTAGAAGTTGATTTTGGATAGAAAGTGATTACAGACTCCTGCAGACGATTGCCTTGTTAAGACTTCAACGAATTTGGATTTTGTCAAAATTTTCTGGTTAATTAGGATGTAAAACGGCCTCAAGAGAACTGTTCCGATATATTTAGTTTGCTTAAGGCACTGTTTTAGCACATTTTCTACGAAGGGCAATTTAAGATGTTTCACATTTAACAGAACTGTTACAATACGGAGATTAAAGATTAAGGAGTACATGCTGAATTTAGTTAATTGGTTTTGCCAGAGAAGGCTCAATTTATCACATGAGAGCATGTACATTTATTGGGATAATGATGCATGTTACAATTAAACGCAAATGACTAAGAACAGTTACTCATGAGTCAATTCTGACTTGGTGAAGTTTTAATTTTTGATTTCATCTTTAAAATTAAAAAGAGGGGAGTTTATAGTCATAATAAAAGTTGCATTTTATGAATCTTTAATTGGGTGGATTTGTTGCTTTTGATTGATCTAAGCAGGATTTGATTAAGTTGGCCTAAATAAAGATAAACCTATAAGCAGTAATTATAAGAATAGAACGAAAAGCAAACGGTGTTAATTGGAAAGCAACAAACTGGTCTAAATTATTTTTAATAAGCACCGTGTTGAATGGTACAGAGAATAAACCTTCTCAGAACTGCATATATTCTTATCTGAGACCACGAACAGTTTATGAATTCTTTCTGTGATTTAAATAAGTATCATTTATGCTAAAATTATGTTTGGCTTATTTCTGATGGCTCTATAGACTTTAGAAATATAGCTTAGTCTCTGAATAAATGACCTAAAGGAGACTGGTGTTAAAATTATTTACACAATTGAACATTCTTAAGGATTTTGTGGACACTAAATGCTTATTGGATTTATCAAATTTCAACTGGGGCTCAAGGAGTAACCCAGCATATTTCAATTCCGTTACAAATTGAATGTTTTTACCATGCAAAACAATACTTATCATAGTATATTTTCTAAACTAGTGGGATTTGAATGTTTGAGTTTGAAAAAAAGAAAACATTAAAACACAGAGTCATTTTTAAGGCATCAGTTTGTTTTTAAACAGGCTGGGGACAAATTTGGACTTGGTCTAAGGATTGAAAGTAAATGAATATCGGCGGTGATCGAAATGATGGTTTAATTTAGAAGTAAGAAGTAAATTCTAATTAATTTATTCTGATCGTGTAGAAGCAAAATGTGATTGGACCAGCTACATTGAAATAATTTTTACCATATATTTGAATGCACATTTTGTTTTGACAAATAAGAATTGGTTTTAGTTTTAAAAGTTTAAGATTAATCTTTCAGATGTTATTTATTGATTGTTAGCTAGTCCACTTGATGCTGAGAGTAAATTTACAGGTCCTAAAACATTTTGGAACAGTTCTGATCATAGAATAATGGCATAATATATCATTTGATTAGTGGGGACTCTGTAACTGACAATTTATTTAGATTTTTTGATTTTATTTTCTTTATTTTCTTTATTTTTTCCTTATTTTTATTTTTTTCTTTTTCTCTCTCAACCTTTATATATTTGGTTCGACTTGGATTCTGACCCAGATTTCTGAACTGCGGTCTGCTTATTAATTAGAACTTTGGAAAAATGTTAATTTGAGAAGCTGGATTAAAGAAAACATGATTCAGTGGTAATTTATTTGACATTTCTAGAAGCTTCAATTCAATTTGGTGTTTATCATTGGAGAAAAAAAAAAAGAAGCCTGAGAGGATAATTGGGATTGAATTTAAAATGATGGTTTTTGTTTTTTATTTTAATGCTACTAGTTTTTGTTTAGAGAAATCTTATCTCTTGAACCTCCTTAATTAATTTTTTTTTTGTTCTACTGCTAAGGGGAATTAGACTACTATGTATCCTACAAAAATTTAAGAGGAGTTTTAGTTGCAAAAATCAGTTTGACTATGTTTGATTCACTTCACAGAATCTGACAAATGTTCTTGAAGTATGAACTGTTTCGTTATTTACAACCAGAATATCTTGCCCAGTTGGCTTTTTGGGTTTGTTTAAAGAGGAATCATATAAGCAAAAGTTACTTTGAATTTAGATTAGACTTTTAGAAAAAAAACAAGTACTTTAGGTTTGGCAATTTCTAACAATAAGCAACCACCTGGTTACTTTCACATCAATTTGATCAGGGAATGAGACGTGCCTGTTTTGCACTACGGTCTTAAAGTCCCACAGAGATATGTATAGGGTAGCTGTTTTGTCAGTGATTTAAATCTTGGATTTTTTCTTTAGAAATATGGATAGAATTTGAAGTATAGCAAACTGAAGACTATTTTTGTAAACTATGTTGTGTTTATCAGTCAGTACTATTCTCTGATTTTGTTTTAAACATTTGATGTTTTTAATTTTGATATTTTTGTCTGAGCCAGCTTGATAGAGATCCAGTACACTTAAGTGATGGGGAGTTTGGAGACTGGATCGTTATTGGTAATTGCTCAGATGGGAGGAGCTTCACAGGTAACCTTGACAACACCAACAACAGTTATAACTGGAAGGGAACCTAGTTGGACATCTTTATCTCACTGTAAGTAGCATGCTTATATTAGCAGAAATTATTAATTGATTAAAGGGACAGAGTCTGGGAAAAGTGGTGTGAAGTCTGAATTTCAAAGGGGTTTAGTTCAATATGAGCTATTCGTCTCAACCTCAGTGAAGCGAAACCAGGAGAGCCACTTTTCCATAGAGACTGTTTATAAGAGGGACAGAAAAAAGGGGATAGAACCTTTGCAGATGGTTATTGCCTTTATTTTTGTTATTGCAATGTTTTGGTGGTGCTTTAGCAATATCTAACAGAAAAATCCAGCCTTTTTTAATTTTATTTTATTTATCTATTTACTTTGTGAACAGACCACTAAACTTTGAAGAAAAGAATTAGTGAATGGTATCGATGCAGTTTATACCTGAGGAACAGACATTATGTTATGAATTGTTATGTTTGCTCTCAGACACCATTTTGTAGGACATCAACATAGAGCCTACTGATCTTACTGATTAATTTTCAGATATTTTACTCACCTCAAGGAGTTGGGAGACTGTTGAGACTGAAATGTATTGCCCAGGAAGGAAGTTATGGGGGTGATGAATTGAAATAAATATAAAATGGTTAAATCACTAAAAAAAAAGAACTAAGTGTGTTGATAAAATATTGCGATGGTCAATCTTTATAAATATTTAATTTACACATGAGATGAAAGAGACATTTATCAAATTGACAAAATAGAGAAAGGCATTGCATTGATAAAGTATAGAATATAAATTGGATGAAAAAATGAAGGAAGCATTATTAAAATAAGCAGGGGAAGAATTAGAACAACAGTTTAATTAGACATATAAGGATTAATTATCATTCCTGTTGGAGAGAGCAAACCTATTAATTAGTATATTTTTACCAGAACTAATACTGAAGAAATTATTACTAGTATAAATGATTGAAATAAAATTAAAATAGAGCCCACATAGGCAGTCTGAGTGGGAAAGATATTTAAATTCAGCATTCGAGGAAGGAGACTAATGAATATGAAAATAAAAAGTTTAAATAAAACTTGATTTGAATAGGCTGAGAGGATTGACTCTCTGTCTGTTTTTTTCTTCCTCTAATTATATATTTTTTCTCTTTTTCCCATCCCGCAATAGAGAACCCCTCAGATAACATTCTTGAGATGTAATTTATGTTCCTGGGGAGATAAGATGGGTGGGGGTGCGTGGGCTGATGACGGATAGTGCCAGGCGCCCGCCATAACTGCCAAAGAAAGAAAAATCTATACGACCAGCGCAGAAGTTCTTCGGTCTTGTGCTCTGCTCCCAAACCAGGGGGGCACCAGTGACTGAATATTTTCAGGGGTGAAGCAGGGGGCACCCTCAAAAGGAGCACATTTCCTCATGCTGAACTGAACTTTCAAGGACAATATGTGTGAATCCACTTGGCTGGTGTAAAATGGACAATTTCTGCTGAAGAAGTGACGATCAAAGGCTGCTGATTCAATGTCACTGTTGCTGAACTAACCACAAGAGTTTCTGTTTTTCTGATCGAAGGTGGCCCTGGTTGCTTGAACTCTGAAACCCCCGTGCCTTCCCCAGAATTATCTCCAGGTAAAATACCACCATTTACCGGGAACAAAATTTGGAAAGTTGGGTGGAAGGGAGAACTGGGCCTATAGCATGGGGTTGCTGGCTGGTGAGAGAGAAATTTTTTTTTTCCTTATTTTTACGTTTCATCCACAGGGATGTACTAAATTTAAAATAGGATATATTGTAATGGAACAGCTAAATCAAAAGTAAGTCAGAATTTTATTTGATTTCTAGCAGAAAGAATGAATCAAAGTGCTTAACGGTTTAAGATAATTAAAAAGCTGAAATGGATAATAGAATAATTGATAACATTTAAAAAGAGACATAGTAAAACAGACATAAGTGTCTTAAACTTGATAAATAAAATAAGTAAATAAAAGAATCAATTTAGGTGAACAAGCAAATGGATAGTAATCAGTTGAACTGTAGACAAAAAGTAAACTCTTGAGCCTGCTCTTGCTTTTACATCCATCAATGAGGGAGGTGTTTTTGTTTAGTTTTCAGGAATAACAACGGTGTTGAACCAAAATAAGATGGATTTGCTCTTTCCCCAGGGATTATTTTTTAATTAGATGGGTGAAATAATTTCTCAGCACAATACAGTTGGATTAGATTGAAAAGGAGTGGATGTCCAATGAAAGAACAAGGAATCGGGAACTAACTTTTACCTTATATTTCAATGTTAGATAATAGTTTACTTTTTGCATTTTAGATGGTGCATTTGTATTGTTATGTTATTAAAATGACATACTTGGTCATGTTGGTATATACTGCTTCTATCAACATGGATGCTACATAAGAAGGAAGGCTGAGGTAACTGGCAGAAACTAATCTCTAATTGGACAACAAATTCTGCAGGGGTACTCAGGACTCAGAAAAGAGAAAAACAAACATTATAGTACAATGTCAAAGTATTATTAATAGGGGAATATGATATAGCAAAGATTTAATACAGTTACCAACATTCTAGGCTAATGTTTGTTTCAGATTATGACTCTTTTTAACTTAATGACCCACCGGATATAAAGCAAAATCTTTTAATCAAAAATAAATGTGACTTATATAAAGGGGATGACTATGACAGGCAAACCAAGTCTGTGTAGCAGATTGGTTCAGGGCAATACACAATTTAGGACTTAATTTTTAGCAAATTGATAATGTATGGTTGCAGGCTTTAAACATATTTGGGATTTAACGTGATTATGCAAAATTATAAGTAGGTTGACCAATTTTTAATAAATTGCAGTTCCAATTAAATTTTATGAGGCCAGGTTTGAGGACAATTTTTACCTACTGTCAGTACTGTGATGGAAATTTTTTTTTAGATCTGTCTGGGTTAAGCGGATAGGGGATGATTGATTACATACATGATGACTTCGGTCAGGGTTGCGGATTTCTTTTGGTATTCACTTGTACGTCTGCATCTTAATTTAAGATCAAAATTGGCTAACATGACTGCACAGTCGGGGCTTATTGTCGAAAGGCCCTCTAAATTGTTTTGATAATCATCAAGAGTGATCACAAGACCGGATCAAAAACTGTCATTTTTTAGATGTTTACAAGCTTATGCCCCCAGGATTCAACAACACGTGAGGAGCACACAGTCTCCTCTGGTCTCAGAGGTGCGGCGGCTGACTACAGCTGCTGAAGGGGTCCAAGGTACAGCTCCACGACCCTTGGGGACGAAGGCGTGAGGAGGCCAAGTGGTTCAGCCAGTTCCAGATGACAGCTGGGAACACACACGAAGTGCAGCTCCACGGCAACGACGAACCTGGTTGAGGATCAGCAGGAATCTACCTAAAGAGGGTCAAGAAGGTTTTGACCAAGCTGAAACGGAAGCTGAAGCCACAGGCGGCGGGGCCTAACTCACCCAGAAGATTTGTTTGGGTGTTGATATTAATCATCCAGCGTGATCTATGTGCCAATGAAGGAGATGGGCAATTGAAATTGCCATCTCAAAGAGGGATATACAGAAGAGGATCACAACTCATCAATCAGCTTCACAGCAGGTTTTGACCACTCCACATCGGTGGGAGAGTGGTTATCTGCATATATGGGAGTAAAACTGGAACACTGATCAGCTCTGTACATCGCTCTCGCAGCTGCCAGGTGCCACCATTGGGGGGTTAACCACGAGAGTGAAGAAAGAAGAACAGAAGATAAAAATATATAAAAGACTGAATAGACTTTTTAATAATTTTTTGCATTTTACAGGTTGTTTAACTATTTTTTATTCACAAGTGCAGATTGTTAACCCTGCCTAAGAGGGTTTCTTAAAGAATTTTTAATCAGTTAATTTTCAGGATTTCTTAATTTCCAGTTGTTTTTTAACGTTGTATTAAGGTTTGCAATAATAAACAAAGAGGGTCTACTAGATAGAAAGATAGTATAGCTGAGCAGAATTAGGGAAAGGAAAGACTAAATAGACTTGAGGATTACATTTTTAAAGGGTTACCTACTATTACATTTTTGGGTTTTGAATTTAGTTTTTGGGAATTGTTAAAATAATATTTTTTGTATAATGCCAAAAGAGGGTGAATTTATAATTAACAGATTGACATTTTTGAGTAATGGGAGTTAAGGTTAAAAAGGTATTTTAACAGGTTGTGTTTTGAATTTTAATCTGGAAGTCTTGTTGTGGTATCATATGAAAGACTTCATGTTTTAAACTGATGAAATTTCTTGGGTTTGATTTTTTTTGCAGTCTCAAAATGCTTTACAGGTTTTAGATCTTAGGTTTTAAACACTAACCTTGAAGGAGAGTACAGAGGAGATATCAATCTATTTGAAAATAGATTGAAAGAGGGAGTTGTTGTATCTTATTTTTTGGGGCTAATATCTTTAGTAAGAATTCAGAGGTAGAGGTCTGTTTTATAACATTCAGAGGTAAAAGACACACTGTTTATCAGTATTTGAATTGGGCCTTGGATAATGGGGAGTATGTGTGACCTTTGAGGACCTCTGAGACAAAGAGTTTTATTGCAGGCTGTAAAAACAGGATGTCTGTAGAGTGGCAACCAAGGCCATAAAACCAGGATGTGTATAGATAAGGATGGAGGCCATAAAGCTGGGAGTTTTGCTTGGGAGGAATCATAAAAACCATAAAACTCAGAATGAACTTTTGACTTGGATCCAGGAGAAGGACACGTCCCTCTTTGAGACTGCATAATTCTGGACGGGCCAGTCATTGTCAAGACACTTTTGAAAAACGTTCTGATTGGAGCAGATTAATCCTGGGAGGTTTTGGACGTTTATAAAAGTTATGACACGAAAACCATTCTTGGTCAGATCTCTTTGTCTGGCCCAGAGAAAATAGGGCATGTTTCTCTGTAAGCTGCAATTTGTTAATCTGTTTAAAAATAATCTTATTTTACCTGGTTGTTTGTTTGTATACTTTACCGCACAACCGCCATGTTCACCTATGCACAGCTCTCGCGAGAACTCAGCAGCTCATCCTCTCATCCTCCTCTCTCGACTCCACCTTTCCTAGCAAAACCACGCCTCAATACCAGTTTGACGAGCGTTTGACATAAAGTTTTTGCCCTGTGGGTGAACCCTAACCCCCCTTCCTCCTCTGGAAGTCCCCCTCCCTCTCCCCCATGTTAACCCCCCCTCATGCTGACCTTTGACCCCTCCCTCTCCCCCTCTTTGACCCCCCCCCCTCCCCACTTTGACCACCCCTCGTGCTGACCTTTGACCCCCCCTTCCTCCTCCGGAAGCCCCCCCTCTCCACTTTGACCACCCCACGCTGACCTTTGACCCGATCCATCAAATCTCACATTCCTGAGTGACACAATATGGTGCTATAGTCTTCTATGGTTGCTTTAGTTGTTTGCTGTAGCAATTCTTATTTTGCAGACTTCCGCGTATCAGACCTGTTTCACTGTCAGAAGCAGAACTCTTATTTATTTGCCAGTTGTATGGGAGTTACCTTACTTTCCCCTTAAGATTTAGGTGTAGACTTTTGGTTTTTTGCAGTTTTCCTCTTAACTTATGTGCCGAGCCTCTGGAACTACACTATTAAACAAAACTTTTTTAGTGGATCGCTTCCAAAGGACCTCTGTAAGACTGTGGATCAACATCATGGTGTTTTACTAAGCTGAAGACTTGTGCCCAGCTACCTACTAAACCAGATAACCTTTTCCGGACACCTCTGAAAAGACTGTGTGGATTAACAACATGGAATACTGCTCAGCCAAGAACTTTGATAAGCTACTCGAAAGACAGAATGCCCTGGAGGAAAAGCTCTGGAATATGGAAGAAAAACTACGCCATTTGGAGATAAACTATGACATTAATGCTGGATATAACAATGAGACGACAATACATACTAAGGAGCAACAACAACAGAAATTCTACAGCCCCGTGCTTCGGTCCAGCCTCAATCAGGGAGCACCGACAAGTACCGTTCCCTCACTCTCTACCCCTGGAATTCATTTAAAGAACAGATTTACAGCCTTAGACTGTCTGCAAGACACGAGCCCTCCGACCGGTCAAGGGCAGCAGAAGAAATTGAGGAACACCGCTATGGATGGAAAAAAGGAAAAAAGAAACAAAGAACAAGAGCGTACCCACTTTAAAGTAACCCCCCGAGCCAAGGTTCTGATTATTCATGACGGCTCCATAAGTGGGATTCATCACTTCCTAAGTAATCACATCCAAAGAACACTATAAGACAGATTATGAAAAAAATCCCCTCAATTCTTGCTCTTCACCCTCCAATTCACTCACTGATCATACATGCTGGATCTTATGACATCACGCTATGTCAGAGTGAATTATTAAAAGCTGATGTGTCACAACTGCTGGTAATGTTGAGCCAACTCAATATCTCAAACACCTGGATTTCTGGCCCAGTTCCAGAAGGTAAGGACGAACGTTTCTCTACAATCAGATCTCTTCACAAATGGATGAAAACCAAATCTTTGGAAACTTCCGTCGGATATGTAAACAACTGGAAGATCTTTAGGTCGGCGAATCACTTATTCAAAGACAATCAACACTATCTCAATAAGACTGGAATTAAACTGCTGGCTGCTAATATATTTGCATATTTGAACAGCAATGCTCAAAACTCACCCAAGGTCAGCACCTCAACTCCAACAGATAAGCTGCCAGACGCCGGCGCCTCCAGCTTCACACAAACTCCTACAATCTCTCACAGTTCCCCGGAGGTCAGCGCCTTAGCTCAGCGTGCTGATAATAATAGACCATTAGACGGGGCATTCAGCCTATCACAGACCTCTGACAAGAAAACTTCTCAACCAGCACCAGTCTGGTTACCGAGAAAATAGCACTCCGGTGACTATTAATAATAGAAATTACAAAAGGGAGTGCCGTCAGGTTCAACTCCAGGTTCACTATGAAATCTACAAAAACAGGTTGAACAAATATAACTTAACCTTGAAAACTGCAAGGGAATCATTCTTCTCTGAAATCATTAACAAAAACATTAATAACGCTCAGACCTTATTCGCAACAGTTGAAAGACTAACCAATCCTCCAGTGAGAGCAGCTCCTGAGCTACACTCCACTAGGGCCTGTACTGAATTTGCCAACTTCTTCACTGAAAAGATTCTAGAAATTAGAAGATCAATCTGTAAAGCAGCAACCAACCCACCAACATTATCATTCCCACTTAAAAATAATGCAGATAAGATGTCTGATTTCAAAAAACTGAATCAATTACATCTTGATGAAATTATTAAACAACTGAACTCCTCCTCTTGCTGCCTCGATATCTTACCCACACCTTTTTTAAAGAAAGTTCTCCCTGTCATTAAGTCCGATGTGATGCAAATAGTTAACGCATCCCTCCAGTCAGATGTCTTCCCCCATGCTCTCAAAACAGCAGTTATCAAACCCCTATTAAAGAAAAACAACCTAGACAATACCATTGTGTCGGATCGGGACGAGCAGGGTGTTTTCGGAGCCATGTCAGGAGCCATCCGAGTCCCTGAATGCAGGTATAAACTCAGACAGCCCTTGAAAATGGCCTGGTGGAGTCGCTGGTAGGGAAATTTGCTCATACCAGTTGGGTATGGAGACACACGAGTATGGAGGAGACGTCCCCCGGTCAACTTACCCTGATTTGCTGATGTGATATCCTGCCTCTGATTGAGCGCTTGATTGGTGTGCAGCTCGTGGCGTCGACGACACAAAAACCTCCAAAGCGGTAGCGCCAAGCTGCTGTGCTCTAACCCTAACCCCAACCCTGAATAACCAGATTTTCCTCAGACTAAAGATAACTTTAACATTCTATGTTATATATTAGGTGCTAGCTGGCAATAAGCATATATTACCGACATGCCCAAGTTTAAACAGTACATTAACATGTGAAAGTGTAAAAAAAATATCTCCAAGCTTTTTGGTGTTACATGTTCCCACAAAGATAATTATACTACTTATTTTACATACTAGCGGTTCAAGGCGTTCAACACTGCTGAAAAAACTGTCAATAGACCGTCTGCTTTCTGCTCCTCCCGCCGAGTCAGCGTTGGATCCGTCGCAGAGGCCTTGAGGCGCCCAGTGAAGTTTTGAATTAGGCCCTCCCCTTTGTACACATAACTAAACACACCAAGGTCTCTCTACCATAGGCGTCATTTTATCTGGGGACATGTCCCCAGCAGTATTTACGATACACAGGTTTGTTCCCACCAAACCTGATGCTCATATGTTACAGTAGAGCGGAAGATCTCGAACCCGACCGGGCTTAATTTCTATCATTGTCCACGGTCTGGGGTCGGGCTTTAACAGTCATCTGATCATCTCATTAGCACAATAATTTATAATAAAGCGCTGCATTATTCTTAATCTGCGTGTCCAAATGTTGCCGGTACACTGCATGCGTTATGATGTGAAAAACCCACTCCTCTCAGATCAAAACAGAAAACATGCGGCAAAACTGTGGCACTGCGTACTCACAGAAAATGCGGAAGAGTAGATGCAGTATTATCCCAAGTTTCAAGTTGCAGAAGTTTCGAGCATTTTTATAGTAGCTCTCTGCTGCCAACAGGTCAGATAAAATCTCCTGAAATCTGGAGCAAGCGGACAAGAGCGCACACAGAAACTCACGCAGGCAATACAGACTTTTACGCAGCAGAAGCAGTTAAAGCTTCATATAGCTGCAGGTCCTTTGCTATAACGCAGGTCAATCCTTTGCTGCTTCACTTTTTGGTGGAGTTTTTTTAAATAGCACAATTTTAATGCTTTTTTTTACAGCGCACTAACTCGCATTGTGTTCTGCGTCCTAAATGATTGGATGCAGTTGTGAATCTCCTCCTGTGATGTCTCCCGTCCTTGCCAAATTTATCATGTCTGGTTATAATAATTTCCTCATTCAGAAGGAAAAAAAAACTGCCTATAATTATGTTCTTGACTCGGAAATGACACCTGCTCAGAGACCTTCAATGGAGAAAGACGCACCGAGCGGTGCAACAGCGGAGAGTCCGTATTACGTATTAATACTTTTATGTTTTATATCTACGAAGGTTAGAGAATTAAAACTAGTGAGTAATGTGAGTAAATGTTAATTTATGTCTGGAAAAAGTGTAACAAAGTGTGTGGAGAGAAGGTTTACAGCCTTGCAACATAATGGTTGTAAAAAATAACAATGACTACTTTGCAGATTTCACCTGTTGCAAGTTCTTTTTAGAACCCCCGCAATAAATGAGGGACCATTGTAAATTAAATTGAATGAGTCTGGTTTCTTTACTGCAGGTGGGTAGCAAGGAACAAAATATTCATGTAATATTTAAGTTTTTTTAAAGACTCCCAAAGATAAGATGTTGACATTCTGGATTTGTGTAGAGAGCATGCCAGAATTCTCACTATCTCTGCATCCAGCTGCCAGAGACCTTTCTGTGACGCAGGAATGGAGAACCAGGGAGTGGACAACATTTCCATCAAAGTTGGAAAAAAAATAAAAAGTAAAAATAACTTAATCCATTAGTGAAAGTATGGATGGATAGATGGAGACAGCATTGCGTCATCAGCGCAACTTCGGGAAAAATTCCCTCCTGCTCCCTCCACCAAAATAATACATTAACATTTTCCTCTTTGGAACTCTTAAAAAAAAACATAGGTTATGTCTGCTCGCATTGAATAAACTTCCTCCCGGAGCCGTGAAATTCCATTTGGGTTATTCTCCACCTGAAACAACTTTATGGGGATACACCACAGGTAGCTGCCCTATTGCAGGACTGTCAGCTGTGAGATAAATTTGAAGTTTCTCCACACAGAATGGTGTTTGGGTTGCAAAAGGAGCAGGTTTTACTGTTGCGCATTCTTTTGATGTGAGTACATATTATATCCAACATTGTTCTTTGTGCTACGGTGTGGATTTGAATATTTCTTCCCAACAGACAGCATTATGTTGGTGAGGTTTAATAAGGAAAACAGTTAAACCTATGGCTTTTAACTTGAATTGATTTAATAAAGATGTGATTTTCACCATGCTTATACTCTGCAGTGCATAATGTAATGAAACATGAAATGGATTAATATAAAGAGGGTATATCTAAGTATAACTAGAAACAAAATCTGGATTTACAGTGTATATGGTAGAAGGCGGGGGGTAGTTTGCGGTGGGCTATTATATTATGTTATAATCCATTATGGTGGGATTCTGCAGCATTGTTTGTGTCCGCATGGTGATGCATCAATTAAATGATTAATTTCAACAGCTCTAGTGTGGACCATTCTTGGGCCAAGAGCCCAGCCAATAGTGGGCCAGTACTTAAGCAAGGGTGTGGTCCAGAAATGGGGCGGACTGATTATGTTAAATGAAATGGTGGTGAACATATTTTATAAATAAAAACATAGAAAGTGTGATGTGCATATGTATCCCCAGAGAGAAAGTTGAGGAGGGACCCAGGAGTATAAATCACAGAATCAGCAGTAGCCCACAGCTTGGGCGGATAATCTATCAGCAGAACCTGAGCCTGAGGAGTGTACTCCACAGGCTTGCTAGAAAGAAAGCCATAAGAAATTGCAATTGCAATTTGTCCCGACAGGCACAGCAAACATTCAGGCTTTACAGCGGAACAGTCAGTGGCCCTGTTGCCTGGGAGCAAAAAAAGTAATAGGTTCGAAGTCCAGGGTCTTTCTAAATAAAATGTACATGTTCTCCCTGTGTGTGTGTGTGTGTGTACATGGATGTCTGTCCTGTGTGTCTCAAAATTGTGCTGTGATGGACTGGCAACCTGTCCACAGTGTACAGTATCCTGCTTCTTGCCCAATGACTTCTGCAGACAGTCATTGGTCAGTCATGATGCCTGTCCTTAACTCTGTAAGGATAACTGGATTTAAATAGTCAATGGGTGTATGGATGAATGGGCCCAGCAAACATCTAAAGGTGATTCCCCCCCAAAAAATTTTTTGCCTTATTTTGCATCTAAAGCACAATGTGGGGTGGGACTTGGGTTGCCAACAATCCCGTAAAATACGGAATCATCCCTTATTTGAAAATTAAATTTGGTGTCCCGTTTTGAACTAATAAGGGACACTATTTGTTCCGTATTTTCATAAATGTCCAATATGTGTGTCGGTCATAGGCTTCATATTGCCTTATTCTAACTACGTAGCCTATATAAAACTAAAATAAAAAAAACACCCAACTACAGTCATCAAAACTGTTCTGACGGCGGGATCTAAAAGGAGTGTTTACGTTTGCGGCTCATGAGCTATGCGCGCTCAGGATTGATCAGGTAGAGACACACAACACACTGCCGCTTCCATGCAGCACTTTTAAAAATGTCCTAAAACCAGTAACAGAGATATAGATGGGTGAGAATAAGCCCATCCTTGCCTAGACACGGTCAGTAAAGGCGAACATAAGGCAAACTGTAACCTCTGTTAGTGAGTGTTCTCAGTCTCACACTGAGAACACTCTCTGCACAGCACGGCAGGCACACAAGAACGCACAAAACACACGTCTGTGAGGCTTATGTGACATGTACGCTAAAATAGTCAGAATAGATTACATTTATTGTGCATTTTCATAGATGTCTCCTACATGTACAGTTTTATTTTTGTTGGATTAATTGTGGATATTTTTTTTTAAAGCCAGTAGGTTTAGGCATAGTCTATTAGTCAATCAATATAAATGACAATTTAAATAACAAATCATGGTAACTGATTAATTGTTATGCTAATAAATAGATTAAACTGAAACATGTTTAGATAGGTTTATGGCTGCTGGAATTTTATATTTTAGAGAAATAGCCAATACATTTTAAGTGAACATTGCAGTACATTTCTTAGTGTGGTTTGATTGTTGTTCAGACAAGCCATGTAAGCCAATTCAATTAACTATTTGTCATCCCACTCCTAAATTTGTATTTAAGGAAGCAGATAAACAAGTTTCAAGGTGTTTGGGGTTCATCTGCAATATCCGCATACACTCGCTGTGGCAAAAACATATTGTAAATATAATGTTGGAAGCTCAACAAACAGACCTGTTGTTCTCAGCATTGTCATGTGTTAAGGCAAGGCAAGGTAATTTTATGTTTATGGCACACTTTCAACACATTAAGGTAATTCAAGGTGCTTTACATGATTGAAATTAGAACACAGAAAAGAGAGTATAAATCACTTTGAAGATTAAAATATAACAAAAAGCATTTACAATAAAACAATCAAGAGAATCATTTGTATGAAAATTAAAAACAAGCAAGTAAAAAGCAATTATAGGATCAGTTACACAAGTTGTATTCACTTTATTTCCTTTTTATGTGGATGCATTACATTGCAGCTTTTTGTAGCCTAACTTACAGAAATAATACATTAATGTGTTTAATGTGAATAAAGCATTTCAAGCTTAATGTATGACCATTCTGGATGATCCCCTCACTAAAAGAACCACACCTCTCCACGAGTCGGATGGCTCAGCCGATGGTTAGTAGCTACTACGCCCTTATCCATGTCCCTTATTTTAATTTATCAAAGTTGGCAACCCTAGGTCGGACATAAACACTACACTAACCCTACACACAATCCCCACTATAAAACGAAAACATAGTCACATCCCACAAGAGAGATGGTGATCTTCAGAACTAATAGGAACATAAATCGAAAACAAAAAACAAAAGCTTTGAAGAAAACCTTCAAAAAAATAAATCTGAGACTGGGTAGGTCAACTTTCCTGTAGGCCTGAGCTACAGATTTAAAAGTCAAAAGTGTAGACCTATTCAAATTACCTAATTAAAGTCCAGAGCTGACTCTGTAGTAAGACCTGGAAATCGATTCTTATAGATTCCCCCCTTCTAATATGAAGCTTGAAGTATTCTGCAGAAATGCAGGAATTTACTTGTAAACCCTTTACCTTTTTCATTTTTCTTCCACTTCAAAATGATGTGTAAATCACTGTTTAGCTCTTGGTTATAAGATGAAATGTGTGTTATGGATACTTTTGTAGCGCACCTCACTGTACAGAAAATGGAAGTGTATGCCAGGACTCGGGCAGGGGTAAACAAGCTTCTGTAGTGTTTTACATTCACGGTAATTAAACGCTGTGATTTACCACAGACAGCCAAAGGGCGCAGTCGCACTCTGATTGGCCAGCTTTACAACCCCCACTTGTCTGCAGCCTCAACACATGCAGACGCTTTACGTCCTCCAACTCCAACTTTCGCAGCAGAACAAGGTGGTACGTCTGCGAGCCTGATCTAACAGCGCCTCTCTCTGCACTTGCATTGTGAATCACTTCATGAAGAGATCGTCATGGGGACCGTTCAAAGGGAAATCATGAAGCCCGTTTCTGCTCGGCTCTGGAGGACGATCCGAATGCTTGTGACAGTGGTACTTGTGTCGCCGTGCAGAGCATCGGAGTACGAGTACCTGAGCTGGAGGACGCATATGGAGAGCGCCGGCCCCATCTACGGCAAGTCCCCCCAGTGCGTGGGGATCCCGGAGGACCTGCGGCTCTGCCACGGCGTGGGCTACTCCGATATGCTGTTACCCAACCTACTGGAACACGAAACTATGGGGGAGGTGAAGCAGCAAGCCAGCAGCTGGGTTCCGCTGGTGCACAAGAAGTGCCACCCGGGCACACAGGTCTTCCTCTGCTCGCTCTTTGCCCCGGTGTGCTTGGATCGCCCCATCTACCCGTGCCGTAGGCTCTGCGAGGCTGTGCGGGACGGCTGCACCCCGATCATGGAGGCGTTCGGCTACCCGTGGCCAGAGATGCTCATCTGTGACAAGTTTCCCGAACACGATGTGTGCATTTCCATGACGCCCAACGCCACCGAAGCCCCCGAGTCTATAGGTACACCTACCCTCTCCTTCCCTGTTTAAATCAAACCTGAGGTTTAGGTTCTGAGCTGTGGACCTCCAAATTTCACAGAGACATCTGGGATTTATGATGAAGTACTCTATAAATAAAAAGATGATTATTAGTTTTGTTGAGGATGCACTCTAAAATGTAGATTGTTTGTGATTAAGTTTAATTCTGCATTTCAGTGATTGCTGTATGATGATTGGGTTTAACATAGTTAACTTATATCACTCAAAAAGTTCTTTTATCGGACAAATTATATAAAAAAGGGCGAATGTAAAGTTCCATTCACTATTATTGTAATTTTGTTATTGCGACACTATAGATGAGGTGTTTATAATAAAGTGGGCTGATTTGTATTTTTGGCTAAATTCTGCACATGTAGGCTGTTTGTTGAATGAGCTTGAGTTTTTCATGGCATTTCTAAGTTTGTCGACACGAACTCTAAAGGCTAGCGGGTCTTAAAAAAACTTTTAGTTAAAAAAAATATCCGTGATTACAACTGGTAAATTGAACGTAAAAGTAGTGTAAAATAAATCTTAAACTTAAGCGTGAGGCTAGTTGGAAGATGATAGAGCTGAAGGCCTAAATAGTTTATATATACATTCTTCATCAGATCTTTCTTTGTATAACGATCTTCTTACTGTAATTCCTGTTTGTATGGCATCATTAAGAGCAATGTAATATTAATAGAGGTTATTTTCTTCTATTAATTTTTCAGTCTGGACTTGCTGCTTGGATGAGGATTCAGTAAATAAAAACCTTCAACTGTAAATTAGTCAATTCATCTGTCGGTCTAGAAAGTTTCAGGAAAGTATTAAAAATAAATATATTTATTATTTCTGTCATTAATGCAGCGTGAATGTGGATAATTTTTCAAGAGAAGTATTTTCAATTCTGCAGTTTAATATGCAGCTTTACATGCTGGTGGTGTATGAGCTCCTTTTTTGTAACAGTAATTCAAGGTATGTTCACCAGCAAAACGGCATATATTCATTCAGAATGTGCTTGGAAAAAATATAAAAACATATATTTTTATTTGATTTGATTAAAATTATACGTCAATGCAGGATTTATCTTTAAAAAAACAATAGGTACCAAACTTAAGCTTACATAATGTTTAAAACCACTTCCAAGCACTATTTTTGTTATATAGAACTCAACACCATTACAGCCCTTGTAACACCCTAAATAGGTTTGAGAATGTTGTTTTAGGAGCAAATTTACACATGCAAATCCCTGAACAAAGAAACCAAATAGGACCTTTTGGAGGAGTAAACTGAGCTGTGAAAAGTTGAAGCTGGTCTCATTTAACCCCACCCCCCTATAACTGCTCAAACTAAAGGTGAATGTGTTATTTTCATTATAATCTACTACCTAAACATTCTTACGTGTGAATGTGAATTTCTCTGCCGTTGACTCCAAATGATCACAAAAGGTTGGGGGGCACTCCAGTGTATAGTAATTTATTTTAAGGTGCTTGCTGAGTTTTGGAGTACAATACTAGGAGGAAAGCAAGCTGCAACAAAAAGTGGTACCTCCATCCATTAAAGCCTTTTTTCTGACAATCACATTAAATCTGATGATAGATTGAGAGCTGAAAGATATTCAGTCAGTTTCCAAGCAGTGTTCCCAAGATGCATTCCAACTATCAGCAGGTTCCACAGACACTTTGTTACTTAAGGACAATTGGGAAAGCACAGCCGACTCATTCACATTAAGCACGAAGTTGTGTGACCTTCCGTCATCACATCATCAACTTATTTTTACTGCCATCTGGAGTTGTAAATAAAGCTCTCAAAGTTATTTTCACTGAACAAATTAGGTATAAATGGGAGGTCTGTAGATCTTCCGGCAGTTAGACAGAGCTCACTTAATCTGCAGTTGGGGCATTTTAATGTCTTTGAGTATGCATGTGTCTGTGTGTGCATGCGTGCATACAGAGGGACATTAGGGATTTTTGGTAAAGGTTTGCATTTGCAGGGTGAGAGCGGGGACCCCATAGTCTACCCTCCCCAGATGCCACGTTCTATTATTTATCAACTCTTAAGGATAAATTAAATCAGTAATTTCTCACCAGCTTGTTAAAGCTAATCAAGTCAAAGTGTTGTTTTGTTTTGTTTTTTTGTTTTCTTTTATCACCATTAGCTTAGAAAGTGTCCGTATCCAATGCTATAGTTAATTAGGACAGAACAAACGCAGACTAATCTTCTTGGCCATCACTGAATGTTAATAGAGGTCAGCTTCCAGTGCTTACCACTATTGTCTGGTGCTAACATCTTAAAAGTTTAGAAAGGCAAAAGACCTTGTGCCTCTGTAAACCACGTCTGCTCTACCCCAAGCACTTTGCGCCTCTGTCACTTTCTTAACTTTATGTGAAACTCGTGTAATTGACATCTGGCAACTAAAAGAAGGCTGATATTTTCCAGTTTACTGGGCCCTATATGCATGAATAATCTAGTCAACATTGAGGTACCAGATCATGTTAAACACCAATGCTGCAGGTTTCCACTGACTGGAAAAAAGATCCTAGTTTAGAAAAGTATTCTCAGCTGTTTGGCATGAAGCTTTGTTTGCAATATTATAAAAATTAAACTGTGGTGCTAAAGTATTTGCAGATATGCCTCCAGACAGAACTTTTTGGCTAAACGCATTTTGGCGTTCCCTGCTGTTCTCCATGAGCTAACATTTCTTGGAATGTCCAACCATTCCAGTAAGCTTTAACTGAATATCAATAGTAATCTTTTTTTATGCATTTCTTAGATCATTGTGAAACTGATCCACTGTAAAAGATGTGTAGAAAACGAAAAGGAGTGTTTAGTGCTGCTCTTAGCTACAGTTGGCTATAAAAACTGAGGACATTCTCCTCAAAGGTCCGGTCAACAGGACACATGATATTAAAGAAGCAAGTTGAGAGACATAGACAAGAAAAGATCTTTGCATGGAGATATTTCATGTGTATTGATTTTGAATCTAAAGGAAAAACGTTGGTTACCTCAGATGGGTTGTAGTACTTGGCGACTAATACTAAATTCTTCTTGATGTGTATCTATCTTTATTCATTGTGTTTCTATCTTTGTTTTTCTTTTTAGGTTCCTCTCCCATCTGTCCTCCGTGTGACAATGAAATGAAAACAGACACCATGTTGGAGCACATGTGTGCCAGCGAGTTTGGTAAGCATCCTGTAGACATCCATTAAACACATCCCTCTCCACCTTGGCAATGATGAATTGGTTCAGTTAGTTCAGCTGCTTTGAATTTTATTACTTCTCTGATTAGGGGGATTGGTCAGATATATTGAAAGTTAAATTTTCACAACTTGAAGGAGTCATAACCTATTACTGCTGTGGAACATCTATTATATTTTTTTCAGGCCATTCTAAAAAAAAAAAATGGATGAAGAAAAAACATGGAGCCTCTCTGACCCTTTTTCCTAAATGTAATATCGTCTCAAGACATTACATGCAATGTTTTGGCTGCACTGGAAGACCACTGTCCAAGGAAGTGAGCTGCTTAGAAGCTCACTTCCTTATAGCCCCATTAGCAGATAGCTGCTGTTTTTTTATATAAATTACTGTAATGAGACCATAGCCTTACCGTTTAAACTTGTTTTGTGAAATATTTTTAAAGGATCGTTGTGGGTCGGCACACACAATATTAACCCTTCGTAGTCCCTCAAATAAATGCTACACTTGGGATCCTCGGCATAAAAAAATGTCCAAGAGAAAAAAAGTGAAAATAAAGTCATATAATATTTAATTACTCTCATTTTTCACAAATGCAATCCTTAGCCTCAGTCCTCTGGAAATATAAAATAAATGCCTGTTTTTGAGATGAAAGCCATTTAATACCAGGTTTTATTTGAAAATCTGCTTTCTAAAACCCCCCCAAAAAAACAGGAAAATGACAAATAAAATTGTCTATTAGGATATTGCTCTTCTTAAAATGACCGATTATTTTGATGCGGACTGTAGAAACAACATTCACAAAAATTATGAAACCAAGCATGGACACCAGTGTATGACAGCTCTAAAAAACGCTCAAACCATATTTTTTAGAAATACATATTGCATTATGAATTCAGGGCCCATAGGATCCCCAAAATGTGAATAATTTAAATTCATCTTTATTCAATGCCCCAGCATTTATAAAGAAATCCATTATTCAGGTGAAAAAAAGTCAAAACTACAATTTCAGTTTATGTTGGCCGCAGAAACACTGGTGTGTATTTTTTTTTTTTTAATGGGGATCTTAAGATCTGTTAGAAATATGTCGTTTGAATGGGAGTCAATGGCACAAAAAAATGTCCGAGGGACCTTTATGTTACTGTAATGAATATACAATGTTTTAAATCTAGTATGAGAAAAAAATAGATATTTCTGTCAAACTCTTCCAAAAATGCACATCTTCGGAAAAAATTGTAAGAATTGCATTAGCACAACAACAGTTGAAAATGACACCCGCCAGCGCAAAAAAACGTCCCAGGGACTATTAAGGGTTAAAAGAACAACAAAGACTCTGATTTATGCTAGAATAACATGTCACTTTTATTCTCCACACAATATACAGTATCAGCAGCACAAGCAAAACAATGCTTCATCAAACAGGCATTAAGTTTTCATCACAGCATCTCACCTTTGACACTTCAGAGTGGAGAGCCAGTCACCTCCCGGTCAGACCTGCTAACTTAATGCGAGTCGGGCAATCGTGCACCAAAATCCCACAGCAGACTCTTGTCAGCTGGACAGCTCCATCTTCTTTTATACAGCATACAGAGGGGGCGTGTGGGAAGCAAAGCGGGCCAAGCTTCGCTCTCAGGCAGCCCCCCCACCTTATCAGCTTGTCTGGCCCCAAAACAAGTTTTAGAAACCAAACAAACTGCAGCTGTTTCATGGGAGCTGTTCAGCTGAAGATCCAAACCCTTATTAATGTTTATATTTATGCAGCAAAGAGAGTATAAATTTATGTTGCTCTCATTACATTGCAGAGTTTAACATTATGATGCTCTCATAACATTGCAGAACATTATAACATTATACACAGGTGACTCGAGGACACCAAAAAGATTTTACCCATCAAAATTGAAGGAAAGTCTCTGCTTATCAGGCGAGGACGGTATCAAAACTCCGTTTGGAAAGATGGGCCATTCCAACATTGTCCTAACATAGCAAAGCTTTCTGGCTTAAGCCTAGTTTATACTTCTCCAACAGCAAATTTGCACGCAGACGCAGAAGTTTTGACAGATAAGTTTTTCATTTCAGGTTCCCCGTTTCTTTCTCTCTGTTCTGCATTGATTTTTCAGTGTATCAAAGCAATTCTCGACCAGGACAGCAGGGGGTGCTAACTTTTCATTGCAGCCATGCCTACTATCTGCCTACTAAAGCCGTGTCGTTTCACTTTTTTTCTTCAGCCTGTAAACATATTTCCCCTCAAGGAGCAATGGCAAAAGAACATTTTAATTGAACTTGACATGTGTTTTAGGGTATTCTATGAGCTGCACTAGTTTCAATTCAATTCGGTTTATTTATATAGTGACATTTCACAAAAGATGTCATCTCAAGGCACTTTACAAGAAGAGTTATTACAATACAATGTTTAATTTAGGAATTAAAGAACCACAGAAGATTGCATCGTGACTTCTCAGCAATCCCTCACACTGAGCAAGCATAAAGCAACAGTGGAGAGGAAAAACATCCCCTTTAACAGGAAGAAACCTCCAGCAGAACCAGGCTCAGCGTAAGCGGTCATCTGCTGAGACCGTCTGGGGTTTGGAGAAGGCAGCAGAGACACAGAAAGAGCAACAGAACTGATGCAGAAGCAGAAGTTGGTAGCAGGACGTGGAGAACGTTCCTCCACTGCAATGCCATCTTAGTCAGGGTCGTCAAGCAGGGCGGGTCAGGAGCACCTACTGTAGGAAGAGACTAAGAGAAAACAGGTTAGGGCTTGAATTTACAACACATCATGCAGTTGGGGAGAAGTAGGAGAGAAAGTAGGAACTGACTCTAATAATGTCCTCCAACAGCCTAGCCTAAAGCAGCATAGCTACTAACTTTAACCTATATCCTAGCTACTAGGAGACCTAGCTACTAACAGTCAGTAAAAAGCTTTCAACAAACAGTATTCTGTTTTGTTGTTTTCTTCTCCTCCTTGTGTTCAAAATGGCCTAAAGCCCAGATTAGATAAATTGTCCTTTCAATATAAAGCATGTAGCGCCCAAGTTCTATATTAACTCTTGACTACAGCAACTATAGAGCCCTTTCTGCTGAAATGATCTTTGGCTGTTGCTGAACTGACCTATCACAGGCTTACGCCCTTTGTTGATGGAAACGGATAGTTAGAAAATAGACCTCTACTCTGTCCGTCGTTGCGTAGGTGACAGAGAACCCTTGCATGGACACATAATGGCACTGCGTCAATCCATCTCCAACAAAACGGAACCGTAAAAACAAGGCTTTTCTCCAAATCTGAATTCAGTAATGGCGGAACTCCACTGAACATGAGGGGAAGGGTGTTGGGCTTGAGTGCGCTTGGGCTGGTTGAAGAAGCCATGGGTAAAAAAAACGCTCCACTTTAAAGGAAGGGTATATGATTTCATTTTGAAACACTTTTTTCAATACTGGGAGAAATGCTCTTCATGGCAGAGCGAATGAAACGATCCAAACATTGGCTTTGTTTTACAAAAACAGAAGCTGACAATGCACACTGTAACAAGTGCAATGAAAGCTTTGCTTGCAAAGGTCAAAACACAAGTAATTTGCCCAAACATTTTGCTCAAATACACAAAAATAAACAGAGTTGATTGACAGCCTGAGTGCTGCAGCATTAGGATGCAGCGGTAGAAAAAATGTATGTGTGTATGTTACATTATTGTTCTCAGGGCTTATTTTTCACTATAAACTTTAGCATTCATATTTCTTTAATTTTGGCTCTTGCACTGTTTTTAGAGAAGTTATGTTTGACATTTTTATTTGAATACCCTAACCTTTTTTAGATATCTTTACTATTTTTAGTTTTTGATATATAGAAGAAGTTTTTTAGTAGTAATTCATTTTGTACTTTGTGTTTTTTTTCTCAGCTTTGCTGTTCCAATTGTAAAAAAAAAAATATAGTTCATTATTTGTGTTTTTCCTCTCTTATTTTAGTTTTTCAAAAAAAAATTCTGATAAGGACACCGAT
The DNA here is from genome assembly GCA_028564705.1 of Apricaphanius iberus. Classification (NCBI taxonomy): domain Eukaryota; kingdom Metazoa; phylum Chordata; class Actinopteri; order Cyprinodontiformes; family Aphaniidae; genus Apricaphanius; species Apricaphanius iberus. The sequence goes on from JAPXFQ010002157.1 coordinate 70,376, forward strand.
AAAGTACAGGATCGATAAGGAATATCGTTTAGAGTAGTAGTATCGATAAATCCTTAACGACACCCATCCCTAGTAACCATAATATACATGTTATCACGTGGAAAAGTAAACATTTCAGGGGATAACTCCTTTAAGGATGACGTTTTCATCAGCTTTATGTGTCAGATTTTTCCATTCAGTTAAATGTGTCATTTCCAAGGTTATCGTTGTCGAAAACAAATGAAATTACAAAAAGTAGAAGTAAAAAAAAAACATGTTAACTGAAATAATATTGAGAATTTGCAACAAAATTAAAACTGAATTTATTGAGAAAATATGCTTAATTTTTCTTTTCATAAAGTGTCTCATAAAATCTAAAATAATTATTTCTATGCCGTTCCCCGCTCTACTGTGCATTGTCACCAGAAACCGAAGTGATCATGTCTTGTGCTTTTAGTTGTACAAATCACTTTGATTAAAAACAACAGAACAGGAAAGTTAAAATTCTAATCAACTATCCCTCTTTCAAGACAAATAACTAATGTCTTTGGATTGAAGGCTATCAGAAGAAGCGATCAAAATGATGATTAAACACACAACAGTCTGCAGAAAGAACTTCCTCACTGGTGAGCTATGGCTAACAATTAGGGCTGAACGATTAATTGCTTATGCAATTAAATCACGATTTGGTAAAATGCGATTTCCTAATCGCAAAGGCTGCGATTTGACTTGATGTAAACATATCTGCTAAAGTCACGTGACTTACAAACAATGCAGGGAGAGAAGGAAACGCTGCACTTTAACCAGTTATAAAATGACCTAAAGCTTAACAGAATCCAACGCTACACAATAGCTGGTACCAAAGAGGAACAGTACATCAGTTGTGAGAAATTATATCTGCTATGAAAACGTTGATGCTGCGCAACGCCAGGTATTATGCAGAACCCGTCTTGGTATTGTTGCTGCCTCACGAGGTAGGCTACAGTACGAACCTTTATCAACACCTAAAAACATCACACCACCATATATGAGAGTTGCACGGCTAAACTGACCGCCACCAGTGTTTAAATTTCCAGTAAACAAACTTCGAGGCGACAGGGATCGCTGACCGAGCTGTTTGAAAGAATCGCTCCTTACGAACATAAAAAAACGGCACACTGAAATAATTCGTGCTATAACGGGTTTTATAGCCAAAAGTATGCTTTGTTAACCATGATGAATAAGCTAGGATTCAATCTCACACACACATTTTAGCCACATTTTACCTGCGCTGTATAAAAAATGCCGACAGAAAGTTAAAGCCGCACCGAAAACAGCGGAGTATTTTGCAACAACTGACCTGAGATCAAACCGCTCTACGGAGCCATACCAGAGTCTGAAAGTGCATTAGATCGATGGAGAATTAAAAATCAGAGCTTGTTCCTTCAAGCATCCTACTTCCTGGATAACCACACGGAGGAAAACATTGCAGCCGGAGGGAATTATTAGCTGGGATCAAAAGGAAGAAAACCTTGATTGCAGAATGACACCGATGACCATCGAGTGTGATGATTAAAAGTAGATAAAGTTGTTAATATTTGCCTTTGTTTTAAAATAAGTAAATAATCTTATGGAATAGAATTAATTATGTATAAAAATCTGTTTATAATACATAATATTTTTTATTGTATTGATTAAAGAATGCATGACAAAAGCCCCACAAAAATAATTGCACATTAAATCGCAATCGCAATATTGAAGAAAAAAAATCGCAATTAGATTATTTTCCAAAATCGTTCAGCCCTACTGATCAGTGTTTAAAACTAAATCAGATAAAAAATCAGAGTAGTTAATAATTGGTCTAGGGCGAATATGCAAATCTGAATAAAAGATGGTTGCAACTCCTCCTCGCCCAGTACTTATAGGAATGTGAAAATTTTGATAATTGGAAGGAGTTGACTCATAATTACAAAATCCTCCTGCTGCAACCAGGTTTCTGATAGGCAAAGTAGATAAATATTATCACATATCAAGTCACTTACTAATAAAGTATTTGAGGAGAGGGTTCTTATGTTCAGTAAACTACATCTAATTGCCCTGTTTCCTTGTTTGGTCCGAGTTGTGCTTTGTATTTATTTTAATGAGATTTTCATAGTTAGCTTTTGTCAGGTTAACTTTTAGTCTATTTGATTTTGGCCGTGGGCAAGACACTGTCTCAATGGGGTATTGAGTGGGTAACAGTAAAGAAGCTGCAGAGAGGTGGGTTAAACTATGACTCTGCTTCCTGGTCTGGTCCCTGGTTTGTCAGTGTTTTGAAGGATTAATAAATCTGTCCAGATTCTACGGATGCAACGGGACAAAGTAAAGTACCAGACCATTCGGTACGCCCTGCACGGGACAATGTGTCCTCCTTTACCGCGAGACTTCGGTACTGCCATTGATTTTGTGCTGGTAATTAGGTAGCATATCCCCGACGTTACCAAACTGCGCCGTGCTCCCAGACACAGGTGGAACAACCAGCTCGCTGTTCCCCGCTCCAGCAGCTGGTTGGCATAGAGACACGACCTCCTCTCCACAATGCGCGCATCACGGAGCACCGTGAGGAGCAAAAAAATTTACAGCCCTGGTGTGAGGCGCTGCTCAAATTTCTCCTGACTTGAGCGCTTTTTGCCCGAACGGGCTCCAGCATTCAGGGGCGTCGGGTTGCGGTGTGTTCATCTCCTCTTTGCGGTGCGCCAGAGCGCGAAGCAAAGAGGAGATGTGCTGCGCTCCATTCATTGATGCACACACAAATGCCCTTTGAGCAGCGGGCACACGAAGAATATTTATCAGCCATCTGTGTCAGTGTGGTCAGATGCGCTCTCGTTTAAAGAACCGGTAAAATACAGAAAACATTCTGTTACTGCGGCCCTGTGTGTGAACCATTATCTCAGAGAGACGTACAGCTTGTTTATGTTGTATTCTCACGCCTTTCACCCGCCCACACCTGTAACTGTGGGCGGGTTAAGTTAACTGTGACATTCTGCTTTTGTTCCCAAAAAAAATAAAATATGTTTTTGGATTAAAAAAAGCAGTCTCTTTCTGCACAAAACATGTACCGAACTTTACCGTGGACCGTGGCCCAAGTACCGAGGTACGGACCGTACCGTGGGCTACCTGTACCGTTGCACCCCTACCAGATTCCTATAAAGAAGAGCTGCTCCATCCAAAGTGGGATGGATGCCGTCTCTCTGGATCAGACCAGGTTTTCCCCAAAAAGTTTTTCCAATTATCAATATAGCCCACGTTGTTTGCTGGACACCACTCAGACAACCATTGATGAAATGACAGCATGCTTCTAAACATGTCGTCACTGGTCCGATCGAGCTGGGGACCAGAAAAGATTACAAAGTCCAACATCTTCTGACCAAACTTACACACCGAAGCAACACTAATTTTAGTGACATCCAATTGGCGTAACCGGGTGTCATTACCGCCAGCGTGAATAACAATCTCACTGTATTTACGCTTATGCTTAGCCAGCAGTTTCAGTTGGGATTTTATCAGAATCAGAATCAGAATAGGTTTTATTGCCATTGTTTGAGAACAAGTTCACAAACTAGGAATTTTTTTCGGTACAGTTGTGCACATAAAACATTTAACATAAGTAAAAATAAAATAAAATAAAAAAATAAATAAAATAAAAAATAAAATAAAAAGAATGAGCCATAAGGCTAAAGTCTTTATAAATATTACAATCTGATGTATATAAAATAACTATGAAAAGATAAACATGCTTTTTAACATGAGAACAGCAGCAGGGTTCCATTCACAGATGTGCAGGTGAATGACAGCAGCAGATCTAAGTCTGATCAGACCACACAGTGCAGTAAAATAAAGTTACGTAGTGCAGATGGTTCTATCCTACATGGGTCTTTAACTGAACTATCGGGTCTTGTTATTGTTCATGAGTCTGATGGCGGAGGGGAAGAAACTGTTCAGGTGGCGGGAGGTGTGGGTCTGGATGGACCGTAGCCTCCTGCCTGAGGGGAGGAGGGAGAATAGTCGCTGTCCAGGGTGAGAAGAGTCAGCTGTGATCCGACCCACACGCCTCCGGGTCCTGGAGGAGAACAGGTCCCGGAGGGATGGGAGCCTGCAGCCAATCACCTTCTCAGCAGCACGCACGATGCGCTGCAGTCGGTGTTTGTCCCGGTCTGCGGCGCCGGGGAACCACACGGTGATGGAGGAGGTGAGGATGGACTCGATGATGGCCGTGTAGAACTGCACCAGCATCTCGGTCGGCACCTTGAGTTTCCTCAGCTGCCGCAGGAAGTACATCCTCTGCTGGGCCTTCTTGATGAGGGAGCTGATGGTTGGCTCCCACTTGAGGTCCTGGGTGATGGTGGTGCCCAGGAAACGGAAGGAGTCCACGATGGAGATGGGGGTGGGAGAGTCCATCAGGTTGTCACCTGTTCTGGCCCCTGGAAAACATTTGACTATGGTCAATGGTGTCTCTGATGCCACGTTTCGGACTATGGAACTGCCAATTACCAGAGTCTGTTTCTCAGTGGGTGCATCACTGAGTGGGGAAAATCTGCTAGAAACGCGGACAGGTTGGAGGTGCCTTTTGGGCTGGGAACTATGCTTTCTACGTACCGTCCCCCACTCGGCCTGAGATCCCAGCTGCGTGGGTTCTGTCGGAGGACTGCGAGGTGATTCTTTCCTTGTTGACTCTGCACTGGCTAATGGGCCTCAGCTATCTACTGGATTCTCAACAGCGTGGAGCCGGGCCTCTAACTCTGGAACCCTCATCTCCAAAGCTACGAAAATGCTACATTTGTTACACTTACCATTATCACTAAAGCAGGCGGGGGATTAACTAAACATCTGTCAGAAAACAGGAGAGAGGAGCCACAGTGGCGAAAGACAGATACACGGAAGAGATGCAGCCATAGTTTCTACAAAGCTAAGCTAAAGAGCTAGCGAGATCTTAGTACGCCGAGAACAACCGTGTGAAACACAAAGGGTCCCCAAAATGTAAAGTACACCAACTGGAAATAAGTGTAGTAGTGTGCTTGTGTGTTAAAATAACTTAGAAAAAGTCCTGAACAAAGAGAAAAATAGATCCATCGAAGAGAATCTGAGCACCAAACACCAAGCAGCTCAGAGGAGCTCAGCAGTGACAACAGGAAGTGACGCAGCAAATGTCGCAATACTCAATGTTCTCCAGATTCTTCCTGTAAGCCTCTTTGCTGTCTCTGATCTTGACTTAGTCGCTTCCGTATACTCCTTAATAACTCCCCATCTCCCTCTTTTTTTGTTGTTCAGTAGTTCTTTCAGCTCACTAGTGATCCAGGGTTTGTTATTAGGGAAGCATCTCACTATTCTGGAGGGGATACTGTTGTCCACCATGAAGTCTATATAGGCAGTCATACAGTCAGTGATTTTATTGATGTCCTCTCCATGTAGCTGGCAAAGAGTCTGCCTCTTTGTGGACTCAAAACAACCCTGCAGGGCTTCTTCAGTTTCATGTGACCACTTTCTAACAGTTCTCTTTGTCATATGTTGCCTCTGAACAAGTAGTTTATATTCTGAGCAGAAAAAGATAAGATTGTGGTCTGATATGCCCAGGGAGGTCTTTGTTTGGACATATGCAAATGTAAAGGATGCTTATAACACGAATCCAAGGTCTTGGCTGAGTCCTTGTCATTACTTGGAGTTCATCCATCTTGTTAGCTAGTGATCTCACATTTCCCATTGTGATTGATGGAAGATATGGTTTGAATTTCCTCCTCTGTCTCCTTTGTGCACCTACACTGCATCCACTACTCCTCCTTCTCAACTCATCAGGGATTTGTGGCTTCAGTTGAGGTATTATTTTAGCTTTTGCAATGTTAATCTGTTGTTCCCGACTGTAAACCACTGTGTTGCCATGATTAAGCACCATAACAAATGAGCAAAAAGTGAAAAATCAACAGCATAAATCCCTCCAACTTCACAAGACGAAAACCCCCTGCGCACACGGTTCCAAAAAATGCTATTCTTCCCTAAGAACAAGGGGGAAGCAATATCCAAAAAAACCCAAAAGTCAGTATGTAGCTACAGAGCCACTCCAACATGCAGCCACCCAGAGAAGCACAATTCTAGAATAGAAATGTATCTTTCCCGACCCTGCTCAAAACCCCCTTAGACAGAACCTGAAATAGAAATGTTAGAAGAGGCTAGGACTATGAATGGATGAAAGGAGGCAGAGAAAGAAGGAATGAAAAGGGTAATGAATGGATGAGGAGGGGCATAAAGTGATGAAAGAAAGAGGGAAGGGATGGATGGGGGGAAACCGTAGAGAGGTCAGGAAAGGAGGAGTTATGAAATAATCAAGTCATACGCTAGGTGTTAAGGCAAGCACAGTATACATGGACCGCTGAGTGATTAGAGATGGGTTTCAGGTACAAGATGCCAGGAGGGTGGAGTCTGGGTAGATTGCTGTGTGTGAAGTAGATTTGGGCTGTGGTCCTCTTCTCGAACCTAAGTTAAAACAACTGCATTTAAAAAAAATGCTAGTTTTCTCCATAGGAAGTGAACATTTTTATTCTGAAAAAGTCTTTATAAACTGCTTTATTCTAACTAAGATGAATGTAGCAGCTTTTATTAATAAATGTATTGCCTATTTAATTAGAAAGATGTTATTTTCTGTCTGAAATGATACTAGAAATTGGAAAGGGACAGTTTAGACTTAAAAAAAAAATTGTTTACTGCAATGTGACATATGTCACATTGCAGTAAGGTCATAGAAAAGTGAAATATTCAGAGCAAGCGAAGGCTGACAGGTAGTCAAAGTGTCCCCCATTTAACAGCTGAACTTATACATTCCTTCAGGCTACAATACAGTTAAGTCTAAAAATCTTCATACCATACTAAATGTAGATTTTAAAGAACTCTTTTCACTGGAAGTAATATTAATGTTTTGAAGCTGACCAAAGTTCCGACTTGAACCTGACAGAATCTTTGGAGGACCTAAGTCTGCAAAGCACATTTCCCTCAAGGGACAATAAAAATAAAGTTGGACATTAAAGATTAGGATCATGGTAAGGAGGCCTTCCAGCCTCAAAGATGTGCACCTCATCACTAAAGATAAATGGCCCAAAATACCTGTAGAAACATGCAAAAAGCTGACTAGAAATTATAGGAATGCTTTAAATTCCATCAAGTCATTAAATACCTGTCATATTCGATCAGAAAAAAACACCCATTTATTATTGAAAAAAATGATATATATATCCATAAGTAGGATGCATAATTTAGGGCTGATGTGTATTTTAGCAAACAATAATTAGATTTTAAAAAATCACCTGAGGTCTCTAGCAGAAAAAGTGCGCTTTGCTGTCAAACGTATGTTTGTTGAGATAGTTGACTTTATGGATTGGTCTGATTAACTGGGACTTCTCATTGTGTTCTAATTCTTGCAAAGGGGTGGAAACTTTTGCATTCTGTCAGGTTGTCAATTGTCCAGGTCTTGTTGCTTTAAAATTACTCTGGCAGACAACCAGATAATGAGGCTGCATAAGGCCACGTCCATGCGTAGCTGGGTTTTTAATAAAACAAAGATTTTCCTCTGCTCCTTGAAAAAAATTTTTTCCATCCACACATAACCGCATAAATGTGTTTTTCAGCACATTCATAGACATGGCAAACCTGTAGCGGATAGTAGTTCTCCCAAATCCTACCCGCTCAGAGTAACTTTCTATTCTCTATCTTCAGCACTCAGCAGTCATACAGATTGTAAAAGCAAACACACAAAACACACTTTAACAGTGGATGATACCAACACAGCTCTGAGGGCATAAATAGGGGGGGGATGTAAACACAGGTCGCACAAGTGATGTTTGAGCATTTTTTATCACAGATAATGATGTTAAACCCCTAAGACTCCGTTCTCAACCGTCCACATGCAGATACGAAAAACGGAAAAACCGCAAATCTCCACTTTGACCTTTTTTAAAAGATTCGTTTTTGGTGTGAAAATCACCGGTTACATGTGGATACCAGGCCAAACCGTAGAAAAATATATCCGTTTTGTGAGGACGTGTGGACAGGACCTAATACATATGGGACCAGTATTACTTTGCATAATGATAAGGAAATTGTTCTGCTGAGAAACTTATATCTCAAAACAATATTTTTTTTAAAGTGTAGAGAATTTTTACCAGACAACACAGTGAATACAGTATTGTGTTCCATATTTGTAAACATTTTCAGTATAAATTGTTATAAATCAGCTAAAATAATGGTTCATTCACACCGCAGGCTTTGTCAGCATCAGGCAAAGCTCACAAAGCATCTAGTTTGACGCCTCTATGTTGAAGCTTGCAAAGTCTGCCACTTCTGAGCAAAAAAGAGCGCATGGGTGGGGCTTCTTCTGTTACCGGGCGTTCTGAACTATGGCAGATAGTATTGAGAGAGTGGCTTGGCTTTATTGGCTAAATAAAGCTAGACAACGTCGACTTCTGCAACATCAGCGCCGTTTGTGGATATACCCAATTCTACGGATGCGTTCTGAGTTTGGGGAGTTTAACCATTTGCTCCAGGATCTACGTATGGATGAGGTTCGCTTTCAGCAGTATTTCCATCTGTCCCGCACCTAATTTTACGACCTCCTGGGCCGCATCAGAGCTCAAATCTCCTACCAGGACACCAACTACAGGCGCTCTATTCCTCCCGAAGAGCGCCTGTCCATCTGTCTTTGGTAAGAGTTATTAATGATTTTTTTAAATCTGCGTTTTCTAGACTTAAAATGTAGGTTTTTCCTGCTCCCGCTACATTCAAAATACGTGTAGTGACATCGCTACAATTATAAGCTCTGGTTGGTTAACGCGCCGCTTCAGGGCTTTCAGCACCATCAAAAGTTCAACTAGCTGAACTTCTGCTTGCTGGCTTTATGAGCTTTGAAGCATGAAAAGCTTGAAAAGTTGACGGAGCCAAAGCTCACAAAGCACCGCAGATACCGTGACGCTCCTCCAACGGCCTCCGCCATAGACTTAACATGTAATCTTGACGTCGCTGACGCTGACAAAGCCTGCGGTGTGAATGAACCCTAAGGGATCCGTCGGAGTAGCTGTGAGGCTACCTCTTAAGGATTTATTTTGCCCCTGCCTTTGGGGGATGGAGGGCTCTTGGGGCCCTGGGCCCAGCGCTCTGTCTGCTTTCGCGGAGCTGGCGCCTGGCGGGGCTGGCGGGCCGCTGTCCCTGCCTCCCTGAGGGTCTCGCCTCATGGCCGTCCGCTTCTCATACCGGGGCCGTCCTCTGCTGCCCTCTTGGCAGTTGCGTGGTTGTCTCCCCAGTGAGCTGGCAGGGAGTCGCACTCCAGCATGATTGCTGGTCTTTTGGGCCCTGGGGGACCTTTGGTCTGTCACCGGCCCCGGAGGTGGCTGGGTCGCATTCGCATGATCACAACCGTCACTTATCACTTCTTATACCAGATATTTTGCTTGTCGATGAAGTCACTATATTGTCCTGTGGTATTACTCATTAACAGCCAGATATGACCATGCTCTTTCTCTGGGATGCCCAAGGTTCTGATACAATTCATGAGCTTTTTCCAAGTCTGTCTGTTTATTTATAGGTGTTTCTGATGACTGTCAACTTTGCTTTTCTCGATGATGTTGCAGGTGGTTCTCTGTCTCCTTACAGGTGTAGCAGCTGGTTGTATTTTCTTGTTTAAACTGAACAGCAAATGCTGTTGCTGTGTATGTGGTGTATTTTTCTCCTCTTTTTCTTCTCCTTTCTCTCTTTCTTTCTCTCCTTTTTACTCTCTCCTTTCTCTTGCCCCCCCCCAGCCTTGTCAGGTCCAGTAGTAATATGTATAATATGTAAATTTAACAATACACTTACCCAAAAATAAAGCATAATATATGATTATCAAGAGGAGCTTTATTTCCATAAAGCACCGCTTGGCAAAGCAAATTTGTTCGGCACAACACAGCATTCAGATCACCATTCTGCTTGCTTCGATGCTGAACAGGAAAAGTAAAAAAAAAAAAGAAGGACCCCCCCCCCTACTTTTCTACAAACTGAAGGGGTTTATATAGTGCAATTAACTTGAACCAAACCTCATTTCAAAGGGTTCAAATGATCCATTAATCTAGTTGTAATTATAAAGTTTGGAGGGTTTATTAAATGGTTGAACTAAGCCTGACTTTTACCACATTAGCACATTGGGCATGATATATGAACTAAAAGACGTCACATTTTCAGTATTTATTTCCCAGCTAACTAAAAACAGATTGATTTGACATAGCCATATAAATATGTCTACAGATGCTTATTTGTACTTTCAACTACTAGTACTTTGTTGAGTGTTTGTTACTTTCTCTTTAACCAGTCTAATGCTTCATTCTTCATTCAAACAAATGTATAAAATTGATAGAAAAATCAGACATGTTACAAATATATTTACCTGAAATCATTACATGTTTTACAGGGGCTTAGGAGCTCACATTCATATTCTTACACATGATCATTTCAGTCCAACCTGAAATGTCCAAAAAAAAAAAACATCTTTTGTGGTCTGATATTTATTGCAGAGTAAAATTGGGAACCCAGTTGGTCAACCAGGTGCATAAAGATCTTAAAAATGTATTTGATACTGTAAATGTACATGCACACTGAAATGCTTGTGGTAAACCATACATATCCCAAAAAATGACCATGTACAAGCAAACCAAGCTGTAGAGTTGTCTCTTATGCTCCACAAGTCCTGTGCTCATTTGAAAAAAATCAACTGGATTGCAGTGAGAAGGACTTGCACAATATATGTGAGTTATGCACACAAGATGCACACGCTTTTCATGTTTTATTTGCTGGCAGAGATGTAAGTTGTGTCAGTCTGAAACGCTGGTGCCACGCAGTGCAAACATGGGTTGGACACACATTGGGACCAGATTTTCCACTGGTTCTAGGGGAGTTTAGGGTTACTCTTGTTTAACCAAATGACTTGGTGTTTATGTTGTGGTGATGGGACTCGCCTTATTTTCTGTGTGAGTCCTCATTTGCCAGAAGGAGAGCAAGGGGCACATTGTTGGCTCGTTTCATGTCAGGGGAAGAAAAATGTTGTTTTGCTTGCTTGTAATAAGTCCTGTAACCAGCTGACAAATGAGGATACGCAGATTTGTTGTTAGGCTGAGGACGATACTCATGTTTAACTGAACCGGGGTGGGGGCAGGATCATATTACTTCAAATCTTATCAAATTTTGCCCTGACCTCTTAAGACTTTAAATAGAAGAGCCTGGCCAAAGAGAAAACTCTGCTTTATTCTTTTCCAGGGGTTTTTCTTTTTTTCAGAATACTTACGTTTGAGTCCAAGCACAACACTGCAAATATAAATATGCCTTGAAATACCTAAGGCCAAACATTAGTTAGAGTCTTGCCCTGAGATAAATGAAAACAAACTGGAAAATGCCTGGCTCTAATCAGGCAATACTTTTTTCAACCAACAAAAGATAAGGCCATCATCCTAATTCCATTCTGCTGGTTCAACTTGACTCAAAGTGGTTAGTGGGTAAGTTAGTTTTTAGGAGCCTGGGTTTTCCTAAATCCAAGTTACAGGCCTACTTATCTTGCTTTTGAGGAAATTGCAAAATTAAATATGATGCACAAGATTTGTTGCTCATCTTGGTTGATACGCTTGGATGGAAAAGAATTACGGAGGTTTGAGAAATGAATGAGTGACTCACAGTTTTTATTAAGTTGCTTGGACCAATCATGTGTAAAATATTTGTGTCCTGGCAGTGAGGGAGCATTTTTATACCCTTTAAACTGCATTAACTGGAAGCTAGGAGCAGTTTTCTTAGCCGAGGTAAATATCAGGCATGATGCTTCTGTTCTCTCTGCACTTCCAAGTAATTGCGCAATTGTTTTTCCCAGCAGTGCAACACAGATCTAAAGCAAATAGTGAAGTGCCAAGCATTTTTTTTTCCTTTCATTTTTTACTTTAGGGGTGGAGTTGTTGAAGGGTTACACAGGTTTAGATTTTACCGTTTTGCAGATGGGCAGCCCCTCAGTTTTCTGATTTACAGTACAGACCAAAAGTTTGGACACACCTTCTAATTCAATGAGTTTCCTTTCTTTTCATTATTACATTGTAGATTCTCAATTAAGGGCATCAGAACTATGAATGAACACATAATGTATGGAATTACTGTATGTCCTTAAACAAAAAGGGTGAAATAATTGAATACATGTGATATATTTTAGATTCCTCAAAGTAGCCACCATTTGCTCTGATTACTGCTTTGCATTCTCTTGAGCTTCCAGAGGTAGTCACCGGAAATGGTTTTCCAACAGTCTTGAAGGAGTTCCCAGAGATGCTTAGTACTTGTTGGCCCTTTAACCTTCACTCTGCGGTTCAGCTCACCCCAAATCATCTCCATTGGGTTCAGGTCCGGTGACTTTGGGGGCCAGGTTATTTCACACTTTTTTGTAAAGAACTACATAATAACATATGTGTTCATTAATTGTTTTGATGCCTTCAGTAAGAATCTACAATGTAAATAGCAATGAAAATAAAGAAAACTAATTGAATGAGAAGGTGTGTCCAAACATTTGGTCTGTACTGTATCTCTATAATTCATCTCAGAACAAACTGTCTGTTTGAGTGTGTAACATTCAGCAGTTTTACAGCACACCCCACTCAATATCTTGTTTTCCCTACATTTTATGTTTGTGCTTAAGGTTTTGTGGTAACACTTTATCCCAGCCTGCAACAGACTGGCGTCCTGTTCAGAGTGTACCCTGCCTAACGCCTGATAATTACTGGGATAGGCTCCAGCTGCCCCGTGACCCTGAATTGGATAAGCGGTTAAGAAGATGGATGGATGGATGGACTTTATCCCAGCTTGCTGCTTCTCCCTACTGATGTTGTAAATAGCAGGACAACTCTGTACTTGAGGACTGATTACTGCAGTTTTCATGATCTCTTGTTTCCATTATTACAAACAGGGAGCAGTCCACAAGAGCTGATAGCTTGATAGTTTTGGCATCTGGGACATTGAAAAACTGTGAGAGATGGGAGATTTTTGTCAGATTGCCAAGTGGAATGGAGCTGCGATCGGGCCGTTATCACCCTTCACACGCGGGCTGGAGCAGTGAAGTCAGTGTGTGACAGAACAGAGAAGCTGCTGTGTGCCTGTAGTGTCGGAGAGGAAGAAGACTGGTAACTGGTATAGCAGCAGAAAAGCAGGAGGTCTTCGCAGTGATCGGAGAGCTGGCGCTAGAGTCGGCTAGATCGGGCTGGAATGCTGCAGAATCGGACGACATACCTGCCCCAACTCCGCAAAGGGAAGAGGAGAGAGAGGACGAGATGACAACCACACCTCTGTACAGAGCTGGGGAGAGAGAGGACGAGAGGCCGGCTGCAGCTTCGGAATTTGAGACATCGGGAAATTGTTAATTGCTGATTTTTGTCAGCTGCTAAGAGGAATGGAGCTGTGATCGTCGCCGTTATCTCCTACCACAGGCGGGTTGGAGCAGGGTTCCTTGGGTAGCAGTGCAGCAGATGAAATCGGCGTGTGATTAAGAGACAAGTCGCGGAGAGCCCGCAGTGTCGAGGTAGAAGAAGCCATTATAGCAGGAGTCTGTCTGTCCTCTAAGAGTTTCTAATTTTAGCAATATTCTGGAGGTGAAAGAAAGAAATCTTGGATACTTGTTTAATATGGGATTTAAATGTCATGTCTAGGTCAATATTACACAGACGTTCTTTCTACTGTTGCCGAATTAATGCCATTCGGATGAAGTGATTCACTTAGCAGTTTCCTTAAAGCTTCTGGTCCAATGACAAGAACTTATGTCTCGTCTGAATTTTTGGTTTTCAAATGTTTTTTGGGGGGCCAAAGTGGCCTTTGACATTTTTGAAAGGGGGGAAGACATCAAATCAATTCAAAATTAATGTGTATAGCAGTTTTTATACAAAATAGCATTTCAAAGTGCATTACAGATTAAAATGACCCCACATACACCTCCCCACCCCAGGCCAGAATAAGACCATGATCATAGCTAAAATAAACAGTAAATAATGAGATTAAGTAATAAAATACTCAGTCCTCGACGGGGAGCCGTGTCGAGGACTGAGGCCTCTGTCCATAGGGCGCCTGCACTAACCATTATGCGATGTGCACCCCCTGTCTTTTTTTATTTTTTTTATTTAAACGTATAGGTTGTACAAATAATCAAAAGCAGAAAGATAAATAAAATACCCAATCCCAAACATGTAGAGAACACATTCTCTTCATTCATACAGATCCTAGTGGTCATTCCTTTCTTTTCTTCATCCTCATTTTGTGACTTTCTTATAATAAAAATAAATAAAACAAAACAACAAAAAAAACAACAATGAAGTGATTAAAACAAACTATTTGATCAAATCAAAATAAATCAAGGAATGCATGCACCATCATATTTAAATACATACTACCAATTCTTAAAATCTAACTCAGATAAGCAAATATTCCATCTTATCAAATCCCATGTGTTCAGTTAATTTATTATTGATAACAATATTTTTTTTCTATACTATGTCGATAATGAACCCTATTCTTAAAATGATTTAAACTTACACTTGATATTATTAGACCTTTATAAATAAACATTTTACCCAATAATGTCATAGTATTCACAAGAGGTATACAATACTTTTCGAAAATACCTTAAACAATATTAATTGGTGAAATATCAAAATGATTGGTTTTAACCAAATCTGAACAGATGTCCAGAAACACAAGGACAGTGATAAAACAAATGTTGTAAATTACATTTTCTTCTTCACAAAACGTGCAATTGGAATAATTTCCAATTTAACATTTAAATAAATATTAGGTATAGGTATATTTTTTAGTTGCAATAATTTTATAAAATATTTTAATTTGTAATACTCTAGAATATTAATCTACTGAAGTATTATGTAATGTTTTAAAATAGTATTCCCACTTAATTGGCACATTAAATTCATCCTCCCAAATTAAACAGGGTCTGTGAGTAAAAATAACTCCTCCTGTAGTAACAGAATTCCATCTATATATTGTATTCATCTTAAAACCCAATAGCCATTTGCAATATTTCATATTTGGGAGACAACCCCATTTTTTTAAACATAATGCAATTTGACTTTCCATAGATTAAGGATTGCTGTATTTCACTGTTTAAAAAGTAACAAATTGTCCCCTTTTTATTGCAATCATTCCATATCAAATGTTTTTTTTTACAGTTGTAATGTTTTAATTCATCCATATTAAATGTGTCTGAATGTCATAAATCCTACCTGGGGGTTGGTTCTGGGAATTCAGCCATGCTTTAAGTACATCCATGAAAATGGTTGCTAGATCTGTAAGAAATGTTCATATATATTAATATGTACACTTTAAACTGATAAAATGGAAATAATTTATTTGAAAAAAGGAGTATCTTGAATATAATCGTTGGCTAATGAGCCATTGTTTATTTTGATATATTTTAATGACCCAAGCAGCCTTTAAAGCGCTATCCATCATATGAAGAATTTTTAAATTGAAACCCACTCTTTTCAAAAGAATTATATAAGTATTGGCTCTTAATTTTACCTGGTTTATTACTCCATATAAATTTGAGAAACTTTTGTTCAAAATATTTTAAAAATTTAGGATTTGGTGAAGGAAGAATCAATAGATGGACAAACTGAGGAATTACCAACGTATTAATAAGTGTGACTTTTCATTGTAGAATATGAAACATAAAATATTAACCCTTTAATTGTCCCACGGGAAATCTGGTGGTAACAACCACAAAAAAAAAACATAACAGGACACAGAACCGAAACACACAATTTTTACAGAAACAATTATATCATGGAAAATAGTTACAAAAACAAAGTACTGTACAGTCTTTAAGATTAAGATACAAAATTAAAAGGTACAGGAATTGCATTTGGACACACCTTCCCTTTTACATTGTAAATTCACACTGAAGGCATCAAAACTATGAATTGACACATATGTAGTACTTTTACAAAAAAGTGAAATAACCAGGCCTCCAAAATCACCGGACCTGAACCCAATGGAGATTATTTTGGGTGAGTTGAACCGCTGAATGAAGGCAAAAGGGCCACAAGTACTAAGCATCTCTGGGAACTCCTTCAAGACTGTTGGAAAACCATTTGGGGTGACTACCTCTTGAAGCTCAATAGAATGCAAAGAAGTAATCAGAGCAAAGGGTGGCTACTTTGAGGAATCTAAAATATGACACATGTATTCAGTTATTTCACCATCATCGTTTAGGTAAATACAGTAATTCCATACATCATGTGTTCATTCATAGTTTTGATGCCCTTACTTGAGAATCTATAATATAGTAATGAAAATGAAGAAAACGCATTTTTAACCCTTTTTAGGACTAGTAGAACGGGTACAACCACATTTAGCATCTAAATAATGGCAGCCTAAAAAAGTGGTTCATCAAGGAGCCTGAGGTATGAATAAAAACAAAACAAGAACAAAGTTGGATTTCGAAGTGTATTACATATACAAAAAAAACCAAAAACAAATATGACATTCAGGTGACAGTTTGTTGGTTGGTAGTATTTGTATTGATTTAACAGTTCAAGGTAAAAGGCGAAAACCCCTAAAATGAAATAAGGGATTTTTAAAGTTTCTGATCTACCGCGCTGGTAGATCGGGATTAGCTTGCCATCTTCTTCAGGTGCGTGGAAGGGTTGTAGGTGACCCAGCTCAAAAGGTTCCAAACAAAAAAACCTGACCTGGAGAAGGTCTAATAAAATAAACACAAATGAGTAATTGTGTTACAAAAACAATTTCGAACTCTATACAAGTATACAAGATGAACATGTGAATGTAAATATAAAGATAATAGTTAAGTTACATATGCAAACACATCTATGATACAAATCATCATCAACATACCATATGGGTATAAAATACCACAAATAAACTAATTGTGGAAAGTAATGCACATAGGCAAGCTTTCAGTAATTGCACTTATTTATAATTCCATATCTTATATATAAATTCAGACATACTTAAGTGATTAAAACACTCAAGCAGATCCTTAACGTTGTGCAACTTATCAAAGAAAACAGAAAATATGTAGCTACATCAATGTTATGTATTCAAAAACATAGAAGTGTTAGCTATTAGCTATGCTAATGCTAATTAGCTATGCTAATGCTAACTAGCGATGCTAATGCAAATTAGCAATTAGCTAGGCTAATGCTAATTAGCTATGCTAATGCTATTACTATTAGCACAAGCAAACCAGGTTAACCATTAACAAGGTTGACCAGAGAAGCTGGTGGGAGCAGGAGCTACAAAACACACCAATATATAAAATCGGTTTTGGCCCAACCAGTACCCACATAAATAATCAGCTAAACTAAGGTGAGCAGGCAACAGGTGAGTCCAATCATGAATGCAGCCTGTATAGTGCAAATGTGCATTAATTCTGTCAAGAATACCATATCAGTGAGAAACCATGCAAAAGGTATAACAGGTGTGATCTGAATCAGACAGGACTCACCGTTAAATGATGGTTTTGAGGAATGAAATCACATAAGATGGCGCCGAGGATGGCAGCCGTGGTGCTTTCGTGCGCTCTGTTTTGTTTGTTCTTGTGCGTTAACTGCGCGTCTGCGTGCTCTCATACCCACGTGGAGCTTCTGGACATTAGAACTACCACCCCTACGGACTTATTACCGGTTTTTTTAGCATCAGCTCAGGTGGATTGGTCCATTTTTTGACCAAAAGAGGGAAACGGCGCCGTGGAAAAAGAGCGGGTTCACTCGTCCACCTGCGCAGACGGGGCGCGCGCACGCCTTTACCTGGCATCTTTCTCTCAAACGTCCGCTCACTTCCCAACAAGATGGACGAACTAGCGCTGCTGATGAGAAGTAACAAGGACTTTTCCTCGTCTTGTGTTTTGTGCTTCACGGAGACGTGGCTAAGCGCGAGTGTCCCAGACAGCGCGCTTCACCTGGAAGGCTTCCATCTCCTCCGCGCGGATCGCAACGCGGAGCTCTCCAACAAAACAAAAGGCGGTGGCATTTGCTTCTACATCAACAGCAGCTGGTGCACGGATGTGACTGTGATCTCCCAACACTGCGCTCCTTCTCTGGAATATCTGTTCATTCACTGTAAGCCTTTTTATTCACCGCGTGAGATCGCTTCATTCATTCTGGTGGCTGCCTACATTCCGCCGAGCGCGGACGTGCACGAGGCTCAGCGCATGCTTGCAGGCCAGATATTACATGCGGAGCGGTCTTTTCCGGACTCTCTTGTTATCGTGCTTGGTGACTTTAACAAGGGAAACCTGAGCCAGGAATTACCAAAGTATAGACAGTTCATTAAATGCCCGACCAGAGAGGAGAACACGTTGGATCACTGCTACACTACAGTCAGCAGAGCGTATCATGCTGTCCTGCGCGCTGCCCTCGGACTATCAGATCACGTGATGGTGCACCTAATTCCCTCATACCGACAGAGACTGAAATTGGCCAAGCCTGTCTTGATAACAACGAGGAAATACACCTCTGAAGCTGTGGAGGAGCTGTGCTCATGTTAGGAGACGACAGACTGGGGAGCGTTTGGAGCAGCCACGGACAATCTGGACGAGTATACGGACACTGTGACCTCATACATTCAGTTCAATGAGACGCGCATCATCCCAACGCGCACCAGGATTTGTTATAACAATGACAAGCCCTGGTTCACACCCAAGCTCCGGTGCCTACGTGAGGAGAAGGAAGTAGCGCGGCGGAGCGAGGACTGGAGTACATACAGACAAGCAAAGTACCACTTCACTAGTGAAGTGAGAAGAGCAAAATCTGTGTACTCCAACCGTATACAGGAACACTTTAGCTCCAATGACTCTGCAGCCGTGTGGAGGGGGTTGAGGGCTCTCACAAACTACAAGCCCAAAGCCCCCCAGGCCCTGACCGACCGGACTCTCGCCCAGGGCCTGAATACACACTACTGCCGCTTTGAACAGCCGTCTGCTCCTCACACCTCTGCTCCCCCCACCATCACCCCAACCATCAACGACCCCAGCACTTCATCAAAGGACTCCTCAGACCCCCCCTCCTCCCCCCCTGCCCTCTCCATCCAGGAGGAGGATGTGCGCCGACAGTTTTTGAGGCTGAACAGGAGGAAGGCCCCCGGGCCGGACGGTGTCTCCCCTCCACCCTGAGACACTGCGCGGATCATCTGGCCCCCGTGTTCACGGACATTTTCATCACCTCCCTGGCGCTCTGTCGCGTGCCGTCCTGCTTCAAAACCTCCACCATCGTCCCTGTCCCCAAAAAGCCACGGATCACAGGACTTAATGACTACAGGCCGGTGGCGCTGACGTCTGTGGTCATGAAGTCATTTGAGCGCTTGGTTCTGCCCCACCTCAAGGACATCACCGCCCCCCTCCTGGACCCACTGCAGTTCGCCTACAGAGCAAACAGGTCTGTGGATGATGCAGTGAACCTGGCCCTCCATTTCATCCTGGAGCATCTGGACTCCCCAGGAACCTACGCCAGGATCCTGTTTGTGGACTTCAGCTCTGCCTTCAACACCATCCTCCCTGGACTGCTACGAGACAAGCTCTACCAGCTCAGCGTGCCCGACTCCCTCTGCAGGTAGATCACTGACTTCCTGTCGGACCGGAGACAGCACGTGCGGTTGGGGAAGATTGTCTCGGACAATCGGACTACAAACACTGGGACTCCTCAGGGTAGTGTACTCTCCACCTGGCTCTTCTCGCTGTATACAAACCGCTGCACCTCCAGTTACCAGTCCGTAAAGCTGATCAAGTTTGCGGACGACACCACCCTCATCGGACTTATCTCAGACGGTGATGAGTCCGCCTACAGGAGAGAGGTGGACCGGCTGGCTTCCTGTTGCAGTCACAACAACCTGGAGCTGAACGCCCAGAAGACAGTGGAGATGATTCTGGACTTCAGGAAAGTCACAGCCCCACCGTATCCCCTCACCCTGATGGACTCTCCCACCCCCATCTCCATCGTGGACTCCTTCCGTTTCCTGGGCACCACCATCACCCAGGACCTCAAGTGGGAGCCAACCATCAGCTCCTTCATCAAGAAGGCCCAGCAGAGGATGTACTTCCTGCGGCAGCTGAGGAAACTCAAGGTGCCGACCGAGATGCTGGTGCAGTTCTACATGGCCATCATCGAGTCCATCCTCACCTCCTCCATCACCGTGTTTTTCCCCGGCGCCGCAGACCGGGACAAACACCAACTGCAGCGCATCGTGCGTGCTATTTTTATTTATGTTAAATGTTTTATGTTGCACGATTGTACCGAGAAAAATTCCTAGTTTGTGAACTTGTTCTCAAACAATGGCAATAAAACCTATTCTGATTCTATTAGGGGATTTTATGATGTTCACCTGAGCATGCCACAGCAGGAAGTAGAGGAGGGAACAAAGGAAGTCACCTGGTTGACCCCGGATGTTAAGTAACCACATCTGACCTGTCAAAATAAAGCAGGCTTTAATGGGTTAGGGTTTACACATTGGAATGAGAGGGTGTGTCCAAACGTTTGGTCTGTACTGTACATTTTTAAGCTGAAGCTTTCAAAGCGCATGGGCGGGCCTTTCTCTGCCGAATGTTTTCAACACTAGCAGATCATGATGTGTTAGACAACATCGACGTCGGGTGATGTCACAGTGAAACACTCAGATTGATTGATGCACTGCATTAAGTGCGTCAAGTGCGTCTAAGTTCGGCTACATTAACTTATGCGTTCCTTGCATTTGCTGCTTTGTCGCTTGAAACACAGGTAAAGCTTGAAAAATTGACGCAGCCAATGCACACAAAACGCCACAGAGACTCTGACGGACTCAGCCATAGACTTAACATTTAATCTTGCAGCACTTGATGCTGACGTTTCGGGTGGTGTGAACAATTAGTCTGTCAAGTGGTCTCCCTTCCAAATAGCCAAATTAGGGGTCATTTTCCTTCTAGCTGGCTGAGAATTTCTCCTGAGTTGTTTCCCCACACAGCAAAAATTAGTCCAGTTCTGCCAAAAAAAATAAAAAATAAACGCAAAATAGTCGGAGCGTTACAACAACTAGGCAATTTCTGTAGCCTAGGCAACCTGCCAATGTCTGCCTTAAAAGCCATAAATTTACAATACCTGAGAAAATCCACCATGCGATAATCAACAGCTATCCAGTTATGTATCCAATTTATCCAGATGTTTCGAGACGATGGTGAAACTGAGAGAACCAAGATCCTCCAAACTAATCCATCAGGACAGCTCGGCACTCCCTTTCCACTTCTCCGGGTCAAAAGTCATTAAATTGCATTGAGAGACTATCTGACCAGTCCATATCCAGATTCACCATTGATTATTTCGGAGGACAATGCAGAAAGTGGCTCCATAGAAGTAGACAGACTATATCTATAATATATTTGAGGAAACCTTTTGAGATGTGAATTTTACATATTTTTCTTACTAGATATAACATAAATTAGCCAGCCCGATATAAGCTTTACAATCCTTCTAGAGAGTTCTTCTGGTATCAGGTAGATTATTTAGGTCAAAGAATAAAGTGATCTGGGAGTGTAAGAACTGTCTGTAGGCCTCTTCCGCAAGGCACAGAAAATTAATTCTCAAAATTTTCTGTGGTCCAAGTTGAGCAACCAAGTCAAGAGAAGTAGTGACATTATCTGACGCTCTGATGTCTGTGCACTTCCTTTTAAAATTAGTCAAACAATTCTTAATCTCGGTATTAAAATGTATTCGGCTTTAAAAATGGACCCTCACGTTAATCACATGGTTAAATCCTGTTTTTATCAGTTGAGACATCTCTCTAAACTAAAACCCATTCGGAAACAGCGCCACCTTGAGACAACAATTCATGCTTTTATTACCTCTAGGCTGGATTACTCCAATGCCATTCTCTTTTCTATCTCAAAAGCAGCCTTATCCCACCTTCAGTTGATACAGAATGCAGGCGCAAAATTTTTGACAAACACGGGTCGTCGGCAGCACATTACCCCAATTTTAGCAAGACTTCACTGGCTTCCTGTGCACGGATAAGTTTTAAAATGTCATTTTGTTTTTAAGGCCTTGAATGGCTTAGCCCCGACTTGCGTATCAGAGCTACTCACTCCATATGTGCCGGGCAGGACTCTCCGCTCGGACGACCTCCACCTACTTCATATTCCCTGTCTACGCTGCAAAACCCGTGGTGAACAAGCTTTTTCACTCTGTGCTCCTAAACTCTGGAATGAACTCCCATTGGATATCACTCTCTTCCATTGTGGTTTTTAAGTCTTGTTTAAAGACTTACTTTTACTTCCTCGCTTTTAGTGACTAGCTATTATATCTCAGATTTTTATTTTTTTCTCTTCGCTCATTTGTTTAAATATATCAACAGCACCACAAGTCCAAAAAAATAACAAGTGCTCAAGATATCTAGCAGCATACATTGAAAATGACTGAAGAACGTCTTGCATAAGATATTTTATGACTCCTCAGCATACTTTAAAATATCAAGTGAGGAGCTTTTTTTTATCATATTTTTGCACAAAAGTTCTTTTGAGAACAAAAGAGGTGAAGGATGTTCAACTGAAGAGTTTTAGTTTAAAAAATAAAGAAGTAGACGTCCGCTTCCGGTCGTATGGCGTGAGCAGCGTGAAAGACCAGCTCCGATAAAAACACAATTAAAAGTTTATATCCCAGACCTTTTCATCAAGGACAGTCAAACGTTAGCAAAGGAGACGTCAATATGGAGACCAGGAAAGTGCGACATTATACACAGACAACTCTGGACGCTCAGCCACACGTTAACGCTCGGCGAAGCGACTAAAGCTAGCGGCGCGGAGCTAACGGAGGATAGCTCAATCACGCTCGGAACTTTGCGGACTCAGCTGAGACATGGATTTGACTCATACAGTGACACTATAAAGTCCGTAATACGAAGTGAGATGGAATGCTTTTGCAAAGAGCTACGAGGTGAGATTTCATCTCTGCGAGAGACGACCAAGGCGGACATAAACAGTATCCGAGAGGAACTACCGGGAAAAGTGGAGAGGCTGTTTACATGGCAATCTGAGGTGACTTACACACAAAAAGAAATTGAACACTCTCTCAGCGACACCTCAGACAGGCTCACGACTCTCAAAGACTCGTTCAAAGCTCTCACCGCTGAACAAAAGAAATTGCAAGAGAAATGCATTGATCTAGAAAATCGAAGCCGCCGCCAGAACATTAAAATACTAAATATTCCCGAAGGAGCCGAAAAAAACCAGCCTACAGAGTTTGTGGCGAAGCATCTCCCCAAATTACTGGGAGAAGAAAACTTTAACAGCCCTATTGTGGTATATCGCGCTCACAGAAGCCTGGCCCCGAAACCACGCATTGGAGAAAGACCCCATCCGATGATTGCCCGTCTTTATTACTGTACCAACAATGAGAAGATAATGTCACTGTCGCGGTCAAAAGGCAAGCTAATCTACGAGGGAGTACCGGTTCACATTTTCCCCGACATGAGCCCTGAAATTGGTCGCCAACGAGCCGCTTTTAAGCAGGTGAAGACCAAGCTCCGTGCGGCCGGCATTTCTTACCAGATGCGCTTCCCTGCCAAGCTGGAGATCACCGTGGACGGCTCCAGGACAACCTTCAGTGACCTCTGCGCAGTGGAGAGATACATCAAAACCAACATCACGACACGCGAAGACTGATTAGTCAACACGTACAACTCATTGCGGCCTTAACAGACTATATACAAAACTTAAAGGTACCCCAAATTGAATTGTAACACTATTTTCATTACAATGAATGTTGAATGCTTACTTTGTTATATTTTTACTTCCTTTTAGATTCATTGTAAAAATTTAATTTTTATTTTAGTTATTTATTTAGGTAGGTTTGTGTTCGATATTCTAACTTTATTGGTACACTTAATACACAGTTTCTTGTGATGACTAGGATGAAGACTTATTTATCAAATACCTATTATTATTATTATTATTATTATTATTATTATTATTATTATTATATATAACCTCAAAAGTAGGAAGTTTTTCGTGTCCATCGGAATTTTCTCATCAGAACAAACAGAAATCACATGTGGGGTCCGCCAGGGCTCCATCCTGGGGCCCCTCCTGTTCAGTATTTACATGCTCCCACTAACCAAGATTATAGCAGCCAATCAAATTAGCTACCATAACTATGCAGATGATACACAGCTATACATTACATTATCACCAGGTGAATTTGATTCTATCCAGACCTTATATGAATGCATTGAACAAATCAACGACTGGATGTCCCATAACTTTCTCCAGCTACAAAAACAAAACAGAAGTAATTATTTTTGGACCTAAAGAGGAAAGATCCAAAGTCAGCACACAGCTTCAGCTAATACAACTAAAAACGACTCATCAGGCTCGTAATCTAGGTGTAATAATGGACTCAGACCTGAACCTCCTGGGTCACATAAAGGCAATAGCAAGGTAAGCCTTCTATCACCTGAGGAACATTTCTAGGATTAAAGGACTGATGTCGCAGAAGGACCGCGAAAAACTGAACCATGCGTTTATCTTTAGTCGGATCGATTACTGCAACAGCGTCCTCACAGGTCTACCTAAAAAATCAATCAGACAGCTGCAGCTGATCCAGAACGCTGCTGCTCGTGTTCTCATTAGAACCAGGAAAGTAGAACACATCACCCCAGTTCTAAAGTCCTTCCACTGGCTCCCTGTAGCTAAGAGAATAGACTTTAAAATACTCCTACTTGTTTATAAATCATTGAATGGTTTAGCACCAAAGTACATTGAAGATATGCTGTCACTATATCAACCCAGCAGACCACTCAGGTCCTCCAACTCTAGCGTACTAATCGTCGCTAGAATCAGAACTAAACAGGGAGAGGCAGCTTTCAGCTTCTATGCTCCACAAATGTGGAATAAACTTCCAGATGAATGCAAAAACTGAATCGCTAGGCTCTTTTAAATCAAAGATAAAAACTCTACTATTCAGAGCTGCATTTGAATCTTAAATTGCGCTTTCTGATCACTTTTTATTATGTTTCCGATTGTGTTTTCTCTGTTTTAATCTGTTTTAATTGCATACATTTTTTCCTTAAATTATTTTTTATTGTTGTGGTTTAATTTCTATTCTTAGTTTTTTATTTCTTTTTTAAGTGATTGTGTATTAATTACATAATTTTTTTCCTTACATTATCTTTTCTTACTGATTGATTACTGTTAAACTTATGTTTTGTTTGTAAACATGTGGTTTCATTATCACTGAATCATGTAAAGCACCTTGAATTGCCTTGTGTTGAAAGTGTGCTAAATAAATAAAATTGCCTTGCTTTGCCTTATTATTATTATTTTTTTGTAACCTCCCTTAAAAAAATATATATTATTAATCTTTATCTATCTATTTATTTATTTATTTTTTATTATTATTTATGTTCTCAATATTAACACGTGATGACTTTCATTGTTCTGGAAAGGGGGGAAAAGAGGCCAAACCTATATATAACGGTCTGGGAAGAAAGAAAGAATAAAGAGAAGAAAGTGGAGAGAGAATTATTTAATTTTCTTTCCTTTCGTTTTTCTTCAGTTAAACTTTTTTACATATATACATCAACCAAGGAGCTTAGCACGAAGTCAAATGTTCAAACCCTTTTTTGAGTTAGCGCACTTGAGCTTTTTCAAGGATTCAAGTTTCTTCGTTCTTGTTTTGTTTTTTCCGTTATGTGGTTGCACCCCACTATTACACAAAACTACGCATCGGAGACCATCCAAGAATATTACACATTTATTGTTTTTCTCGATTAATTCAAAATGGCAACGGGCAATAGTTTGAAAGCATCATTAAAGTTGGTGAAATTAATCTCCTGGAACTGCAAAGGTCTGAATAACTCAGAGAAACAAGGCAACATAATATCCCATCTTAGAACATTGGAGATGGACATCGGGTTTTTGCAAGAAACTCATCTAAGAGACCAAGATCACAGGCGATTGCGTGCAAATTGGATAGGACAGGTCTACCATTCTGGATTTCTGGTCAAAAGTAGAGGAGCTGCCATCATAATCAAAAAGGCAATCCCCTTTGAATCAAGTAAGATAATATCTGACCCTAGAGGGAGATATGTAATAGTAAGCGGGAAATTATATAATAATCTGGTTACGCTTGTTAGTATATATGCGCCCAATATAAACTATGATGCATTTATAAAAAAAATGTCATGGCCTTACCTATTACGGACTACCATTAATTGATAATTGGAGGAGATTTTAATCTGGTGATGGACCCTCTACTTGATGGATCATCCCACAAAACTAGTGTATCCAAATCAGCAAAGGCAATACAACATTTCATGAATACCTTTAAATTATCAGACCCCTTCAGAATAATATCACCAAAAACTAAGAAATATTCATACTCCTCTCCTGTCCACCACTCATTTTCCAGAATTGACTTCTTTCTGACAGATTACGCTTTCCAAACTAACATTAAACACTGTGATTATGAGGCAATCACTTTATCAGATCATAGTCCTGTATCATTACACTTAGCGATGGGAGACAATTTAAGGTCTAGGACATGGAGACTCAACAACAATCTCTTATCAGACCCTAAAATAATAGAAAAAATACGAAACCATATACAATTCTTTCTTCAAATAAGTGACAGTCCAGAGATAAAGAGATCAACTCTATGGAAAACACTTAAAGCGTACCTACGGGGGGAAATTATTTCATTAAGTAGCTTAAAAAATAGACAGCGGAGGGGAAAAGAATCAAAAATAAGGCAAGAAATTAAAGAGGTTGATGAAATATATGCCAACTCTCCTGCACCAAATTTGTACAAAAAAAAGACAGTCGTTACAAACTGAGGTCAACCTAATTTATTCTGCGGACACGGCTAAATTGTTGACGCAACTAAAACATAAAACACAAATACTACAAATATGGGGAAAAAACTGGAAAATTATTGGCTCAACAAATTAAAGAAGAGGCCGCATCTAGACTACTGAAATTCGAACAGAGAATGGTGAAAAAACGACAAACCCTGAGACAATGAATGATACATTAAAAAAAAATGTATACGAAACTCTACACATCCGAGTCTAAGAATGACCCCAGTTTAAGCGATAATTGTTTTGAGAAACTTCAAATCCCTAATATAAGCCCGGATAAAAAGATTATACTGGAACAACCAATAACAATACCAGAAATTAAAACAGCTATACAAAATATGCAAAACTCTTAATGCCCTGGTCCAGATGGATATAGCGCTGAATTCTACAAAGCCTTTACAGAACTAGTTGCCCCACTTTTACAAAATGTTTACAATGAATCATTAATAACAGGGCACCTGCCACCAACATAATATGATGCAAATATATCTTTAATCCATAAATGTGGTAAGGACCCTTTAGATCCAGCATCATATAGACCTATAAACCTACTCAATGTTGATAATAAAATCTTGACAAAAATTTTAGCAACCCGTTCGGAAAATATACTCCTAACAGTAATATCTCCGGACCAAATGGGTTTTTATTGAAAATAGACAGCTATTCTTTAATATCAGAAGACAATTTAACATTATCTATAACCAGAATCCAAATAAACAAGAATCTGAAATATTGTCACTAGACGCTGAGAAGGCCTTCAACAGGGTCGAGTGGGATTTCCTGTTCTCGACCCTGTCGAGGTTTGGGTTTGGTCCATACTTTGTCTCTTTAATCAAATTACTCTATGCAGATCTTAAAGCAAGTATACTAATAAATGGTATATGCTCAAACTCTTTTCCTCTTCACCGTTCGACGCGCCAGGGTTGTCCTTTGTCAGCCTTGTTATTTGCATTAGTCATTGAACCTCTAGCTATTCTTTTACGTTCTGCGGACTATAAAGGAATTTTAGAGCAGGAATAGAACACAAAGTCTCATTATACGCAGACGACCTGCTGCTATATATTTCAGACCCATCTTCATCCCTACCAAAAATTATGACACTGTTGTCTGAATTTGGCACAATTTCAGGGTACAAGATCAATCTCTCCAAAAGTAAATTGTTTCCCATTAGTTTAGAGGCAAAAAACCAAAAGAATACATGGGTTGATTTTCCCTTTGCTATGTCAGATAGTTTTAAATATCTCGGAATTAATATCACAGATGAGATATCGGGACTTTTTGGTAAAAACGTTATTATATTATTAAAAAACACAGAAAAACAACTTGAGAAATGGCCTTACCTTCCTATTTTACTCGCTGGACGAATAAATATTGTCAGAATGACTATCCTGCCCAAATTCCTATTTTTATTCCAGTGCATTGCAATTCTTATTAGAAAAGCCTTCTTTGCAAAAATAGATTCAATCATAACAGCATTTATCTGGAACAAAAAAAAACCTAGAATAAAAATAAGATATCTACAGAGGCCGAAACCAACAGGAGGTATGGGATTACCCAATTTTCAATTATATTACTGGTCATACAATATTCAGTGTATGTCATTTTGGAAGAGTACTGTAAAACCTGATTGGGAACAGATGGACAATCAAGCATATTTCCCAAATACACTAAAATTACTGTTATACTATCATCTGAAATGGACTCATACAATTCAAGATATTGCATCGCCTGCACCTGTCAAGACAGAGACTTTCTAGAATGTTTCCAGGAGTGGACGCTTCTTGTGACCACTGTGGCTACTCTCCTGCATTGTTGTCACATACTTTTTGGGGTTGCCCTAAAATCTCCCCATACTGGTCCAGAATCATACAAGCCCTGTCGGAGGACAGTGAAGATCCTCTAATGGTCTTATTTGGGGTAATACCTCCGGAACTACAAATGAACAGCTTACAAGCTGAGGTATTAAAATTTACAATGTTACTTGCTAGACGCTTAATTTTATTGAATTGGAAAAATAAAAACCCTCCCGCCCATCAAAATCTCCTTAGAGATGTAATGCAACATTTACAATTAGAAAAAATAAGATTCTCCTTGCAACAGAAGGAACATAAATTTTATTCAATCTGGCAACCTTTCATTAATTACTATAATAAATAAATTTGGACTGTCTATGTAAACAAAAACATACCATCAGGTACAGGTGCTTCCCCTTTATTTTAATTTTTTTTTAAATTTTTTCACACTTACGGAGGGGGTGGAGGGAAGGGGTGTGGGTGTTTACTATCTGTATAAAAAAATGTACATATGAAAAATGTATATATTTACTATTCTAAAATTCAATAAAAATATGTGGGGAAAAAATAGAGAAGTAAATACACTATTGTTGTCCAAACATATGAATGCAACTATGCCATGACCTCTCTGTTGCCACCTTTTGTCCTATTGGTGAATTGCTTTGCAAGACTCTTGGGGCGACAAAGAAGTCTTTAAGTAAAACATCTGTTATGTGTGTGTTGGTGCAAAATTGCTGATACATAACTATAAACTAGGCTTTAGTATGTTACTTTCATACGTTAAAACAGCTCTGTGAATCTAATTTTTTTTTGCATGTTAAACACTAACAAAACCTTTTCTCAATGTTTCTCCACCACAGCTGTCAAAGCCAAGATAAAGGAGGTGAAACGAGAAAATATGGACCGCAAGGTGGTCCTGCAGAAAAAGAAGAAGATGATAAAATCAGGGAACCTGAAGAAAAAGGACGCAAAAAACCTGATGTTGTACTTGAAGAATGGTGCAGACTGCCCCTGCCAACAACTAGACAACTTAACAAACCGATATCTAATCATGGGCCGTAAGGTGGACAAGCAGTACATCCTCACCGGTATCCACAAGTGGGACAAGTCCAACACGGAGTTCAAAAAGGCTGTGAAATTACTCAAAACCTACAAATGTCCTGAATTCCCAAATGTCTTCAAATAGTAACCCCATAGCCCTAAATATGGCTGAATTTCATTCTACATACGAACTGGCAAAAGCAATGCCAAACTTTAAGTTTAGTTCTTTTTATACACCTATAACTTTTTTTACACAGATACTTCTCAATGTCCATTGTTCAGTTTAAGATAAATGCAGAGGGGGTGGGGCAAACGACAGAAGGCTTTAGTTTCCAGTTTGCCCTTCAGATTAGAGGTAAAGACCGTTGTCTGGTCAGAGGAGGGGTTGGTTATTCTGACTAAACTCATTTAATATTTCTAATACTGCTAACATGTTTTTTTTATAAATGTGAAGCTAAACACCTTGCATTATTGTGAACACATTCTTTTCAAAACAACTACAAATAATATGTTCATTTTACTTTTTGTATGTACCTGAAAATAGCCAACTTTATATATTATTTGTTATTGATTGGCCTTCCTAGCATGTTGTTCATGCTTTAATATGTGAACGCTAGCTAACTATAATTCTAGGCAAGAAAAAAAAACATCCTTAAAACTCCAAAAAAACTGTTTTAATTTGTATTCCTATGCTTGAGGTTTGACAGTGACATTATGAAATACTGCTTCTGTATGACAAACACTTGTGAAAGAGAATTACATTTACCTTATGGAAGTATGTTTGCTGAATCTTATGCTGCATATTGCAAAATTTCTGTTACTAACGAGTTATGTCTCTACATGTTTAAAATGCTAATTTTGCAACAGTGTACCTAAAAATTTTCTTCCTTCTAGTTGTGCTGTGCTATTTCTCTTCCATTTTAGCACAATTTCTTTTTTTTTCATATTTGAATGTCAGAATTTAATTGCTGCCTATTTCATGTACATATCATTTTACATAATATAAAAAAGGTGTCAAAAAGTATTAATTCATGGTATAACATTGACTCGTTCTGTGGTCCTTTAAAATGTGCTCCAGTGCTGACCAAAAGTTATGCAGTATTTTAAATCTTTAATTTGAA
The DNA here is from genome assembly GCA_028564705.1 of Apricaphanius iberus. Lineage (NCBI taxonomy): Eukaryota > Metazoa > Chordata > Actinopteri > Cyprinodontiformes > Aphaniidae > Apricaphanius > Apricaphanius iberus. The sequence goes on from JAPXFQ010002157.1 coordinate 101,190, forward strand.
TCTAATACTGATGTTAGGGGTTTGAATTTCTGATTTTTATAGAGAAAACATATGGGATGATTTTTGAATTCAGACTTGAAAAGCTTGAAATTTGTTACCACCCTACCTTAATATCAAACATGGTTGCCAACATACAAAATATAGTACCCGTTTTAGAAAGAAACAATAATTTACATTTTGTCAATCATTGAAATCAGTAGCACAAACATATATTCTCTGTTAACATTTTACTATATTGTGTAAATTAATGAAAAAAAATCACAATGTAAAAAGCACTTAGCCTGGGGTACTAAGCACATTAATAGAGCCACTGTTTGAACAATTTCCCACTGCAAAAGCACCAATTGCAAACACATAATTTCATGTAAAAAACAAGAAAACCAACATGAGTCAGTCAACATCTTCAGTTTGGATGAAGAATGTGCAATGGTCATAAGACATTTAACTTGAAAATGTATTTTCTAACCAATTAATATGGATTACCAATGTCTGTTGACAACTAACTGTGTTATTCAGGATATAGTACTTGGAATTATTGTCACTACTGCCCTAAAATTGAGATGCTAACATGTCATGATAGTCATGACTGTCACTCAACACCCTTCAGTCAGTGGGAATTTCAGATTTGCTGGAAGACTGAAAGCTGCTGTAAATCCTTTCTGCACACAGCAACACCATCCGCAATGGCTCTTTATACCCCAAAATGCTCTACTCACAAGTATCATCTGAATGTCAGTGTGCATGTCAAAGTATCGCTTACTGTCCTGTTTTTGAATTCAAGATTCCCCCGAGTTGGTTGATCAGGAAGAACCAAGACACAAATTAAAAGTTTAACCCTTTAATTAGAAACCAAAGATTTACATGAGCAATTATCTGCAGATATATCTGAGATGAGACACTCTGGCTTCAACACGCCCCCCAAAAAGTCTGAGGTGCTATCTCCTCACCTAAGCGTATAATGTCTTCATTCCCCTCCCAAACCAGAGTGAACTTGTTTCAGGCATCCTCCTGATTCCGGGCCAAGTCAATGTCAAGGTTCCGCACACATAACTACTCGGGAGGTCATTTTTTTTTGCTACGGCATCCGATTCTCCAATGATATACTTTTACGGTGTGTCCACACCAAACGCGATAGTGACCAAAAAAGCGTGACACGCGCCTAGCTGTTCGCGTGCACAGTCGCACCTTGAAGCTTGTACAAAGCAAACTGGATGCGCTTAAAATATGCAATTTTTCAAACGCAACCTGGCCTTCAGCAGAGCTGGGGCCAGAATGCAGCTGCTGTTGGATTAAGGACTGAGCTGACGGAGGACAGCGTGTTCGGCCTAGCCTTCAGCGGACCTGAGACCAGAGTGCAGTTGGCGTTGGATTATGGTTTATGGTCTCCGATCTGACGGAGGACAGAGTGGATTACGTGTTCGCCTGGCCTCCGCTATAGCTGGGACCGTTGCACTGGGGGTTTGGTGAGCTACAGATACAATCTATTTATGGTGGAAGGATCCATAAACACCAGCCTGCACCCTCTCGCTTTTACAGCAACAACGGCTCGTTTAAGGGCCATCCACAAACCTCTTAAGAGCATTCCTGTCTATATAGTTTAACCTATTTATAATATTCATTTATTTTTCCTGTCTGTATTGAAAACAGCTTGTGTCATGTAGCTCGGGGTGATTAGCCACGATGTTTATCAATATTTCCTCCATGTCCTGCTGAGGTTGTGACTCCATGACAGTCACAGAATCACTGACACTCTGTCCCCTGATTGGTTGTCGCGGCGTAATTTGACACTGGAGTTCAGATTTTTCCAACTCGAGCAGTAGACATTATGAATGCGAATGCACAAAATGAACCGCATAAAATGCAGCGCAAATTTTCCATTTCAGGCAGAAAAGCTTTTTCGCAACGCAAATCTGCTTCTTGAAGTGTCGCGGGACCCCAAGCTGCGCTTCATCGCGCTCCATTGATTTTACGTGTAAACCTGAAGCTCTAGTCCCTCCTATCACATTTGGTGTGGACACACCGTTAGTTTGCAAGGTCAAATCACTCTAACCCTAACCCTTTTCTCCACAGCTACCTCTGAGGATGAGCTTCAAGATGAAGCTGCTGGAGGTCTGTGGGGCTCTCTGGTTGGAAAAACTTGTATTTTGAGCACGTCGCCTCGCTCTGCAGATCAAACTGTATGATGTTCCCCTCGTCAACCAGAATATATGAAAATATATCTGTATTCAGCTAATACAGCAACACTGCCTGTTTGTTCTAATTAAGCTTAAAGAGATCATTTATACTGCTATAAATAAGTTCACAATAACTTATCCTAATGCCAATATGTTATTTTAAATTGTTCAGCGTAAGCTTCTTTAAAAACACTAATACAACTTTTAATGAAATGACTTCATGATATTTAACATTTTTAGAAATTCATTTATTCACAACCATCGAACACGTAAATAAAAAATGTGACAAACATGGATAAATAAATACAAAAAACAGTCCATCCATTCGGTCCCTGCTCTCCTCTCCAGTCTCCCTTTGCTGCTTCATATCCTAAACAAGAAATCAATAAACGTAGTTTACAAAAAAGATCAACACAAAAGCCTTTATGAAATGTATATTTATTGAAGTGATCAGTCATAAATTATGTTATTTGCGCTGTTGCAAATGTACATACAGTAGGTTTATTTTTAGCTCAACTTTTTTTCGGCAAGGGATTAATTTCTCCTGCAGAAACATCTTCTCCTGAATTCATTAGATAGAAAATAAATAGGAGAGGACCGTAACAACTTTATTGATTTAAGAATGCAGAACTGTAGTTTTCACAACAGATCACAGGTTCTGTGTTGTATGAGGCTCAATAAGAGTCCTCTAGCATAAGCTGTGTAACTGGATTCAATCTTCAACCTCCAAGCCATCGTGCCCCGATGTTCACTCGGTAAAGAGGTAATAATTTCTCCTAAGAGGAGTCAACTTTTTACTTAATTTCCCAAAGCTGAAATTGGCCGCGTAATGATGAAGAAACCATTACACTACCATACGAGCTTGTTTACGAGCGATGCTTTACAAAAAATATTAAAATACATGTCTAAGCCAACAATAAACGGCAAACAACACAACCGCTTTAAGTTTTGAACCGCTAGATTTTAATATACTTGCATCTAAAGCTGTACTCCTCTCTCGCTTCGCCTGCCGCTTCGTCCTTCATGTAGCTGGAAGAAAATTCTTTTTTTTTTTTTTCTTTTTTTTTACGTGTCCTGTCTAGCAGTATGCTACTCAGAATTGGTGTCTGAGTACCAAGTACAAGCCCAACAGTTTTACTTTCCCAAGCAGAGTATTACAGCTTCGCTGTAGTACGCCACTTGATGTATATGTATGAAAAATCTTTATTAGTGATTACTGTGGGTTCAATTTCCTGACGTCATGGACATTAAACTGAGACAAGAAGGGAGAAAGGAAGAAGGTGAAGAAAAGAAACCGGACCAGCAGAGGTGCGAACCGACGACACAAGACAGGGAGGCAAACAAAAAACACAAGAAAACATCCCAGTCCTCCACCTCTGCCGGACGGCAGAGAAACAGTAATACAAAACAAAAACAACAAACTGTACAGAGCCAAACCAATAGTTCGGCTCTATTAGAATAAACTAAGAATTACACATTCACTACACACAAGCATTGATTATTGAACATAATACAAATGTTTCTGGTAAGCTCCTGTGAACAACTAACTAATGATGATAACCTCAGCTTAAGATATGTCCGTCCTCACCAATGTCCCCACACCTATGTGTGTGCGAGCATGCAGGTCGGAATAAGGCTTCCCCATGCAAGTGATTGATAGCTGGTGTAAGGAACCGTCAATCCGTCCTACAGGAATCGACACAGAAATGGAGGAGGCAAGCGATGTATGCATCCAGGGTCCCACAGAGTACAGAGGCCACAGGCGGATCAGCGCAGGGTCGATCACCCGCCAAGAGAGGAACGGATGGAAGCCCCAGGGGAACACCCACCAGCCGCAATGCTGGGGCCCGAGAGATCGCAGTGACGAGCCCAAGGGCTCCGCCGGTAACCGGCTACGCCAGGGCGGGCCCTAATCAGGAACCGGAGGCCACGGGGACCAGGGGCACCCCGCCCCCCAGCGGGGCCCCAACCAGGGACCAGCCGCCAAGGGCCCCCCGCCGCCGCCGCAGGCAAGGGGGATCCGCAGCCAACCGACGGACAACACACGCCGCCGCCACCCTGGACCAACACCCACCGCCAACAACCCGGCCCGCCTCCACACACCCACATGCCAGGGAGCCACAGCAAGAGCCACAGCGGATGTACGCCCTCCCCAGGCCGCGCCCAGCCGGCACCTGGACATCCAGATCTTCCAGCTCCCGGGTCCATATCCCGCCCCACGTAGGGCGCCAAGATCAGGGGCCCAGCCAATGCCGGACAGCCCCGCCAGGTGAACAGACCGGCCAGCAAAAGTCCTGGAACCGGCAGGAGGACTGGGCGCCAGGCACGGTCCCCACCGATCCACCGGACGGCACCAACCTGTTCTACAACCCCGGCACCCCCAGAAGAGGTGCCCCAGTCAATCCAAGGAGGACGTCGGCCCGAAACAGCGGCCGCCCGACACACCGGACCACCCAGGACCCGCCCGACATGCACCAGGACCGAGCCGGGCCGCAACTGGGACCCCCGGCCCCAGGCATCGAGAGCCATCATCAACCAGCGGGCAGGAGCAACCATCACCGAAGGGGAGGGAAGAAGATGCATCAGGCCAGAGAGCAGCCAAACACCCAACCTGACAGGTAGACATAGACAGACAGAGACACTCATACGTACCCTCCCTCTCATGCGTACACATTCTTACAAATACAGGACATACGAAAAAAGGACCCAATAGAGAACCCTGCCCCTGCACCCAGGAGACAGACCCCTTTGCCCACCAGGACGGGGACAAGCAGACCGCCAAGGCCAATACACCGGCAAGAGCAGCCCACCAGCCCAGGACCCCGACCAGACGGCGTGATGTTCTATCCGGGCTCCGACCCCTGATGGTCCAACGAACAGGGGTGTGGAAAGACCCCCCAGCCTCTCTCCCCCAGCTCAATGTGGTGTTGTTGCGTGTTGTTCTAATGTGCACTTAAAACAGAGGGGGGGGACATGGGAATACTGCCGGGTACCCCCATCTCCCCCCCCGGGCCCTCAGTGTCTAGATGCGTTTAACCAGTGGGTGCCGGCACCACAGGCGAGGCCCCCACAACGGGCCCCTATAGGGGGCCCCCCATGAGGGGTCCCGCCCCCAGCGCCAATGCGCCACACCGCCAGGTCCCTACATGTGCGTTCCATGTAAATGTTGCAAGTGTAAGTGTCTAAGTTGCTCAATAAAATCGGGACCCAGGCCGCCACCGGGTAGCGAAGACGGAAGCTCCATCCCGCACCCCAGTGACGTGCCCACGTCCCAAGGCCTTGTGAATGGTAGAATGAAGGAGCAGGTGGACAGAGGCATGGGGATGGGGAGAAAATAACTGGGGTGACCATTGCCAACCCCAGGGAGCCAGCTCCCCTGCTGACTCCAATAGGCACCCCCGTTCGGCCCGATCCACCAGGGGTGGGAGGCCCCAGCACGTCAAGTCGGGGCCCACGGCAGCGGCACCCCCGAGCCCCATGGGGGCCCCGGCAATCCACCAGCCCCCATGCCAGGGGCATACCTAAATCCTTCCCAACATTCACACTGCTAACAAAACACATGTCACTAGACACCCAGGTTGAGTTTAGCCCCCCCTCCCCCTCAACGCCCTCCCCCCTCCCGTCCCAAGCGCACCCCGTTGAAAAGAGCGCCTGTGCTAGATGGTAAAAAGCCTCCCCGCCAATAAGAGACGCCCCAGGCACCGCCAGCGTCCGAGGGCCCCCGCGCCGAGGCCGGAACCCGGCGCACCACCGACTCGGGTACCCCGGACATGCCGCGCCAGGCCCGTGAGCAGACCGAAGTCCCGGGCGGCCAATCCCCAGGCCGACATCCTCCAGCCTTGCTACTACCGCCCGATGGCCGGGTGGCAACAGAACCCAGCACCTCCACCCACCAGCCCACACCCCACCAACCGGTCAGTCACCGTGGAGGCCGACCAACACCGGCCAGAGGCCCCCACCTCAGCACCCCCGCGAGGGCTAAGACCAAGACCCAGGAGCCATGTCCAGTGTCAATATAGCCGATCGGGCCCGGAGACGCCGGCCACCCGCCGCGGCCTCTCGCCGACGCCCGGACGCGGCAAGCGGCCACCGGGGAGCAAGCGACAAGAACCAGCCCGGGGAGATGGAAAGGGCAGCAGCGCCCGCCAACCACCGGCCGACCACAGCCCCCCCCCAGCCGGCACCGACGGCAGCGGCCCCCCCCGGCCAAGCCCCAGCCAGGGCCCCAGCCGGGGGGCACGCCGCCCCAGAACCCCGAGCCCCAGGCCCAGCCCAGACCCCCCCAGAGCAGCACAGCACCAGGCCAGTAACCCGTGTCCGCCAGCACGACCCCTCTAAGGCGCCGCATGCAGCCACTAGGAGTCACCACACAAAGCCCCCAAAGTCCCACCCCAGGCGAGGGTCACGGCACCTACCGCCGAACCGCAAGCGGACCCACCCCCAAGGACCTCCCCGCAGTCACCACCAACCCTTAAGCTCCACATCGGCAACCGTGTCCCACAGAACGGAATCAAGGGCCCGACCCCACTAGGTGATGGAACTGATCAAGGGTGACCAGAAAGATTGATCAGATGTGGAGGCAGATGCCGTTTCTAGACCAATGTAATCCAGAAGGAGATCTCTATATTGATTAATATTCAGAGTATTTTTATTTTTCCAGTTCAAGAGGATATTTTTCTTAGCGATGCATGAGGCGATGTTAAATAATTGCATAGACTTTGTATCCATGGTAACTTCATCTACATTTCCCAGCAAGCAAACTGTGGGAGCAGGTGTGATATTACATTTCAGACACTTTGATAGATCTTCACATATCTGGTACCAATATTTCTTAACAGGTGGGCAGAACCAAAGAGCATGAATATAATTGTCTGGTAGATTGCTTGTACATTGTAAACAGGTATCAGACGGCGTATAACCCATCTTGAACATCCGTTGCCCTGTATAATGCACTCTATGAAGGATTTTATATTGTATTAATCGTAGATTAGGATTTTTAAGAAATTTAAAGGTTCTTAATGAAATTTGAGACCAGAGGTTTTGGTCTATTGAGATGGACAAGTCCATCTCCCATTTTGAAATAGGAAGGGCTATTGATTCATCTATTCTATTTAATGTTTTGTATATTTTAGATAGCAGTTTGGGAGGGTTAAGATTAAGGAAGTCTAAAACTTTTCCTGGAATTTGTAAATCAATGGACGAAAATTCTCCCGTTCAGCCCACAATGAATCTTGGGATATGTAGACCAGTGAAGGATACACCGCAACGGTCCTTCAAATCGGGGAGAAGTCGGCCGGATTCGTTGGCTGCATTTGAAGTAGTCTTCGAATTTGGACAGGCCTAGTCGTGGCGCTGTGACGTAACCGGCCGACAAATCCGGCCTTTGAAGGCTCCAGCCACTGGATTCGGACACAGCCACTCACAATAGGGCTTTTAAAAGAAATGCTGTTCGGTTCTCGTCTCACCTTTTAAAGCCGATAAACTTCTAAACTACAGACTTGACTCCTCTTTTTGGAATTATTTCATCAGCATTGTGTGCTTCGCTCTGATATCTCCTGCCAAAAGCTGTACTTAGTTAAAACTGTTACTTTTCACACTGGTGAAGAGCGTGTAGCAGTGAAATCGGTCCCTGCTGAAACACTTCCCTACATTAAAAATTCCATAAGTTGTCTGAGCTATTCACCGGTATTGAGAGTGAGGTGTCACGTGCCTATTTGGGCGGGGTCTGAGTTGATCGGCCATGATGTAAGGAGACTCTATCGGTTGCCAGGTCAACGCCTTCAGAACTTAACAGTATTGACGCAACTAACTTTTCTTAATGGCCGAGACCTGGACCATTTGCCTCCGTGCACGTATATGGATATTGTAAATTACGTTGTTTTTGGTGCGATTTACTACACAATGTAGGAGTTTAAAAGCTACAAGTCTTTGGAAAACTACAAGGCTTTCTTTAAGCTTTGAGTTTTCTTAACATGCGTTTTAGTGTGGCATTTAGCAGACACTTCCAAATTTACTGCGACTGCTTCGTAAATACCAGAATGTGACGAGTTCTTAAATGTACACAAACATTTCCAACATGTTTTGATGTAGGCTGGGGGCATGATCACCCGGTTCTGGGTTGGCTAGGGTAGTTAAATGTGTGGTACTAGAGCAGTTTTAAACGCAGCAGTGAGTTCCAGGCATGGTAACAGTGCAGAATTGCGAGAACCTCCTCTACTACAGAGTTAAAAAACACAGTTTGCCGCTGGAAGGAAGCAAAGATCTAATATCTGATGGGTTTCTGTCCTATTTGGGTCATTTTGGGAAAGTCACAACACTTTGTATTACTGTTAGTGTTATCGATTAGGATTATTAATTTTCAAACAAACGGTTACTCTTTAAAATACTAATTTTATGGAAAAGCAAATCCTTTAGATTTATGTCCCATAGTGTTATCGTACTATTCAGGCTTTTTAAAAATTAACTAGGTAACTTTTACACTGAGTACATTTTAAATAATTACTTTTTACTTTTACTCAAATAAGTTTTCATCACAGCATTATTACTTTTAACGGAGTAAAATATTTCAATATTCTTTCCACCTGGGTTTTTACCTTATGTTTCTTAGATTTACTTAACCTTTTTTTGTCCTTTCCCTATTCCAGAGGAAGATTCTGTTCAAAAGGGAAATTATCATTGCCGCAAAAATTCACATTTAATTACTACAGAGATTAGTACTATTGCTAACTTAAATCTTTACACAGTTGAATCCCACTCCCCTCATTACTGCAGCTCATACCGTCATACCACCCCTGCACCCTCTTCAAAAGGAAATTAAAACCCTCCATTTCTCAACAGTCTAAAAGAAATGTGTAGCATTCACTTCCATTTTTTTTTCCTTTTTTTAAAGTTGCCTTATACTTTTTATTAATGCAAAAGATCATCTTAAATACACAAGTTTATTGACTTAACAACACAATTTAAAACACTTCTAAACTATGCTATGCCAAGAATTAGGAAGGATAGAGCAGGGTAGAGGTAGATAAGAGGATTTTTTTTTAAAGTCACTAGAACTCCTTAATTCACTGGAACTCTTTTGGGTCAGCAGCCAAGTCATCTACTTCTGGTTGGGTTTTTGTGATCTTCCAGCTTGCTATTCTATGATTGAGGGTGGAAGTTACCAGCACATCACTCATATGCAGCCAACACTGTATTTCTTCAGTCCATTTAGGTACATTCAGTTTTAGTTCCTGGAAATGGCCCTCCAATAAATTTTCGTTTGTGCACAGATTTTAGCCAGTTTGTTTTTCAAATTTTGAATCATCCTTTCCACTTTTCTTTGGGACTGTGAATGGTAAACAATTTAGTTTTATGTTTGTCAGGAAATAGGACCCAAATGCAGAAGTAAATAAAAATAATTTAATTGAAACCAAAATAAAATGACTTACAGAACTCAATAGAATCAAAAAATGCAGCAAGGGACAACAGGAACCAGGCGGGGAAGTGAATTAAAGAGAGCAGTATATATACTGAGGAGGGAGTGAAGAGATGACTTAGAAACCAATTACTGACAAACAGATGCAGGTGAGGATAACTTGGCGGAAGCGGAAGGAGCTCGTGATCGATTGGCCGTTTAAAAATAAAAGAAAAGTTTGAGTAAAACAATTAATCGTGAAAGGACATTCGTTGGGAAAATACAAAGAAATATTGGATGGAAGGAACAAAGGATTGGAAAACATGTTGATGCTCAGAAGAAAAGGACTTCAAGTGTAAGATATGCCAAGACAAAGAAAAGAAGATCAAGGTATGGCAGGTAGGCATGGCTGTGCAGGAAATGAGAAGGAGTGGGGAGAGATAGAGGAGTATGAGAGTGAAGATAGCATGGAAATGAGTTTTGGTCAAAAGATGTTGAAAGGAAAGAGAGGATACGTGTCAGATGAAGATAAGATAAAGAAACAAAGGAAGGTGAATCCAAGTGAAAGTAATGAAGATGATGAAAGAGAATACAAAATTATTCTCAGGTTCAGTGAGGGGAATGGTATAAACAAAATAAGTCCGGTTAAGTTAACAACAGTTTTGAAAAATGAAGTGGGAGATATTAAAATGGCAAAAGTATTGAGGGATAGAAATTTGTTAATAGTGTGTAAATCAGAGGAACAGAGAGAGAAGGCTCGAAAAATGAAAGATGTAGGGAAGCATAAAGTGATCAGTGTGAGTAAGGTGGGGTCAGGAGAACAAGGTCCAAAGGGAATAATATGGGGTATTCCAATCGAGATGTCAGTGGATGAAATCACAGTTAATATAAGAGGAGCTAAGGTAAAAGAGGTTAAGAGACTAAGTGAATTCTGAGATGGAGTTAAAAAAGAAAAGGAAGCGGTTATAGTGATGGTTGAGGGAGAGATTCTGCCAAATCGAGTCTTTTTGGGTTGTTTGTCGTATTCAGTGAGGGAGTTCATACCAAAGCCAATCAGATGCTACAACTGCCAAAGATTTGGGCATACAGCAAATATCTGTTAAGGAAGAAATAGATGTACAAGATGTGGAGAAAATCACGGATTTGAGGAATGTGGTAATAAATTAAAACCCAAATGTTGTAATTGTGGAGGTGAGCATAGTGCTGCTTATGCTGGTTGTCTAAGAATGAAAACAGAGATTAATATTCAACAGCAAAAGTTCAAAAAAAGATTTCATATGCAGAGGTAGTGGAAATGGTTGGAAGAAATGGTGGGAAAAAAACAGGAGATCATAACGGAAGAAAAAAGAAAGAAATGAGAAAAGAAGCAGAGGGAAAAGTTTGGATAGATTTGAAAAAACTTGTAACTTTCATTGCAGGAGTTATTAACGCTATGATGGAGACAAGATCTAAAACTGAAAGAATCCAAATTATTGTAAAAGCAGCAGCAAATCATTTAGACTTGAGCGAGTTATCATGGAAAGAAATCTGAAAAAGCTTAAGCACTCAGTCAAATCAAGAAGGTGGAGGGTCAGGATAAATGGTATTAATACTGCAATGGAACACAAGAAGTTTAAAAGCTAACGGACAGGAACTAAAAAGATGGGTAGAAGATCAAATGGAAAAAACAGAAATAATATGTATTCAGGAGACATGGTTAAATAAAAAATATATTTTTAATTATTATCACACAATATAATTAGAAAAGATAGAGAAAATGGTAAAGGAGGAGGATATGCAACTTTTATTAAGAATAATTTAAATTATCGAGTTGTCAAAATAGGGAAGGAAGAAAAATTTATAGGAATAGAAATATATACAGATAGTGTAAATGTATATATAGTAAATGATTATAAATCATGTAAGAAATTAGAAATAAAATAAAAATGATGCTAGAAAATAATTGTAAAAATGTATTGATATGTGGTGATTTTAATGCACATAATACAGTATGGGGAGGAATAAAAACAGATTTAAATGGTCAGGTAATTGAAGAAATAATGAATGAAATAAATTTGGTATGTCTAAATGATGGAAAAGGAACAAGAATAGATGTTAATACAGGATACATTTCGGCGATAGACATTACGTTGACTTCAAGTGAATTGGCTGGGAAAAGTGAATGGGAGGTTCAGGAAAATTTGATGGGCAGTGACCATTATCCAATTTTGATTAAGATTGTAGGATTTAGGGATTCAAAAACTGAATTTAGAGAAGAAAGGTGGATATTTAAAAAGGCAAACTGGGATAAATTTAAAAGTATATGTGAAAAGAATCAAAATAAAATAAATATGGAAAATAGTGTAGAAATGGTAGAAAAAACATTTAGAAAAATAATTATTCAAGCAGCAGATAAATCAATTCCAAAAAGTAAAGGGAATATGAAAAAGAAAAATGTGCCTTGGTGGAATGATGAATGTGAAAAAGTAATTGAAGAAAGAAATAAGAGTATGAAAGAATTAAAAAAGAATCATAATTATGAAAATTTAATAAAATATAAAAGATTGCAAGCAGAGGTAAGAAAAAAAAATAAAAATGCTAAAATGAAAAGGTAAAAGGATAAAATCGGAAGGACAACACAAGTAAGTGAAGTTTGGGGAATGATTAAGAAAATTGAAGGAATATACAGAGAGAGGAGTTATTCAGCTTTAAAAATAAAAGATGAAATAATTGTTAAAAATGAAGAAAAAGCTGAAATTTTAGCTAAGACATTTGTTAAAATAAATAGTAATAATAATTTATCAGAAGACAGAAGGAATAAAAGGGAGGAAGCTAGGAAAAAATATGAGGTAACGAATGAAGAAAGTAGTAAAATGTCAGTATTAGATATTCCTTTTTATATGATTGAATTAGAACAAGCTTTAGGAAAAAGTAAAAATACGGCACCAGGTAATGATAAAATTACTTATGGGATGATTAAACATTTAGGGAATAAAATGAGAATGAGGTGGTTGAATTTATATAATAAAGTTTGGATAGAGGGAATAATACCAAAAAATTGGAAAGAGGCAATAATTATACCTATATTGAAACCAGGAAAAGAATCAACTAATCCGGAAAATTATAGACCAATAGCTCTTACATCGCATATAGGAAAAATTATGGAAAGGATGATTACAGAGAGAATAAATTATTATCTTGAAAGTAAAAAATTGATTACAAAATATCAAAGTGGTTTTAGAAAAGGTGTAAGTACAATGGATCCAGTTGTTTATTTAGAAAATGAAATTAGAAATGCGCAGAAAAATAAAGAAAGTTTAGTTGTAGTATTTTTTGATATTGAAAAGGCTGATGATATGGTTTGGAAGGAAAGTTTACTAATAAAATTAAATACATTGGGAATAAAAGGAAGAGTTCATAATTGGGTTAAAAAATTCATTTAGTAGATATATTCAAGTAAGAATAGGAGATAAAGTATCAAAAAGTTATTTAGTAGAAAATGGAACACCTCAAGGCAGTATAATTAGTCCAATATTGTTTACTATTATGATAAATGATGTATATGAAAATATAGGGTATGATTTTGGAAGCGCATTATTTGCGGATGATGGAACATTGTGTAAAAGGGGAAGAAATATAAAACATGTGCAAAAGAAATTACAAGAAGAAATATCAAAAATAGAAAAATGGTCGTATGATTGGGGTTTTAAATTCTCAGTTGATAAAACAAAAAGCTTTGTGTTTACAAAGAAAAGAAATGTGGAAATGAATCTTAAATTATATGGAGAGAATATAGAACAGGTAAAGAGTTTTAAATATTTGGGGGTTATTTTTGACAGTAAGTTTTGGAAGGAAAATATAATTAAAATTGAGGAAAGATGTAAAAAAGTAATAAATATAATGAGGTGTCTAAAGGGTAATGATTGGGGGTCTAGTGCAAAAGCATTAAAGCAAATATATACAGTTGTGTTCGAAAGTCAGGGCACCCCTTTAAAAACAGCATATTTTATATATTTAAAAATGTATATTCATATTTACTGTCTCTCTGGTATATGGGAAAAAAGACAATATTGTCAGGAAACATTAATGCATAGTTACATTTTATTTTATAAATTGAACAAAATTACAAAAATTAAAAACATAGGGTAAGGGTTAGGGGTTAGGGTTAGGGGTTAGGGTTAGGGCTAGGGATTTTGAATCACCGTCAATTAGAAAATGGAAGGTTCCAAAATTCCAACTCAGATTTAGATATATAGTTAAAGAAATGGATTCTGGAAGTTGCGCAATTCCTGTTTTTAATTCCATTTTCCACAAATGGCCACTAGGTGTCAGTAAAAAAAATTGTTTTATTTTCAGTCCAAAAATATCCTTTTTTTTGGAAGTTCCATATTTTAACATAGAAATATAGGGTGTTCCATTTTTACATGCAAGTGTGGGGGATGTCATTTCCAATGTCATTTCACCTATGAAATTAAGTACAGCCCAGGCCCGAAGCGAGTTTGGTAGCACTCTCACCCAGCTCCTCCATAACGTTTCCAGTTTTAAAAGGTCAAATTTAAACCAGGTCGTAGGACGACGAAACCCACGTCTTCGTTGTGCTTGTCCCCAACTTGAATAGTTTAATATGGAGGCTAGAGGGCACCAAAAGTCCAAAATTCCTCAACTTTAAGGTTCTGTATCATGGGAAGGCAAGCAAGGAGAACACTGAGAAGAGAAGCTTGGGAGAACTCCGCACAGTCTACAAAAAGGCAGTGGGCAACGATGTAGTTGGGCGGACATTTGGGAAAAAACATGCTTGTAAAGATTTTCAACTCCTGTCACTGACTCCCCACTTATTGGTGAGAACAGACCACTGTACAGACATCCCCAAATAAAAATAAAAAATGACTGGCAATGAAGATGAGAAAAATTTTAATGTGAATATATACAAATCTGGATGATGGAATCATGGATTTTCAGGCTCACGGTTAGCGACAGGAAGCACATAAATTTCACACACGGTGCATCTGTGCAAAACCTATCACATATCTGAATATCAGCTCAATTGGCGATGATCAAAAAATCATGTCCCGATCATCTCCCAGTCAACAGATCCTGAAGTAGTGTTTGGTCTCTGACAACAGGGTGGGGGATGGGAAGCTTAATTTGTCGAAGTATCCCCTGTGTGGAAGAACTCAGAGGTTATATAAAGACCTGTTTGGAAAGCTGTCAGAGTGCTCTACAACATATGTGAATGCCACGTAGGTGGCGCTCTTCTGGAAAACCTCGTTCCATATTGACATCTATTGTTCCAAATTGCAATCTATTAAAGGCATGCGACGCTCCTGACTTTAGGAGACATTTTGGGGTTCTTCCCGGGGGGTTTGTGTGACCAAAACAAACACGATTCCTGGGTGGGTAGCCAGGTTTAAGCCAGAAGTGGTTCCAAGTCTCTATCCCTCTGTATGGCCGAATAGGCCCCCAAAATACAGGGTGCTGTGCAAGGGGTGACCTCTTGACCTCAACATTTTGGAAAGCCATAGCTCGGAAGTGGAAATCTTTAGAGATACGGCTGGATGTGTTATCTGATGCTCTCAGGGATCTGTATAACGTGTAAGAATCAGCCCTGTTGTCATCATGGGTTGTAGTTCCTTGGCCCATTTGCAGAATCGAAACAAGAAGCGGGTAAAGGGTAAGAGATTTATTGCAAATCACACACAAACAAGTGGAGGATCAACAGTACTGATCGCAATGCTGAAATCATCTAATGGGGAAAGGAGACGCATGAAATGGAGTACTGCGAATTCTTAAGAACGTATAAAAATGGAGACACCTTACTGTGGATGGCTGGGAGAAAGAGCAGGGAGGGAGAAGTTAGGTCCTGGCGTGCAGCCGGATGGATCCTTTGTCCTTGGGAAAGAAACTGGTGTTCCAGAGGGTCTGAGGTGTCAGGAGAAGACTGACGGTCCGGAGAGAACTTATCACTGCAGATCCGGGCAGGCTGGTGGTGGAGGTGGGGACATTAAGTTGTGCTCAGTGGTTCACAGGAGATCCTTCTTAAAACAATCCAGAAGAGCTTCTAGTGGTCAACTAAAGGTAATCATCCAGTAGAGAATGAATGCCCCATGCCTCCTCAGATACACCAGCTGTCCTGATTAGTAGATGAGCTGCAGATGTCCAGTAGCCTGGGCCAGTGGAGCTCTCGTGCAGAGATCCTCTATGGTAACAAGGACCTCACACTCGGGTGACAGAAAAGCAAACTCACACACCACCACAAAGGTCCATGTTAAAGCCCTCGGTCACACGATCGTAACGGTGCGCTAACTGTCCTGCTCGCTTGCTTTTTTCAGGATTTGAGGGGAAATAACTTCCCTCCATATTTTCGTCTAATGTTACCAATTGCAATCTATTAAAGGCAGGCGCTCCCCCTGACTTTAGGAGACAATTTGGGCTCCTTCCTGGGGGGTTTATGTGACCAAAACAGACATGATTCATCGGTGTGTAGGCAGGTTTAAGCCAGAAGTGGTTCCAAGTCTCTATTCCTCTGAATGGCTGAATAGGCCCCTAAAATACAGTGTGCTCTGCATGGGATGACCTCTTTACCTCAAAATTTTGGAAAGCCGTAGCTCGGAGGTGGAAAGCGTTAGAGACACGGCTGGATTTGTTGTCAGATGCTCTCAGGGATCTGTATAACCCCTGTAAGAATAATGCCTGTATCTTCTTGTTGAGGTTGAAAGTTCCAACACGGCTCCAGACTCACAGAGACCATGAAAAGTCCTGTACCCTGATTCCTTCTTGCCAAACAAGGTGAATGGGGCAAACTCGGCCATACTTCAACGTAGAGGCATGACCCAGACACCAACGGAAAGGTCTCATCGAACTGATTCGCCCAGCGTTAGAATCAAAGCTTTGGTTCACTCCTCTGCAGAGCTAGGTGGCACCAAAATTAGAAATTTTTCACCACATTAAGTGCTGTATCTCTTTAAGGAAAGCAGTGAAGGAGCAGCAACTGACAGCATTGGAAAGCTCGCAAATAGCTGAATCATATAGGTAAGCACCATGTAGGTGGCGCTGTTCTGAAACCAACGTGGAAACGGTTGGGTGCGGATACCTGGGCAAAGGTCCATGTTAAAGCCCGCGGTCAGGCGATCACAATCGTGCCCTAACTGTCCAGCTTGCTTGCTTTTTTCAGGTTTTGAGAGGAAATAACTTCCCTCCATATTTTCATCTAATGTTCCAAATTTCAATCTATTAAAGGCAGGCGACTCCCCTGACTTTAGGGGATATTTTGGGGTCCTTCCTGGGGGGGTTTATGTGACCAAAAAAGACACAATTAATTGGTGGGTAGCCAGGTTTAAGCCAGAAGTGGTTCCAAGTCTCTATTCCTCTGAATGGCTGAATAGGCCCCTAAAATACAGTGTGCTCTGCAAGGGATGACCTCTTGACCTCAACATTTTGGAAAGCCGTAGCTCGGAGATGGAAAGCGTTAGAGACACGGCTGGATTTGTTCTCGGATGCTCTCAGGGATTTGCATAAACCATGTAAGAATAAACGCTGTATCCTATTGTGTTGGTTGAAAATTCCAACACGGCTCCAGACACACAGAGACCATGAAAAGTCATGCACCCTGAGTCCTTCTTACCAAACAAGGTGAATGGGGCAAACTCGGCCATACTTCAACGTAGAGGCATGATCCAGACACCGACGGTAAGGTCTCATCGAACTGATTTGCCCAGCATTGGAATCAAAGCTTTGGTTCACTCCTCTACAGAGCTACGGGCCGCCAAAATTAGACATTTTTCACCTCATTAAGTGCTGTATCTCTATAAGGAAAGCAGTGAGGGATTAGCAACTGATACCATCAGAAAGCTCTCAAAAAGCTTTATCACATAGGTAACCTCCATGTAGGTGGCGCTGTTCTGGAAACAACTTGGTAAAGGTTGGGTGTGGAGACCTGGACAAAGGTCCTTGTTAAAGCCCTCGGTCACGCGATGGCAATGGTGCCCTAACTGTCCTCCTTGCTTACTTTTCTCAGAATTTGAGAAGAAATAACTTCCCTCCATATTTTCATCTAATGTTACAAATTTCAATCTATTAAAGACAGGCGACCCCCCTGACTTTAGGGGAAATTTTGGGGTCCTTCCTAGGGGGTTTAATTGAGCAAAACAGACACAATTCATCGGTGGGTAGCCAGGTTAAAGACAGAAGTGTTTCCGAGGCTCTATTCCTCTGTATGGCTGAATAGGCCCCCAAAATACAGTGTGCTGTGCAAGGGGTGACCTCTTGACCTCAACATTTTGGAAAGCCGTAGCTCGGAGTTGGAAAGCGTTAGAGACACGGCTGGATTTGTTCTCGGATGCTCTCAGGGATCTGTATAAACAATGTTAGAATAATGCCTGTTTCTTATTGTGTTGGTTGAAAGTTCCAAAACGGCTCCAGACTCACAGGGACCATGAAAAGTCATGCACCCTGACTCCTTCTTGCCAAACATGGTGAATGGAGTAAACTCGGCCATACTTCAACGTAGAGGCATGATCCAGACACCGACGGAAAGGTCTCATCGAAATGATTCGCCCAGCATTGGAATAAGAGCTCTGGTTCCATCCTCTGCAGAGCTAGGGGGCGCCAAAATTAGAAATTTTTCACCTCATTAAGTGCTGTATCTCTTTAAGGAAAGCAATGAGGGATTAGCAACTGATACCAACAGAAAGCTCTCAAATAGCTTTATCACATAGGTAACCTCCATGTAGGTGGCGCTGTTCTGAAACCAACTTGGACATGGTTGGGTGTGGAGACCTGGGCAAAAGTCCATGTTAAAGCCCTCGGTCACGCAATCGCAACGGTGCCCTAACTGTGCTCCTTGCTTGTTTTTTTCAGGATTTGAGAGGAAATAAAATCCCTCCATATTTTCATCTAATGTTCCAAATTTCAATCTATTAAAGGCAGGCGACCCCCCTGACTGTAAGGGAAATTTTGGGGTCCTTCCTGGGGGGTTCATGTGACCAAAACAGAGACAGTTCATCGGTAGATAGCCAGGTTTAAGCGAGAAGTGGTTCCAAGTCTCTATTCCTCTGAATGGCTGAATAGGCCCCTAAAATACAGTGTGCTCTGCAAGGGATGACCTCTTGACCTCAAAATTTTGGAAAGCCGTAGCTCGGAGTTGGAAAGCGTTAGAGACACGGCTGGATTTGTTCTCGGATGCTCTCAGGGATCTGTATAAACCATGTAAGAATAATGCCTGTATCTTATTGTTTTGGCTGAAAGTTCCAACATGGCTCCAGACTCACAGAGACCATGAAAAGTCATGCACCCTGAGAACTTCTTACCAAACAAGGTGAATGGGGCAAACTCGGCCATACTTCAAGGTAGAGGCATGATCCAGACACCGACGGAAAGGTCTCATCGAACTGATTTACCCAGCATTGGAATCAAAGCTTTGGTTCACTCCTCTACAGAGCTACGGGCCGCCAAAATTAGAAATTTTTCACCTCATTAAGTGCTGTATCTCTATAAGGAAAGCAGTGAGGGATTAGCAACTGATACCATAAGAAAACTCTCAAATAGCTTTATCACATAGGTAAGCTCCATGTAGGTGGCGCTGTTCTGGAAAAAACTTGGTAAAGGTTGGGTGTGGAGACCTGGACAAAGGTCCTTGTTAAAGCCCTCGGTCACGCGATGGCAATGGTGCCCTAACTGTCCTCCTTGCTTACTTTTCTCAGGTTTTGAGAAGAAATAACTTCCCTCCATAATTTCATCTAATGTTACAAATTTCAATCTATTAAAGGCAGGCGACCCCCCTGACTTTAGGGGAAGTTTTGGGGTCCTTCCTGGGGGGTTTAATTGAGCAAAACAGACACAATTCATCGGTGGGTAGCCAGGTTAAAGACAGAAGTGTTTCCGAGGCTCTATTCCTCTGTATGGCTGAATAGGCCCCCAAAATACAGTGTGCTGTGCAAGGGGTGACCTCTTGACCTCAACATTTTGGAAAGCCGTAGCTCGGAGGTGGAAAGCGTTAGAGACACGGCTGGATTTGTTCTCGGATGCTCTCAGGGATCTGTATAAACAATGTTAGAATAATGCCTGTTTCTTATTGTGTTGGTTGAAAGTTCCAAAACGGCTCCAGACTCACAGGGACCATGAAAAGTCATGCACACTGACTCCTTCTTGCCAAACATGGTTAATGGAGTAAACTCGGCCATACTTCAACGTAGAGGCATGATCCAGACACCGACGGAAAGGTCTCATCGAACTGATTCGCCCAGCATTGGAATAAGAGCTCTGGTTCCATCCTCTGCAGAGCTAGGGGGCGCCAAAATTAGAAAATTTTCACCTCATTAAGTGCTGTATCTCTTTAAGGAAAGCAGTGAGGGATTAGCAACATGTACTCCAAACAGAAAGTCTCAAAATTGCTCTTATATTCACATAGGTATCCTCCATTGTAGGTGGCGCTGTTCTTGAAACCAACTTGGACACGGTTGGGTGTGGAGACCTGGGCAAAAGTCCAATGTTAAAGCCATCGGTACGACAATTCGCAAACGGTGCCCTAACTGTGCTCCCTTTGCGTGTTTTTTTCAGGATTTGAGAGGATATAAAATCCCTCACTATTTTCATCTATTGTTCCAATTTTCAATCTTATTAAAGGCAGGCGTCCCACACCCTGACTTTAAGCGGAAATTTTGGGGTCCTTCCAGGGGGGGGCTTCCATGTGACCAAAACAGAGACAGTTCATCGGTAGATAGCCAGGTTTAAGCGAGAAGTGGTTCCAAGTCTCTATTCCTCTGAATGGCTGAATAGGCCCCTAAAATACAGTGTGCTCTGCAAGGGATGACCTCTTGACCTCAAAATTTTGGAAAGCCGTAGCTCGGAGTTGGAAAGCGTTAGAGACACGGCTGGATTTGTTCTCGGATGCTCTCAGGGATCTGTATAAACCATGTAGGAATAATGCCTGTATCTTATTGTTTTGGCTGAAAGTTCCAACATGGCTCCAGACTCACAGAGACCATGAAAAGTCATGCACCCTGAGAACTTCTTACCAAACAAGGTGAATGGGGCAAACTTGGCCATACTTCAAGGTAGAGGCATGATCCAGACACCGACGGAAAGGTCTCATCGAACTTATTTACCCAGCATTGGAATCAAAGCTTTGGTTCACTCCTCTACAGAGCTACGGGCCGCCAAAATTAGAAATTTTTCACCTCATTAAGTGCTGTATCTCTATAAGGAAAGCAGTGAGGGATTAGCAACTGATACCATAAGAAAACTCTCAAATAGCTTTATCACATAGGTAAGCTCCATGTAGGTGGCGCTGTTCTGGAAACAACTTGGTAAAGGTTGGGTGTGGAGACCTGGACAAAGGTCCTTGTTAAAGCCCTCAGTCACGCGATGGCAATGGTGCCCTAACTGTCCTCCTTGCTTACTTTTCTCAGGTTTTGAGAAGAAATAACTTCCCTCCATAATTTCATCTAATGTTACAAATTTCAATCTATTAAAGGCAGGCGACCCCCCTGACTTTAGGGGAAATTTTGGGGTCCTTCCTGGGGGGTTTAATTGAGCAAAACAGACACAATTCATAGCTGGGTAGCCAGGTTAAAGACAGAAGTGTTTCCGAGGCTCTATTCCTCTGTATGGCTGAATAGGCCCCCAAAATACAGTGTGCTGTGCAAGGGGTGACCTCTTGACCTCAACATTTTGGAAAGCCGTAGCTCGGAGGTGGAAAGCGTTAGAGACACGGCTGGATTTGTTCTCGGATGCTCTCAGGGATCTGTATAAACAATGTTAGAATAATGCCTGTTTCTTATTGTGTTGGTTGAAAGTTCCAAAACGGCTCCAGACTCACAGGGACCATGAAAAGTCATGCACCCTGACTCCTTCTTGCCAAACATGGTGAATGGAGTAAACTCGGCCATACTTCAACGTAGAGGCATGATCCAGACACCGACGGAAAGGTCTCATCGAAATGATTCGCCCAGCATTGGAATAAGAGCTCTGGTTCCATCCTCTGCAGAGCTAGGGGGCGCCAAAATTAGAAATTTTTCACCTCATTAAGTGCTGTATCTCTTTAAGGAAAGCAGTGAGGGATTAGCAACTGATACCAACAGAAAGCTCTCAAATAGCTTTATCACATAGGTAACCTCCATGTAGGTGGCGCTGTTCTGAAACCAACTTGGACATGGTTGGGTGTGGAGACCTGGGCAAAAGTCCATGTTAAAGCCCTCGGTCACGCAATCGCAACGGTGCCCTAACTGTGCTCCTTGCTTGTTTTTTTCAGGATTTGAGAGGAAATAGCATCCCTCCATATTTTCATCTAATGTTCCAAATTTCAATCTATTAAAGGCAGGCGACCCCCCTGACTTTAAGGGAAATTTTGGGGTCCTTCCTGGGGGGTTCATGTGACCAAAACAGAGACAGTTCATCGGTAGATAGCCAGGTTTAAGCGAGAAGTGGTTCCAAGTCTCTATTCCTCTGAATGGCTGAATAGGCCCCTAAAATACAGTGTGCTCTGCAAGGGATGACCTCTTGACCTCAAAATTTTGGAAAGCCGTAGCTCGGAGTTGGAAAGCGTTAGAGACACGGCTGGATTTGTTCTCGGATGCTCTCAGGGATCTGTATAAACCATGTAAGAATAATGCCTGTATCTTATTGTTTTGGCTGAAAGTTCCAACATGGCTCCAGACTCACAGAGACCATGAAAAGTCATGCACCCTGAGAACTTCTTACCAAACAAGGTGAATGGGGCAAACTCGGCCATACTTCAAGGTAGAGGCATGATCCAGACACCGACGGAAAGGTCTCATCGAACTGATTTACCCAGCATTGGAATCAAAGCTTTGGTTCACTCCTCTACAGAGCTACGGGCTGCCAAAATTAGAAATTTTTCACCTCATTAAGTGCTGTATCTCTATAAGGAAAGCAGTGAGGGATTAGCAACTGATACCATAAGAAAACTCTCAAATAGCTTTATCACATAGGCAAGCTCCATGTAGGTGGCGCTGTTCTGGAGACAACTTGGTAAAGGTTGGGTGTGGAGACCTGGACAAAGGTCCTTGTTAAAGCCTCAGTCACGCGATGGCAATGGTGCCCTAACGGTCCTCCTTGCTTACTTTTCTCAGGTTTTGAGAAGAAATAACTTCCCTCCCTAATTTCATCTAATGTTACAAATTTCAATCTATTAAAGGCAGGCGACCCCCCTGACTTTAGGGGAAATTTTGGGGTCCTTCCTGGGGGGTTTAATTGAGCAAAACAGACACAATTCATCGGTGGGTAGCCAGGTTAAAGACAGAAGTGTTTCCGAGGCTCTATTCCTCTGTTTGGCTGAATAGCCCCCCAAAATACAGTGTGCTGTGCAAGGGATGACCTCTTGACCTCAGAATTTTGGAAAGCCATAGCTCGGAGGTGGAAAACGTTAGATACACGGCTGGATTTGTTCTCGGATGCTCTCAGGGACCTGTATAACCTATGTAAGAATAATGCCTGTATCTCATTGTTTTGTTTGAAAGTTCCAACATGGCTCCAGACTCACAGAGACGATGAAAAATAATGCTCCCTGACTGCTTCTTGCCATAGAAGGTGAATGGGGCAAACTCGGCTATACTTCAACGTAGAGGCATGATCCAGACACCGACGAAAAGGTCTCATCGACCTGATTCGGCCAACATTGGAATCAGAGCTCTGGTTTAGTTCTGTGCAGAGCTTCGGGGTGCCAAAATTAGAAACTTTTCACCACCGTAAGTGCTATATCTCTATAAGCAAAGCAGCGAGGGAGTAGCATCTGAAGCCGTTGGAACGCTCTCAAATAGCTTTATCACATAGGCAAGGGCCATGTAGGTGGTGCTGTTCTGCAACCAACGTGGTAACGGTCTGGTGTGGAATCTCAGGCAAAGGTCCATGTTAAAACCCTCGGTCACACGATCGCAACATTGCCCTAACTGTCCACCTTGTTTGCTTTTTTCAGGTTTTGAGAAGAAATAACTTCCCTCCATATTTGCATTTAATGTTCTAACTTTTAACCATAACCCCTAACCCAAGATCGACTTCTACTAACTTTTTCTCTGTTTTTTCAGGAGCGGCCCAGACGTGTTTGGATGGGATCCGACATCATTTTCTGACCCTGTGAACTCAAGGTAAGTGTAAAGTGTCATGGCAGGATGTATGAAATAAAGGTAGGTTAACAATATAAGGTAAGACCATGCAGTATTTTCTTTCCCCTTACAGATGGACCCTTTGGTCAGACCCCAGTGGTCCTAGGACTGTCCAGAATTACTGTACCCTGTGTGGTACAGTCGCTCTGGCCAGTCCTAGGACCACTGGGGCCCTCAAGCCTCCACGCCGCGTCAAGGCAGGGTCCTTGTGGAGGATTCTTTTTGTGTTTTTTTTTTTTTTTTTTTTTTTTGGGGGGGGTTTTACTTTTTTAATTTTTTGAGTTTTTTTTGTCTTTCTGTATGCAAGCTGAACAAGATCCTATATTATATGATCATACACAAGTCAGTAACAAAAAATCATGCTTATCTGAAGTGGAAAACAAAAAATCGCACTCAACATGAGTGGAAAAATAAAAATCACACTCAACATGAGTGGAAAACAAAAAATCACACTACACATGAGTGGAAAACCAAAAATCACACTTCTCATGTGGCAAAACTACTAAAGACGGCTGTTAAACGCTAAAACGAGGCTAAAACGGGGCTAAAACAGGGCTAAAACGAAGCTGAAACAACACTAAAAGGATGTGAAAAGCAAAGTAAAAGAAAGTCCGACCATCGTTTTAGTTGGTCCCTTAATTCAGGAGCTCTCTCCTTTTGTGGCAAAATGCCCTGAAAGACCTGGCAGTGTATGAGTGCTCACTGCAGTTCTTCAGGTAGTCCTTGTAGGCCTTGCCAGGGGCAGTGTTGGGGTCTCTGTCTATCAGCATTAGCTCGTGGTCCGTCCAGCGAGCAGTAGTGTTCGCAGGTAAGTATTTTGCCTCGCTGCGGAGGGTGATGGACTCCTCAAAAGGCTCCAGGGTTGGCACCGCCACCTCCTGTTGCTCCTCCTGGTGGACCGGACGGGCCCTGGCCGTGTCTTTGGGGTCCTGCGGAGCGGGTGCTACCATGTAGTAGTCTATCTGGTAGTGTAGTTTGTAGAGGTTGAATCCGTACGACCTGGGCCAGGTTGATGACGACAGGACTGTCCACTTCTGCAGGTCGGCCTGCGTGACCCCCATGTCCACGATTACGTCCTTGATTTTGTCGAACGAAACAAAGTCGTTGTTCATGAGTATTCCGATGGCGCTGGTGAAGACCAGGACTGTTAATCTGTTGACCAGGTTTGGCGGCAGCCTCTGCATCACTTGGGGCAGCCAGGGCATGCCGTGCTCCCTGTACCTCTCCAGGGTTCGGGCGTAGCAGAGCCCCCTGCGCTCCATCTCCTGTGCGACGTCCCCCACCAGAGATATCGCCCTTGACTGTATGGATGGCTCCGAGTCGTCATCGTGTACCTCGATCCAGTCTTTGAAATTCCACGTTGCCTTGTTGTTACCAGACACGTCACGGAACATCAGGTCAGGGAAGTACTTGATTTTGAGCTCACAGAACCCTGCCCTGAGGCAGTGCAGCACGTCTTTCCCCTCGATGGCCAGGAGAGTCCTGGCCCTCCCAAAGGTGAAGGGCAAGGGGAAAGACTGGCGGGAGGAGAGGTGCTGGGTTAGGGTGGAGAGGTTTATGTGCCCTTTCAGAGTTCCAGGACACTGTTCACCCTGCATCTCTGCCAGGGGTATACGGTCATTGCGCCTGTACAGGTCTTTGACCAAGACCATCACCAGTTCGGGTCCTATGACAACCGGCTGGCAGTCATACATGCAGGTTAGGGGAAACAGTCGCTTGATCCTTTCTGCCTGTTGTGCGTCCTTTGTCCAGTGCCCCAGAGGTGGGGGTTGGTTGGGTACGCTGACACTGTTATGATTGTCCAGCGCCATGAACCCCCTGTAGTGGGTTAGTGAGAACTTATGCAGGGAGCTGGTCCCCAGGGAGGCCGAGTACGCCATGTCCACTGGGTTCAGCGGGTGGCCATACAGGGTCTCCTCTAAAGACAGCTCCAGCTGGAAACTCTCCCAGGCTGCATCGTGGCCTCCCTTGGCGTTATGGGCGATGCCCAAGGCCCTCAGATGATCGACCATTTCCCTGAGGCATATGCCCAGGATGTCGTTCACGCTCCGTGTCCCGTCTACCCAGCAGAATGGGACAACCATGGGCTCGCGGTGAAGGAGGGTCTGCAGAGACCAGATGTCATAGTGTGCCGACGGGGGAATTGGTACATCGTAATTGACCAGCTCCCGCTCCAGTGGAATGACCATCTCCACCCTTAGGGCGTATGGGGAGGGAGTCTTCCGTACCATGTCCTCCATATGGCGGATGAAATCTTCGGCCCTCCTCTCCAGCGACTCCTGGTACTGGTGGCCGTTGAGGCCAATGGTGGCAATAACTCCACTCACGGGGTGCCTCGTAAAGGAGGAGCTGTGTAGGTAGGGGCGGTCAACGTACATCTGCCAGAAGGACGGCTCCCCCAATTTGCACAACCTTTTGATCTGGGTGCTCACGTCCGGGTCACCCTGGTCGATCGAGGTCTGAAAATTAACGCACTCGTGCATGGACATGCACGAGTACATATTTGTCCTTTGGCCCACCAACCTCTGGATGCCCGCCCTGGCCCAGAAAAGGGTTGTGTTGGGGTCCCTGGGTGTCATGTTTGCCCCGATGTGCAAGGATACCCGCTTGATGTTCTCGATCGGGCTGATGTCAGTCAAATTTAGGGGCGTGGGGTCCTTCTGTCGGAACCTGTGCACAATGTAGCACAACTTCAGCCTTGGGTGATCCCCCACCCTGTCAGATGCTCTGTCCAGCATGGACAACACAAACTCTTGGTCCTGGGGCAAGACGTTCATGTAGCCCTTATTAACCAAGATTGTTCTCGCCAGGGTGGGCCGGCGATACTCCTTCTTGGGGAGTCCTTGGAGGAGTATTACAAAGTTTATGAGGACACCATTGATGATGGTGAGTGTCTCTTCGGGTAGGTAATTTTGCATCCCCACCGTGAACACCTTCTCCACCACCACCAGGGACTTGGGGATGACGTACAAGGTAAGCTTGTAGCCGTCATTCAAATCCAGGAAGGTCACCCCTTTTATCTTCTTCAGGGTTGCCAGACCTTCTGCGGACATATTTTTTCTGTCCACATGCTTTTTGATGAGTTGCCAGCACATCTTAAGCTGGTCCTTCCGGAAGGATGTCAATGGCAGCTTTGAAAATGGAAGGCGTAGCTGGCCCAGCTTCTTTAGCTCCACAACCACCCCGTTGTAATCGCACTGGAGGTCCAAAGTCATGCGGGGGTTGTAAACTGGTGTGGCCACCAGCGGGACGATCATATCCTGATTGTGGAGGAAAGACTTGATGTCTGGAGCATCCTTGAATGACTCCCACAGGGCCTCCATATTCATACGCCCAACCTCCTCAACCGTAGGGTGTTCAATTATCTCCACGTCGCTGTCGGAGTCCATGATCAGCACCTGGATGGACCTTGTGAAAGCACAAAACACGTGCATAAACTGTGTAAGTTTTGTACACTTCAAAATAGTTTACACACAGTGCAAAATATTTTTGAAATAATGAATTTCTGCCCATTCAAAGATGGAGCAAACTGGGAACACTAGCTCTGTTTTCAGCAGCTGGACTGCAAATGAATAAGGTAAGTATAAAATTTAAATACTAACCACCAAGTGTGCAATAATTAAATGTTATTAAATGCAGGAGCTTTGAAAAATATGTCCTCACTCTATGGGAGCTTGGAGAAGAATGAGCAATTGCAATGCAATTACAGCATGCAATATGAAAAGGGAAAGTGTTAAATGGTAATTGAAAGTAATGCAGGAGCTCAGCAAAACAAGCCCTCTAACTCTGGGAGCTGGAGTTCGAATGGCAGAGATGAGTGAATATATAAGTATTTAATAATAAGTTCTTGTGGTGTTAAGAAAACCTGTCTGACAAACTTAATTACAAATTAATTGCCCCTTGATAGGAAGTAAATTGTAAATGGACTGAACTTATACAGCACTTTTCTAGTCATGTTGACCACTCAAACTGCTTCACACTGGAGCCACATTCACCCATTCGCACTCACAAATGCGCACACATTCATACACCAATACAATCATCAGTGGGCAATTTGGGGTTAAGTGCCTTGCCCAGGGGCACAATGACATGTGACTGGAGGAAGCTGGAATCAAACCTATGACCCTTCGATTGCAAGACAACTACTCAATCTACTGAGCCACAGTCACCCCAAGGTGGTAGAGACATTTTAAATTCCAATTCAAAATTCAATGTTATTCTGTATCTCCCATATTTTCACATAGACATATAGGGTGTTCCATTTTTACATGCAAATGTGGGGGATGTCATTTCCAATGTCATTTCACCTATGAAATTGAGTACAGCCCAGGCCCGAAGCGAGTTTGGTAGCACTCTCACCCAGCTCCTCCATCACGTTTCCAGTTTTAAAAGGTCAAATTTAAACCAGGTCGTAGGACGACGAAACCCACGTCTTCGGTGTGCTTGTCCCCAACTTGAATAGTTTAATACGGAGGCTAGAGGGCACCAAAAGTCCAATATTCCTCAACTTTAAGGTTCTGTATCATGGGAAGGCAAGCACCGAGAACACTGAGTAGAGAAGCTTGGGAGAACTCTGCACAGTCTACAAAAAGGCAGTGGGCAACGATGTAGCTGGGCGGACATTTGGGAAAAAACATGCTTGTAAAGATTTTCAACTCCTGTCACTGACTCCCCACTTATTGGTGAGAACAGACCACTGTACAGACATCCCCAAATAAATAAAAAAATGACATGACTGGCAATGAAGATGAGACAAATTTTAATGTGAATATATACAAATCTGGATGATGGAATCATGGATTTTCAGGCTCACGGTTAACGACAGGAAGCACATAAATTTCACACACGGTGCATCTGTGCAAAACCTATCACATATCTGAATATCAGCTCAATTGGCGATGATCAAAAAATCATGTCCCGATCATCTCCCAGTCAACAGATCCTGAAGTACTGTTTGGTCTCTGACAACAGGGTGGGGGATGGGAAGCTTAATTCGTCGAAGTATCTCCTGTGTGGAAGAAGTCAGAGGTTATATAAAGACCTGTTTGGAAAGCTGTCAGAGTGCTCTACAACATATGTGAATGCCACGTAGTTGGCGCTCTTCTGGAAAACCTCGTTCCATATTGACACCTATTGTTCCAAATTGCAATCTATTAAAGGCAGGCGACGCCCCTGACCTTAGTGGACATTTTTGGGTCCTTCCTGGGGGGTTTATGTAACCAAAACAAACACGATTCATCGGTGGGTAGCCAGGTTTAAGCCAGAAGTGGTTCCAAGTCTCTATCCTTCTGTATGGTCGAATAGGCCCCGAAAATACAGGGTGCTGTGCAAGGGGTGACCTCTTGACCTCAACATTTTGGAAAGCCATAGCTCGGAAGTGGAAATCTTTAGAGATACGGCTGGATAGGTTCTCGGATGATCTCAGGGACCTGTATAACCTATGTAAGAATAATGCCTGTATCTTATTGTTTTGGTTGAAAGTTCCAACACGGCTCCAGACTCACAGAGACCATGAAAAGTCATGCACCCTGACTCCTTCTAGCCAAACAAGGTGAATGGGGCAAACTTGGACATACTTTAACCTAGAGGCATGATCCAGACACCAACGGAAAGGTCTCATCGAACTGATTCGCCCAGCCTTAGAACCAGAGCTCTGGTTCCATCCTGTGCAGAGCTAATGGGCACCAAAATTAGAAATTGTTCACCACATTAAATGCTGTATCTCTATAAGGAAAGCAGCGAGGGGGTAGCAACTGACACCGTCGGAAAGCTCTCAAATAGCTGTATCACATAGGTAAGCGCCATGTAGTTGGAGCTGTTCTGGAATGAACTTGGCAACGGTTGGGTGTGGAGACCTGGGCAAAGGTCCATGTTAAAATCCTCGGTCACGCGGTCGCAACGGTGCCCTAACTGTCGTCCTTGCTTGTTTTTTTCAGGGTTGGAGAAGAAATAACTTCCGTCCATATTTGCATCTAACGTTCCAAATTTCAATCTATTAAAGGCAGGCGAAACCCCTTACTTTACGGTATATTTTGGGGTCCTTTCTGGGGGGTTTATGTGACCAAAAAAGACACAATTCATCGGTGGGTAGCCAGGTTTAAGCCAGAAAGTGGTTCCAAGTCTCTATCCCTCTTTATGGCTGAATAGGCCCCCAAAATCCTGGGTGCAGTGCAAGGGGTGACGTCTTGACCTCAAAATTTTAGAAAGCCGTAGCTCAGAGGTGGAAAGCTTTAGAGACATGGCTGGATATGTTCTCGGATGCTCTTAGGGATCTGTATAACCCATGTCAGAAAAATGCTCCAATCTCGAACTCTATTTTTTAGCCTTTGACAGATTTGTTACTGTAGGCAGTTCTGTTGGACAAGTGGACCTTAAGGCTTCCTTGATTACTGACATGAAATTAGTTGACTTGGTCATAGCTTTTTGACTGCAGACAAGTGACCTGCCTGCATTAAAAACTGACTTCCAATATCTTTTTGCCTTCTAATTGTCCTTTTCAGCACCAAAGCAAGCAGAATGATGATCTGATTGCTGTGTTGAGTTGAACAAATTAGCTTTTACAATTGAGGTTTTATAGATATAAGGCTCCTTTTGATAATCATATATCATGCATTATTTCTCAGTAAGTCTATCTTAACAACAATTTCAGTATTAAGCATTACATGATTTTATGTTGTTTACAATATTATACTATTAAAAACGTTAAAGCCAAAATAAGCTAAACAGCTTTATCATTCAAACTAGTCAAATAGCAATAAAAATTGTTGTTAATTTACTTAATTGAATAAAAGTCAACAGCATGTGCAGGTGTTGTTAAGATTCTGGTGTCTGCTTTTTACACCTAAGTGTGAGGTCCTGTTTTCCAGAGGATCTTTGCTCCACTGTCCCAGGCTGTTGCACACCTGGAGCTTATATTCTCATCAGGCAGGCTTTTGTTTATATAAGGAGCCATGACACAAGCATTCCATGTTGGATGATTGCCTGTGAGGGATCAGAAAAGCTTTTTGTGTGCTGTATTAATTTTAGAAACAAATAAGTTTAATAATAGATGAAAAAAATTAAATTAAGTCAATGTTCTTACCTTCCATGTTCATATCTATTGTTTAATGAATGCCTGTAGATGAAAACATGGACTTCCTTTCGTTAACAGGAAGTAGGAGCTATAGAGGTTGAGCTACAGAAGGAGCGTTGAGCACATGGTGAGTAAGAGTTAACACTGTAATTTATAAATTTTCCTTACACAAAAATGTTAATACTTGGTTGGTTTTGTCGTATTGTAGTAGGTAACATCCCAATGTCAGTTTTATGCATTTTAACTTTTAAAAAGTCCCTTTTTATAGCGTTTTCTATTGAAAACAAACCTGTGGACGTAAATGTGGAATATCAATTTTATTTCCAAATTTCAATCTACCTCCCACTTAATTCATAGATTGAAATTAAATGGAAAAACAAATCTAATTAATTGAAATTGACTCCCAGCATGTTGACGGTGGAGGAGAATGGACGGATGCAGAAGAATGAGTGTGAAGGAGCTGTGTGAGACCGATGACATTGCAACTTCTCTTGTGCTGGACCCTCTGCTGGGCTTCAGAACCCATAAAATGAATATCAGACCTCTAATAGATATTCAGCATTGGGATAATCTGAAAGAGACCTTAAAGCGATTTCAGCAGACTCATGACTTCAACAAGACATTTGAGGCGCTGACGGTGGACAAACAGATTTGGGACTTCTATAATTCTCTGGGAATCCATCATCAGGACCTACTGAGGCAACATGTCTATCGCTACTTACGTGCCTACCTGTTGGACAGTGGTGTCAAGATAGACTCATGTGACAGATACTCTTTGGAGACCAATGGAGCAAAGGTAACCTCTACAAAGCACTGGTTGGCAGGACAGCGTATTGAGGTCCTGCTGGGCTGTAGAGCAGATTTTGGCCCTGCTGACAGCGATGTTTTGAGAGCAGGAGTCAATGACTTCAGTGTGATGTATTCAACGCGGAAACGCTGCGCTCAGCTGTGGCTTGGGCCTGCAGCTTTCATAAACCACGACTGTAAACCAAACTGCAAGTTTATTGCTGGTGAGAATATCGCTTGTGTTGAAACGATTCGACCAATCTCACCCGGGGAGGAGATTACAATTTACTATGGTTCCAGCTTTTTTGGGGATCAAAATGAAAAGTGTGAATGCTGCACCTGTGAACAGAATGGAGAGGGTCTCTTTAAAAAACAGCCTCTTTCTGAGGAAGCAAAAAACCCTGTGAGCCCAAAGTGCCAAATCAGGGAGAGACATCTTCGCAATCGCAGAGAGAAGAGTTTTGTAGGGCTTGATGGCAAGGTGGTGAAAAGAAGCACAGTTTGCGCACACAGAAAAGGAAAGGAGGTAGTAAAAAGAAACAAGGGTTCTAGACCAGCTCTGAAAGGACAGCCAGAAAGAAAAGTTTCCAGGGCCAAAAAGAGGCAGGGAAGAAGCACTAAGATCTCTACAGCTAAAGGTAAAAGGAGGAATTCATTCTTAAACAATGATCCTTCGACTGGAACCCATTGCGCCTTCCATTGTTGCAACCCCATACCACAAGGACAGGATCCCACTTACACCATGTCCTCCAGTGTCCTTCCTCGAAATACTAGTCAGCCACTTCCTTCAACCACTTTTTCTGGGGCCCAAAACACCTCCCAGAGTCACCAAATTCCTTCCATCGCCCCATGTAGGTCCATACCTCCCCCGTCATGTGAGAGTTTGCTTTCTTCAGTTAACCTACCAGGGCACTTGAGTGGCAACAGAAGAGTTACGACTGCTTTAATGTCAACTGACTGCACATACAAGTGGGAACAGTTTGATTCCAGGTTGCAGCAGCTGGAAAAGAAGGTAAACTGTTTAATATCATTGCCGCAAGAGACATCCATTCCGCTGAAAGCACCTCTCTCTGTTCTAAAGAGGGACCATGTCAACGAGGGCATTTGTTTTTATGGTAAGGTATTCTTTCTTATCCAATGCCAATTTGGGGTAGAGAGAAGAGTAATTTTCTTCTCCTTTCACCTTTGTTTTTTGGCGATTGTACAACCAGTTTTTATTTTTATAATGCAGAAAAGACTGTTGAAGACTTTTTGAAATCTTCCTTGGGGTCATGGACGGGAAGGAAAGACGGGGACAATGCAAGGCAGTCATCCATCCATGCACTCCACTTTTGCCACTACATGGCCACTGGTCTACCCTCCAAGATGGTCTCCAGTGACTTAAGGTTCCTGAACCAAACAGACAAGTTGCGTGGGTAAGTTGTTTTTTTCTTTTTGTTTTTTTTTGTTCTAGAAATATATTTTTTTACGTAGTCACAAATTTCTCCCAAAATTTTATGTGGATTCCAATTTGTAATCTCTGTTGTGATATAGATGGGAACATGGAATGTCAAATGTGGTGTTGGAATTGGAAGTATTTGTGGCTA
This sequence comes from Apricaphanius iberus, assembly GCA_028564705.1. Lineage (NCBI taxonomy): Eukaryota > Metazoa > Chordata > Actinopteri > Cyprinodontiformes > Aphaniidae > Apricaphanius > Apricaphanius iberus. The sequence continues at coordinate 134,297 of JAPXFQ010002157.1, forward strand.
GTTACTGCTTATCTTTTTCCATAGTTGGCCAATACACCTGGTCCTGGAGGGCTACCAGCGCTCAACAATAAAAGATATGATAACCAACTTGATTATGTTTTTCACACATGTTGAAAACTCCTTCCTGGGCCAAAGTGAGCTTAAAAAGAAAGATTTTAAAAAAATTCAGTGTGAGCTGAAGAGGATCCAGGCCGAGTTTCAAAGTACACGGGTCGTCCACCGGCAAAAAGTTTTACATCGTAAAAGAGGTACATTTTATGAAGTTCATCTTCGTGCTATCTAAGGAAATTTTAATTTGGATACTCATCGACTGTGGTGTATATCACTGTTTTCTCAGATGATCAACTAAAATCAGCTCAAGAAATAGCTTTCATGATGGCTGCGAGGGAAAATATTCCCAAACTGTTTGGTAAGTAGTATATTTATTCATGCTGTATTCCTTGTTCTTTGATAGCTTGTATTCATAACTCAGTCTTTTGCTCCATGGTGTTTTTGTAGAGCGATTGGACGGTAGTGGAACACAGGAATATGAGCATTCTAAGCTCATGGGCTACATCATGGGCTACTTATGCCTTCTAACCGGATACAGATCGCTTGTCCTTACCAACATGAAAAAAGAAAATGTGGTCAACTTTGACTGTTGGAATCATGGAGAGAGATTCCAAATTCTGGTAAGTACCTCTAGTGTTTGAGGGATTATTTATCATGGGCTGGACTTTGGAACCTGGAATGTATGTCATCCCTTCCTGGTCAGTTTCTTAACGAGTGACCCCATCTTTAATGGACATATTCAATTTTAGGTTGTCAACATATCACTGAAATGAACAACCTTTTTCTTTTATTTCACCAATGGAAGCTTGTAGACTGCTGTATCACATACTGGTGGCTGCATGACTTGAGGTGAAAGCAATTATGGGTTCTAACGGGACCAATTGATTCCACATTCTCATCAATTGAGACAGAAGGAGAGAGCAGATTAAGTCCAAAGGCTAATGGGAGCTTGTAGATTAATTAAATGCTGTGTTAAAGACAAGTGGCTGCAAATCACATGTCATTGGTGATTTGTTTTGCTTAAAGTGCACCTACTCAGACAAATCATACTTTTCTGAATTTTATTTCCCAAGGTGAATGACTACAAAACTGTGCAGTCATTTGGTCAGGCTACGTTCAACCTAAATGAGGATGAATTTAAGTGGCTGGAAAACTTGACCAACTGCAATTGCTGTCCTCAAGGTTGGGGCAGTGATTATGTTTTCCACACAACACTTGGAAAACGGATTGTACATGCTGGGAGCTTCCTTAATCTCGCCTGGGCGGACTGTGGAATGAAGGGAAAAAACTGCTTTAATGAGATACAGAGCAGTGTCTCTGCTCAGGTAAGTAGTTCATGCAAGTTGGAATCTGGCCATAGTATGGATTTTAAGTTGTAATTGTTTTTTTTATTATCTTTGTTTGGGTGTCCAGGCCAAAGAAGACCTACCTGAAAAGGAGAGAAAACAGGTGGTGGGAATCACTTCGAAATTAGAGGTTCCATCACAGGATAGCCTTCCATCGGCTCAACCTTGCAGGTCCAAGAGGAAATTGGATTTCTCAGACGAAGAATCTGTCTCACAAATGCATGTTTACACACCTTCCAAGTGTGCTTGTGTTGTTGAGATGTTGAGCCAATCAATTGCAGACTATTATGCCCACAGAGCAAATCTTTCCAATGCCCTCCTCGGGAAAGCACCCATGGGAGAGACCCTTCCAGCACATCTTGCTGACCAGGCCACAAGGTTCACAGCAGCACCTACAGCTCCAGAGGAACCTAGAAGCAACCCTGAGCCCCTGACTGCCCACACAACAGAAGGTGTGCGAGCGCCTCCACCTGAGCAGACTCCCGACTGCATGCTACAAACCGACGAAAAGGATCCAGAAACCCCAGTCGGACATGACCCGGGGTGTGTTCCCGGTCCTATAATCCAGGAGACATCAGAGTTGGACCAAGAAACACCAGAGGGCCAGATGTCACAGACCCAAGCAGGAGGTGCAGAAGACCTAGGCAGGTGGGACCTGGGATATGCTCAAGAACCAATCCTCCAGCTGGCACTGGAGTTTGTTCCATAAACACCAGCACTGGTGGTGATTTCTGTTTATTTTTTTCTGTTTTTTGTTTTTGTTTTTTTTGTTCGCCGGGTCAGTTGTTCAGACATGAACCCAAAATGAGGAGAGCTGTAGGGGTGCCAGTTTTTGCCCCTTGATGGGTATTCATGTTTAAAAATGTTAGGCTTGAGTGCATACATGTTCATTTCTGTTTTAAAATAAGAAAGGTGTTCATCCTATGTTCCAGGAGACATCAGAGTTGGTGCCACAAACTGATGTTGTTAAACTTTCAAATCCGAAATAATGCTGAAATCCTCATTTTATATAAAAAAAAAGTGTCTTAATGTTGGATAGGAAGTACTCGTTCACTTATTTACACACATGCTGTCACGTGTGTGTGTGTATATATATTGTGTATACAGACAAACATCTTTACTTTTGTTCATGCTTAACGAATGTCAAATATCTCAGCAGAATTGTTGAAAGTAAATTTGAAAGACCAGTTTGTGCTAGAGTCTGCCTCTTTTTTTCAGTGTTCTGATCATTCTATGTAAATATGAGCTATCAAGACTCAGTTCTTCAAATAGCTATTTTTGGGAACAGCCATGGATGAATATTTGGAAGTACATAAAAGACTAATTTTTAAAAGAGGGAAGGAGAGTGGGACAATTCCGAATACTAATAGAAGCTCGTAGATTGCTGTATCAAATACAAGGGTTTCATCACTCTTGGTACAAGTAGCGATGAGTTCCTGGACCAAATAACATATTTTCATATATTTTGTGTGCTATATATGCAAATCTGGAAACTCATTAAAGGCTTTATGAAAGGCTCCGGATATGGAATTTGTCCATTGTAATTCCAAAATTTGCTGATGACAACTTAGAGTTTCTTTCCCCCCGCAGGAAGTCGTACAAAGCTATCAAATACGGCATTAGCAGCATGGTAAATTTGAATGACGAATTAAGAAATTAAAAAGCATAGTGTTACCTGACTGCTCTGGTTCTATTTCAGTGTATAATGTATCAATATCACCTTAAGG
>JAPXFQ010002158.1:0-139158 GCA_028564705.1 Apricaphanius iberus
CCCGATCAATGAGGGACAATCTTGTTTTTTCGGGGATACCAGAACAGGCTGAGGAAGATGCTGAAGTAGCCGTGCGAAAGGTCATTCAACACCAACTGAAACTGCCAGACGACACGGTAAAAAGCATAACCTTCCATCGGGTTCACCGGCTCGGAGGTAAGAAACACAACAACACCCGCCCGCGACCAATTGTTGCAAAATTTGAACATTTTAAACAAAAAGAACAAGTCAAAGGACGCGGGAGAGAGCTACGGGGGACGAATTACAGCGTTAATGATCAGTTTCCGAAAGAAATCCTGGACAGAAGACGCGTGTTATTTCCAATTAGAAAAAAAACATATTAGTGAGGGCTGTAGGGCTACGGTTAGTGTGGATAAACTGTATGTTAACGGTCAGCTGTTTAGGGACCCTCAGGTTACTCCTTGGCTTTATTAGTCATATTTAACAGAACCAAGACAGAATTAGCTTTATCAGACAACTATAGTTTAAAGCTCAGCAGGCTGTTTTTGTTTGTTAATGTGGGTAGGGGCAGGGCTGTGCACTTTTTTTTCTTTCATTTTTTCTTTTTCACTATTATCTTTCTCACATTTGTACAACCAAATCTCTTTATCACCTTTTTTCCTTTTTCTCTCTCACACACACAGACTTTTATCATGGCATATTCATGTTTTTCCATCATACTTTCATTCTGTACACACCTGTATGGTGCATTATTTGCCTGCTTTATCTCTGCTTCTGGTTTTTTTTCAATCTGGCAACCCCATGGACAAACCAAAATTACACCTATATTCATCCTTGGCGATAGTACATATCTAAGGTTTATCTTAGCTCTATGAATCCTGTAAAATTTATAACATGGAATATTCGCGGCGCTAGCTGCAGAGATAAAACCATTAAGATTTTCAACCATCTTACAAGACTGAAGGCAGATGTCGTCTTACTACAGGAGACTCATAAATCAAGTTCAACAGCTAATGATTTAAAAACACCAGAGTATCCTAATATATTTTCTTCATGCTATAACTCTAGACAACGAGGAGTAGCAATATTAATAAATAGAAATACTAATTTTAAAGTAATAGACACAGCTACAGATCCAGAAGGTAGATTTATAATATTAAAACTATTTATAAATAACCAAAAGTTATGTATAGTTAGTATATATGGTCCAAATGTTGACGACCCCTCATTCTTTCATACTTTCTTCTCGGTTCTGGCTAATCACATGGATTGCTCACTTGTTCTTGGGGGAGATTTCAACTTTGGACTAAATGAAGAAATAGACAGGCTCAGTACAGCAGGGACTCAGCGCAGATGGCAATCCATAGATATAGTTAAACAGTACATGAGCGATTATGGACTCTGCGATGCATGGCGATCGCTTCATCCCAACGACAGAAAATACACTTTTTACTCAAACGTACATCATTCTTATTCTAGATTGGACTATTTGTTAGTCAGCAGCTCACTGTTGAATGACATTTCAGACACTGAGATACATCCTATAGTGATCAGCGATCACGCTCCTGTTTCTTTAAATTTAGCAAATAAAATTGCAACCCTTCAATATAAAAATTGGAGATTTAATACATCATTACTTAAGGATAAAGAATTTATTAAATATATTGAAAAAGAATGGGCTTCATACATGGAATTTAATGATCTCCCTGGTATGTCGCCATCCACTCTATGGGAAGCAGGGAAAGCTGTGATTAGAGGTAAAATAATTTCATTCTCATCAAATAAAAAGAGAACAGAAAATAAACATGTTCAGGAATTAGAAGAAACTATTAAATCATTAGAACCTTCCCTGGATAAAGAGAGCTTAAGTAAAATAAGGAAAGCAAAATTAGAGTTAAATGAAATTATTAATAAAAGGACGCAGTTCTTAATCCAAAGACTTAGAATAGAAAACTTTGAACATAGTAATAAATCAGGTAGCTTCTTAGCTAATCAGTTAAAAATAAATAAAGAAAAAACAACTATATCTGCAATCAAAGACAAAACTGGGAATATAATATATGACCCTGAAAAAATAAACAACACTTTCAAAGAATTTTATGAGACGTTATACACACCAGAGATAAACCCTTCAAATAATGATATTGTACAATTTCTGGATAAAATAACTCTTCCTAAACTTTCAGACAGTCAAGCAAAGGCCCTGGATTCACCGCTAACAGTGTCTGAACTCCAGGAGGCCCTCCAATCTATGCCTAATAATAAAGCTCCAGGTCCAGATGGATTTCCAGCAGAGTTCTATAAAGAATTCTGGAATATTCTGGCACCAACATTTTACAAAATGTTACAGGAAACAAAGGAAAATGGTCGAATACCACCAAACATGAATTCTGCCTACATCAATCTTCTATTAAAACCAGGAAAAGACCCTATGTCTCCTACCAGTTATCGTCCCATTTCTCTTATCAATGTGGATCTGAAAATAATTTGCAAAGCTCTTGCAAGAAGGATAGAGAAAATAACACCTCTAATAATCCACCCTGATCAAACAGGTTTTATAAAAGGTAGGCTCTCTTCCACAAATTCACGTAGATTAATAGATTTAATAGATTATTCCCACTGTAAAAACGTCCAAACCAATATATTATCTTTAGATGCAGAAAAAGCATTTGATAGAGTTAACTGGAAATTTTTATTTGCAGCCTTAAATAAATTCGGATTCAGTAATTCTTTTGTAAACTGGTTAAAAATATTATACAGCTCACCAACAGCATGTATTAGGACCAATAATCAAACATCATCAAGGTTCTTTCTTCAGAGAGGTACCAGGCAGGGATGTCCACTTTCTCCCTCCCTCTTTGCTATTTTTATTGAACCATTAGCAGCAGCAATCAGGCAAAATAATAATGTTAAAGGTATACAATGCAACAAAATAGAACATAAAATCAGTTTATACGCAGATGATGTACTACTTTTTCTACAGCATTCACAAACTTCCTTGTATCAGGTAATTGAGTTAATAAAATCTTACTCAAGAGTTTCAGACTATTCCATAAATTGGTTAAAATCTACAGTCCTTCCTATCAACTGTTCTTACCAGAGTCCTGTTGCTTTACAGCTCCGGTCGGGAAATATTACATATCTAGGTATCCATATCTCACCAAGACTGGCAGACTTATCTAAGCTAAACTACGTCCCACTTTTAAAAAAAGTGGAAGATGATCTGGCAAGATGGAAATCCCTTCCAATATCACTTATTGGAAGGGTAGCTACAATAAAAATGATGGTTTTGCCTAGAATCAATTATTTATTCTCAATGATCCCAAGCAAACCATCACCTGATTGGTTTAGATCTCTGGACTCTTCTGTTTCTAAATTCCTTTGGAAAGATAAACCCCCACGTATCAGCTTAAAAACACTACAGAAGTCCAAAGATAAAGGAGGTCTAGACCTACCAAACTTTCGTCATTATTTCTTAGCCAACAGACTCCAATACACATCAAGATGGGTAAAACACAGTTATATCGATGAGTGCTGGGTAGATGTAGAACAGACACTATGCAATAAGATAAAACTTTCAGATCTACCTTTTGTTAGCTCAAATATAAAACAAAATGAATGTTTCAAAAGTATAAATATCAGCTCCTCTCTGACAGCTTGGTGGGAATTTCTTAAAATGACAAAGACCTCACTAGTCCCATGCAGGCGTACACCCATCTGGAATAACCCGGATATCTTACAAAAAAAATGCATGATTAACTTTCCAGGCTGGAGTTGTAAAGGAATTGAATACCTGGAGCATATATTTGATGGAACAGACTTTATCCCCTTTAATACATTGGTTACACAATTCGGAATTAACAAGAATAAATTCTTAGAATACCAACAAATTAAATCAATTATAAAAAATAAATTTAGGCTCAATACAGTTGATTTACAAATTCCAGGAAAAGTTTTAGACTTCCTTAATCTTAACCCTCCCAAACTGCTATCTAAAATATACAAAACATTAAATAGAATAGATGAATCAATAGCCCTTCCTATTTCAAAATGGGAGATGGACTTGTCCATCTCAATAGACCAAAACCTCTGGTCTCAAATTTCATTAAGAACCTTCAAATTTCTTAAGAATCCTAATCTACGATTAATACAATATAAAATCCTTCATAGAGTGCATTATACAGGGCAACGGATGTTCAAGATGGGTTATACGCCGTCTGATACCTGTTTACAATGTACAAGCAATCTACCAGACAATTATATTCATGCTCTTTGGTTCTGCCCACCTGTTAAGAAATATTGGTACCAGATATGTGAAGATCTATCAAAGTGTCTGAAATGTAATATCACACCTGCTCCCAGAGTTTGCTTGCTGGGAAATATAGATGAAGTTACCATGGATACAAAGTCTATGCAATTATTTTACATCGCCTTATGCATCGCTAAGAAAAATATCCTCTTGAACTGGAAAAATAAAAATACTCTGAATATTAATCAATATAGAGATCTCCTTCTGGATTACATTGGTCTAGAAACGGCATCTGCCTCCACATCTGATCAATCTTTCTGGTCACCCTTGATCAGTTCCATCACCTAGTGGGGTCGGGCCCTTGATTCCGTTCTGTGGGACACGGTTGCCGATGTGGAGCTTAAGGGTTGGTGGTGACTGCGGGGAGGTCCTTGGGGGTGGGTCCGCTTGCGGTTCGGCGATAGGTGCCGAGACCCTCGCCTGGGGTGGGACTTTGGGGTCTTTGTGTGGTGACTCCTAGTGGCTGCATGCGGCGCCTTAGAGGGGTCGTGCTGGCGGACACGGGTTACTGGCCTGGTGCTGTGCTGCTCTGGGGGGGTCTGGACTGGGCCTGGGGCTCGGGGTTCTGGGGCGGCGCGCCCCCCGGCTGGGGCCCTGGCGGGGCTTGGCCGGGGGGGGCCGCTGCCGTCGGTGCCGGCTGGGGGGGGGCTGTGGTCAGCCGGTGGTTGGCGGGCGCTGCTGCCCTTTCCATCTCCCCGGGCTGGTTCCTGTCGCTTGCTCCCCGGTGGCCGCTTGCCGCGTCCGGGCGTCGGCGAGAGGCCGTGGCGGGTGGCCGGCGTCTCCGGGCCCGATCGGCTATATTGACACTGGACATGGCTCCTGGGTCTTGGTCTTAGCCCTCGCGGGGGTGCTGGGGTGGGGGGCTCTGGCCGGTGTTGGTCGGCCTCCACGGTGACTGACCAGTTGGTGGGGTGTGGGCTGGTGGGTGGACGTGCTGGGTTCTGTTGCCACCCGGCCATCGGGCGGTAGTAGCAAGGCTGGAGGATGTCGGCCTGGGGATTGGCCGCCCGGGACTTCGGTCTGCTCACGGGCCTGGCGCGGCATGTCCGGGGTACCCGAGTCGGTGGTGCGCCGGGTTCCGGCCTCGGCCCGGGGGTCCTCGGACGCTGGCGGTGCCTGGGGCGTCTCTTATTGGCGGGGAGGCTTTTTACCATCTAGCACAGGCGCTCTTTTTAACGGGGTGCGCTTGGGACGGGAGGGGGGAGGGCGTTGAGGGTGAGGGGGGGCTAAACTCAACCTGGGTGTCTAGTGACATGTGTTTTGTTAGCAGTGTGAATGTTGGGGAGGATTTAGGTATGCCCCTGGCATGGGGGCTGGTGGATTGCCGGGGCCCCCATGGGGCTCGGCGGTACCGCTGCCGTGGGCCCCGACTGGACGTGCTGGGGCCTCCCACCCCTGGTGGATCGGGCCGAACGGGGGTGCCTATTGGAGTCAGCAGGGGAGCTGGCTCCCTGGGGTTGGCAATGGTCACCCCAGTTATTTTCTCCCCATCCCCATGCCTCTGTCCACCTGCTCCTTCATTCTACCATTCACAAGGCCTTGGGACGTGGGCACGTCACTGGGGTGCGGGATGGAGCTTCCGTCTTCGCTACCCGGTGGCGGCCTGGGTCCCGATTTTATTGAGCAATTTAGACACTACACTTGCAACATTTACAGGGAACGCACATGTAGGGACCTGGCGGTGTGGCGCCACAGGCGAGGCCCCCCCGTTGTGGGGGCCTCGCCTGTGGTGCCGGCACCCACTGGTTAAACGCATCTAGACACTGAGGGCCCGGGGGGGGAGATGGGGGTACCCGGCAGTATTCCCATGTCCCCCCCCTCTGTTTTAAGTGCACATTAGAACAACACGCAACAACACCACATTGAGCTGGGGGAGAGAGGCTGGGGGGTCTTTCCACACCCCTGTTCGTTGGACCATCAGGGGTCGGAGCCCGGATAGAACATCACGCCGTCTGGTCGGGGTCCTGGGCTGGTGGGCTGCTCTTGCCGGTGTGGGGCCTTGGCGGTCTACTTGTCCCCGTCCTGGTGGGCAAAGGGGTCTGTCTCCTGGGTGCAGGGGCAGGGTTCTCTACTGGGGTGTCTGTCCCTGGGCCTGGGAGTATGGAGTATAGTGTACGTATGGGGGGTATGAATGAGGGTATAGCGTCCTTTTTTCGTATGTCCTGTATTTGTAAGAATGTGTACACAAGAAGGGAGGGTACGTATGAGTGTCTCTGTCTGTCTATGTCTACCTGTCAGGTTGGGTGTTTGGCTGCTCTCTGGCCTGATGCATCTTCTTCCCTCCCCGTCACTCCCCGTCGGTGATGGTTGCTCCTGCCCGCTGGTTGATGATGACTCTCGATGCATGGGGCTGGGGTCCCGGTTGCGGCCCGGCTCGGTCCTGGTGCATGTCGGGCGGGTCCTGGGTGGTCCGGTGTGTCGGGCGGCCGCTGTTTCGGGCCGATGTCCTCCTTGGATTGACTGGGGCACCTCTTATGGGGGTGCCGGGGTTGTAGAATAGGTTGGTGCCGTCCGGTGGATCGGTGGGGACCGTGCCTGGCGCCCAGTCCTCCTGCCGGTTCCAGGACTTCAGCTGGCTGGTCTGTTCACCTGGTGGGGCTGTCCGGCATTGGCTGGGCCCCTGATCTTGGCGCCCCACGTGGGGCGGGATCTGGACCCTGGAGCTGGAAGATCTGGATGTCCAGGTGCCGGCTGGGCGCGGCCTGGGGAGGGCGTACATCCCCTGTGGCTCTTGCTGTGGCTCCCTGGCGTGTGGATGTGTGGAGGCGGGCCGGGTTGTTGGCGGTGGGTACTGGTCCGGGGTGGCGGCGGCGTGTGTTGTCCGTCGGTTGGCTGCGGGTCCTCCTTGCCTGCGGCGGCGGCGGGGGACCCTTGTCGGCTGGTCCCTGGTTGGGGCCCCGCTGGGGGGTGGGGTGCCCCTGGTCCCCGTGGCCTCCGGTTCCTGGTCCGGGCCCGCCCTGGCGTAGCCGGTTACCGGCGGAGCCCGTGGGCTCGTCACTGCGATCTCTCGGGCCCCAGCATCGCGGCTGGTGGGTGCTCCCCTGGGGCTTCCATCTGTTCCCCTCTTGGCGGGTGATCGACCCTGCGCTGATCCGCCTGTGGACTCTGTACTCTGTGGGACGCTGGATGCATACATCTCTTGCCTCCTCCATGTCTGTGCCGATTCCTGTAGGACGGATTGACGGTTCCTTACACCAGCTATCAATCACTTGCATGGGGAAACCTTATTCCGACCTGCATGCTCGCACACACATAGGTGTGGGGACATAGGTGAGGACGGACATATCTTAAGCTGAGGTTATCATCATTAGTTAGTTGTTCACAGGAGCTTACCAGAAACATTTGTATTATGTTCATTAATCAATGCTTGTGTGTAGTGAATGTGTAATTCTTTGTTTATTCTACCAGATCCGAACTATTGGTTTGGTTCTGTACACTTTGTTGTTTTTGTTTTGTATTACTGTTTCTCTGCCGTCCGGCAGAGGTGGAGGACTGGGATGTTTTCTTGTGTTCTTTATTTGCCTCCCTGTCTTGTGTCGTCGGTTCGCCCCTCTGTTGGTCCGGTTTCTTTTCTTCACCTTCTTCCTTTCTCCCTTCTTGTCTCAGTTTAATGTCCATGACGTCAGGAAATTGAACCCACAGTAATCACTAATAAAGATTTTTCATATACATCAAGTGGCGTACTACAGCGAAGCTGTAATACTCTGCTTGGGAAAGTAAAACTGTTGGGCTTGTACTTGGTACTCAGACACCAATTCTGAGTAGCATACTGCTAGACAGGACACGTTAAAAAAAACAAAAAAAAAAACAACTCATATGCTGCAGTATTTTCTCCAGTTGAAGCTTGCAAGCCTGGGAATGGCTGCTTCGGAGAGTCTTTACGACTTCTGATCACTTTAATTTCAGAAATGGTCCCTGATTTGAAAACTGTGGCTGGAGTGGGGCTTTAATCCCTTTCTCAAGTGGCAGCAGAGCACAGATTCAGCCTTCAGAACATAATCCTAACCCCCAGGAAAAAAAAGTCCCCAACCTTATATACCAACCTCTGCAGCAACTCACTATTTGATTACACAAATGCAGCTGATCATTTCACATTTAACTTCATTGTTAATACATAGGGTCACAATCAGTGGTTTTTGTCATTGTGGAGGAACTAAAAGTTACAAGTATTGATCTGCTTGATGTGGGATCTGCAGAAATCAATCTGCACTCATTCAGATCGAGTATTAAGATAAATAAAGCATTACATAGATGCTATAGACTTTTATAGTTTAAAACTAAATAGTAAAAGATTTTTATTACCAGATTCTCTGACCTCGTCGGCCAAACTGATGAAAAAGTGCAATAGGCAATGTTATATCTCTATTTTATACCCCACTTTCAACGTTTGACTAGTTTTATTCACTTACTGTAATATTACTTTTACTCTTTTTCAGTTGTTTCTTAATAATCCAGTCTTGATCTGCCTTCGAGATATTTACTTATTTTTCATGATTATTATCCAAGTATTTTTATATTCTTCCCATACGTTTCTTGATTAATTTTCTCTACCAAAACTTACAATAAATTGACATTTAACAAGCCAGCACCTTTAAAATAAGATTCACAGACCTGAATCATCATTACATCACAGCTGCTGTTAATCTGTGTTTTTCGTCTAAAAACGTTCCTGATGTCCAACTGTCTTCTCCTGCAGGTGTTTATGCAGCAGTCGCCACTCATTTCCCATCCCAGCAAGCAGGCTGCTGAAGCAGCTGGGGCCTTCTTCATGGTGCTCAGTGAGGCTATACAAAGGCTACTTTACGTAGATCCTTCCTCAATCTGGTGAACTCTGGTACTGCAAATTATTTCCGAGAAGATTTTTTCCTTTTTCAAAAAATATATCCAGATTGGTACCACTCTTTACCAATAAAGAGCATGTTCTTCCTGTGCATGCTTGGGTTTTCCATCCAGGTTCTCCGGCTTCCTCCCACAGTCCAAAAACATGACTGTTAGGTGAACTGATCAATCTAAATTGTCCTTAGGTGTGAGTGTGTGCGTGCATGGTTGTTCGTCCAGTCTGTCTCTGTGTTGCCCTGCGATGGACTGGCGACCTGTCCAGGGTGTACCCTGCCTTGGGTTTTCCATCCAGGTTCTCCGGCTTCCTCCCACAGTCCAAAAACATGACTCAAGCTAATTAAATAGCTTCCTAACAATGAACAACCGCTTTGATATTTATCAGTCTGGTTTTTGTAGGTACCACCGTACAGAGGCAGCCCTCATCAAAGTTTTCAATGATATCTATACAAACTGGTACTATTAGACCTCAGTGCAGGGTTTGACACTGTTGATCATTATACATTACTGGAACGTCTAGAGAGCTGGTTCGGACTCTCTGGTACAGTACTTGACTGGTTAAAATTTTACCTCAAGAATAGGAACTTCTTTGTGTCGATAAGCCTTTTCTCATCACAAAACACAGAAATCACATGTGGTGTCCCGCGGGGCTCCATCCTAGGGCCCCTCCTATTTAGCATCTACATGCTCCTACTAAGCCAGATTATGACCACCAACAATGTTAACTACCACAACTATGCTGATGACATTCAGATTTATATCTCAATGTCACCCGGTGATGTTGAACCTTTACAAATCCTCAATAAATGCATTGAGCAAATCAACAGCTGGAAATCTCATAATTTCCTCCAACTGAACAAAAAAAACAACTGAAGTGCTTCTCTTCAGACCCAAAAAAGATTGATTAAATATCAGTACATAGCTTCAGTTGGTCAAACTAGAAACTACCAACCAGGCCAGAAATGTAGGTCTAATAATGGACTCTGACCTGAACCTCCAGGGTCACATAAAGGTAATAACAAGGTCAGCTTTCTATCACCTGAGGAACATTTCTAGGATTAAAGGAATGATGACACAAGGAGACCTAGAAAAACTCATCCATGTGTTTATCTGTAGCCACCTTGGTTACTGTAACAGTATCTTCACAGGTCTACCTAAAATCCTTGAATGGTTTAAAACCAGAGTACATTAGAGATCTGCTATCACGGTACAAACTATCCAGATCACTCCGGTCCTCCAGCTCTAGTTTACTGATTGTCCGTAGAACCAGAACCAAACATGGGAAAGCAGCTTTTAGTTTCTATGCTCCTCATATCTGGAACATACTACCAGGAGAACGCAAAGCTGCAGAGACACTGAACTCTTTTAAATCCAAAATTAAAACTTACCTATTTAGACTTGCTTATGAGTAACTGTTTTTTCTTGCGTTAAAAACTGAGCTTTCTTCAGCAAGATCAGTTAATTAACGAAACTAAACTATTAAGTAAGTTTAGGGTGACTGTGGCTCAGTGGTCAGAGTAGTTGGCTTGCAATCGGAGTATCGTAGGTTCAATTCCAGCTTCCTCCAGTCACATGTCGATGTGCCCCTGGGCAAGGCACTTAACCCCAAATTCAACATAGTCCTACCGAGCCACGTTGGCTATCGTTGTATGAATCTGAGGCCATGTTCACACTAAGCCGGCTAATGCCTTAAACGTATAATTATTTAGTCTACACCCCCCTATCGTCCACACTAACCCGGCGTCGTTTAAGGTCTGTGGCCGGATAACTATTAGCCGGGTAAGAGAGCCGTGTAAATCTTAATTCAACGGCTAAGCGAGCCAGTGTGGACAGCTTCCCCGGATAACGAAAGGAAGTGGCGTCAATGAATGCTGCGTCAATAACAATACGACACTACAGACAAAGACAACAGCGAAGAGTAATAAATCGATCTCGTCGTCTGTCCACACCAAAAACTCTCTCTTCTTCTGAGCAGCTATGGTTGTCTTCGGTTAAGGGGACAAGCAGATATGTACTGTGCTGTAGAGCTTCTTGTATATATTATGTAGGCGCTGGCGTCACGTAGATTATACGCGTCTTCTCGCGCATGCCCAGTATTTGCACAGGTCGGTATGGGATTGCGAAATCATGGGAACTTAAACGGACCTTAAACGGGGCGTAAATGCTCGTGTGGAGTGGATAACATTAGGCGTATAACTCCCCGTATAACCTTATCCGGCTTAGTGTGGACGTAGCCTGAGTATGAATGGGTGAATGTGGCTTCAATGTAAAGCGCTTTGAGTGGTCAGTATGACTAGAAAAGCGCTATATAATTTCAGTCCATTTACCATTTAAACCTGTTATTTTTACTCATTTGTCCCTACGTTGTTGTATTTTCTTGATTATTTTCTTATTGTAACTGCTCATTTGTATTCTAATCATGTGTATTGAATTGCCCTGTGTTGAAAGTGTGCTATACAAATAAAATTGCCTTTCCTTCTTTGCCTCTTTTTTATTCTTTGCATTTCTTTAGGATTTCGGGAGTATAGTATAGAAACACTTTGTCCCCCTCCCACATAAAGCCCTTTTGCTGCCAGGCTATTCTGATGAGTTCTTCCTTGCGCCCAAAAATGTGCAGCTTGATTGCAGTGGATCTAGGAGGGGAGTCCTTGGACGGTTGTGAGGCCAAAGCCCGGTGGGCTCTATTGATCTTCAACTCAAATGACTGAGGTAGTTCCAATTTCTCCCTGAGGAGATTTTCGACGGCCATTGATTGAGCCTTTCCCTCCGCTCGTCCTTTACCCCGTGAACATTCTCCCTCCTCAAGTGGCCCTCCAAATCCGTCATTCTCATCTCTGCCTGCTTCTGGAGCTCTGTCAGCTCCAAAAGCCTCCTCCAGTTTCTGGGTATGCTCCTCCGTCTCTGCGATCCTTTTTTCGGCTTCGTCTATCCTATTGTTAGTTTTCTTGCTATCATCTTTGATTTCCTTTAAATTTTCAAGGTTCTCCCGGCGAAAATCCCTTAGCTCTTGTTTCAAAGTTTGCCTTGTAAGGAGGTCCTGGTGTTTCTTCTTCTTGGTTTGTCTATGCGAGTAACTTGATGTTCTCTCTGTAGCTTGTTGGCCCTGTTGGTTCTTCAGCCAGCTTGGCTAATTTGACTGCTAGCTTATATGGCTCATTTTCTTTTTCGTGATTCGGGTCTACTTTTTTACTTGACTTTTGTTTTTATCATCGCCCTTAGTTCGTAGCTTGCAAATGTACCTCACATCATCCGACACATAGATTTATAGGGCTCTCAATGCCGGGGAGCTTTTCCTTCTATGCTGCCACCATGATGGAGTCAAGTGGGAAGTCCTAATATCATTTTTATTGCACAACATAAGTACTTGATTGCCTATCAACCAGTAAGAATTTAAGCTCCCACAGACTTCTTGGTTCTTCTTTAAGAAGCTCTCCTGTTCTCCACTCATTACCTGTATTAACTGCACCTGTTTGAACTTGTTACCTGTATAAAAGACACCTGTCCACATCTTCAAACAAACTCCTACCTCTCCACAATGGCCAAGACCAGAGAGGATATCAGGGTAAAATTGTAGACCTGTAAAAGACTGGGATGGGCTACAGGACAATAGGCAAGCAGCTTGGTGAGAAGGCAACAGCTATTGGTGTGAATAATTAGAAAATGGAAGAAGTTCAAGATGATGGTCAATCTCCCTTGGTCTGGAGCGCCATGCAAGATCTCTCCTGGCGGGGTATCAATGATCATGAGGACAGTGAGGGATGACCACAGAACTACGTGGCAAGACCTGGTCAACAACTTGAACAGAGCTGGGATCACAGTTCCAAAGAAAACCATCAGTAACACACTCCGCCGTTATGGATTAAAATACTGCAGTGCATGCAAGGTCCCCCTGCTCAGGCCAGCACATGTCAAGGCCCATCTGAAGTTAGCCAATGGCCATCTGGATGATCCAGAGAAGGAATTGGATTAAGTCATGTGGTCTGATGAGACAAAAGCCACTCACCTTGTTTGGAAAAAGAAGGATGAGCACAACCCCAAAAACCCCATCCCAACTTTGAAGCATGGAGGTGGAATTATTATTTGAGGATGCTTTTCTGCAAAGGGAACGGGACGACTGCACTGTATTGAGGGGAGGATGGATGCGGCCCATGTATCGTGAGATCTTGGCCAACAATCTCCTTCCCTCAGTAAGAGCCTTGAAAATAGGTCGTGGCTGGATCTTCCAGCATGACAACGACCCAAAACACACAGCCAGGGCAACTAAGGAGTGGCCCCGTAGGAAGCATCTGAAGCTCCTGGACGGGCCTAGCCAGTCTCCAAACCTGAGTCCGATATAAAATCTTTGAAGAGACCTGAATGTCTGTGTTGCCCAGTGTCAGCCCCGAAACCTAAACGCTCTGAAGAAAATCTGTATGGAGGAATGGGCCAAAATCCCTGCTGCAGTGTGTGCAAACCTGGTGAAGAACTACATAAAACGTCTGATCTCTATAATTGCAAACAAAGTTTTCGGTACCAAGTACTGAATTTTGTTTGTCTGGTGTATCAAACAATAAAGTTGTACATTATATTTTAAATTTATTAAAAATTATCCACCGTGATCTTTTTGCATTTTTGTTTTAGATTCTGTCCCTCACAGTTGAAAAGTAAATTTTATATAAATTATATACCTCTACATGCTTTGTAAGTGGGAAAACATCAGAAATCAGCAGTGTATAAAATACTTGTTATCCCACACACACACACACACGTGACCACCTGTGTTTTTCACACATTTTCTGTGTATTTGGAACATTTTCATAGGAATAAAATGTGAAACCCAAGGACAATCCCATGTGAACTCATGGGACAACATGTATACCACATCTGAAAAACATTTTCCACATAAAAAAAAAAAGTGAAACAAAATATGTATGAAATCCATGTAAAACTAAACGTGTGAAGTCCATAGTTGCTACACTTGCCATGTACCCCATGGGATAAAAAGTGTTCCTGTGTGAAGAACATGTTCAAGCCCATGTGACTTTTTCAAAAGGGGGCTGTTGTGTAAATTTTATTTTCAATGACGATTCCTGTTACATGTTCATTGCTGGATCTATGAAAAAACATCATAACATAAATTAAGTGTAATGTGGAATAAAATGTTACACCGATTTTTTATTTTAATCAAATATAAATACAAATACTTTTCCCTCCTCAACAAATACAAATACTGGTTTCTTTGCACACCCCTAATAGAGAGAATGTACTTTTTGTTTTTTAGTACTTTTAGTTTTAAAGTTTTAAAAATTCTTATTTGTGGAACTCACCATACATTTATACATTTTCTCAAATGCACCAAAGGTGTGTCATATAGTGCATATACCTGCAGATTTCTTTTTTACTTTTGAATTTATTTTAAATATCAGACAACTTAACCTGCATCCGAATACCCCTACTATTACTTCTACATGGCAGGCGAAAAGCAGTAAGCGAGCTATGTAGTAAATCCGAATCTCTAGTATGGATTGGCGTAGTAGGCATAAAGTTCTCGGATGTGTACTACCGCCAAAGTGAAATCCGATGCACGATACACTATCCCACAATGCAGCGGAAGCCCCAAAATCATGGAAGAAGAGTGACATTGGCTACCGAGGACAGGACCACAGGCGACGTAATGTAATGTAAACATCCCGGTAAAATGGTGGAGCAGTACGTCTGATTTCATGCCTACTACTCGCTAGTTTGCTACGCAGTATTCACTGCATCAATGGGCAATTAGTAGCTACTATGTAGCATGTAGTAAATACTAAGGATTTGGATGCAGGGTTAGTTTTCTATTGGGTGAAATAAACCAAGAAATGTTTTGATTGGTCAGTAGATGTACTGTCACGAACAGCTGTGTAGTGTGCATTGATGATGACTACTATGTCAAGTGTTAGTCATGTGACATGGTCTAATACACCAGTAAAACAGTGTTTTATTAGGCAAGGAAATTGTATTTGTATAGCACACTTTCAACACAAGGTGTTTTACATGATTAAAATTGGAACACAGCATAAATCAGTTTGATTATTAAAATACAACCCTTCATCATAAGTTGTATTACCTTTTCTGCCTTATTTTCTTTTGCATAGATTTTTCAATTTCAGGGTTTTGTAACCCTTCAAAGGAAGTATTAGGGCAATGTACACAAAATCCAGATTCAAAATAAACAAACATAAATAAACAGATGACTTAAGCTGAAAAAACATGATTCTTGACCAATGTTCTCTCACGTATTCATTCAGGCGTGTCCATCTTTGAAGAATCATAGTGGTCTGGGCCTTTTGCCAAAGCCAATTTGCTACAGTTACCAAAACAAAACTGTTTATAAAAATATTTATTGGCTGAAATCTAATACCAACTTCCTCTCCAAGCTGGGATCTTAGATGTTCTGGCCCTCCCACATGACGTGAATGGTGCGTAAAACAGAACAGGTGCTGCAGGTGTTGAAGATCTGCACTGGACTGCCTCACTTACTGAGCTCCTTTCAATGCGGGCACTGTTAAGTGAGTGCATGATTCCAGTGTTTTAGCTGCTCAACTGGGTGCTGCCCTAGGATGATTGCGCCAGCAGGATTTACTTAAGCATTTGAGCATGACAGCTTCTGGAATACCTCTCTTCATGGATAATGGGACATGGGTCATACCAGGGCTACAGTCATACCGGTCCCAGCAGCGCGGTTCCACCAAAGAGCTCAAATGGGCTGTGGATCAGAGCTTTTCCCAAACTGAATGCAGATGCTGCCATGGGCTGCATAAGATGAATGTCTTGCAATACATTTACGTCTGTCTAACTTTTACAGACAAAATTTTTCTTTTAAGCCCAAAATTGGTCATACTCTAGGTGGATTTTGATTCAGAAGGACTTTAATTTTATCAGGGTATTTGTTTCTGATAGGAAATTAGATATGCATTTCTGAACTTACCATGGAAACAATCTAAAATTGTGAAAAATGAAATTCTTTATTTTATTTAAAGTTATATTTACAAAATTATTTATACCACTCTGAATAATTAATGGATGAACATGTATTTACATTACAGTAGTCCAACCCTTCTTGTAATTGCTGACCAGCTGTCAGTGATGCCACAGTTACTTTGAAAAAGTAACCTGATTACTGGCTACTGATCACTCCTTCCAAAAGTAACTTAGTTACTTTACTGATCACTTTATGTTAAAAGTAACTACATTAGATTACAAGTTACTTTATTAGTTACTTTCAGGAACTCTCAATAACACTCCTCACGGCCTCAACATAGAAACAATTAGGCTACCAGGTTTGCCAATGCTCACTTTTTTGGAAGTGCATTTTAACACTAAGGCCATGAATGTACTTCATTTTAACCTCACATTGACACCAGATATATGAAGCAACAAGCTGTGTCTTGTACACATACTTGCTTACTCACTGCACATACTACTGGAGAGTTCCACTAGGGGGCAGACTCAGAGTACAGATTACAGAACTCTCAGATTTAGACCAAAACAAACACGCCGACCGTAAAGGAGCTAATCAACTGTTTCACAGAAAAAGACAGCAGCAGTGTTGATATGGTATGTAGGACCATATTTACTGTTATTGTTGCTTGTTCCCCCAATGGTTTTGCCACCATGTACCAAATATATAGTTTTGCTTAAGAAAATTTCAAAAATTGTTACACAGTGGCTTAAACAAGTAACTTTAATCTGATTACCTGTATGGAAATAGTAATGCTTTAGATTAGTCGTCACTGAATAACTGGTCATATTAGGAGTAATGCGCTACAAAAGAACGCGTTACCAGCATCACTGCCAGCTGTTAACAGGTTTCTGCTCAGATTGTTTCCAATTTGTCTTTGGTGATAATCTTCAAGTCTTTGAGTTTACAGAGCTTCGCTCAATTACTCTAAACTTTAGATCTAATTCAAGACCTTTGCTGCGGCTCTTCATGCCAATAATATTATTCAAGATGGAAAAAAAAAATATGGTGGTATAAATCAAATATTATTTTGATCTAAATCTGCCAAGGGTAAGAAAATGTTTAGGCCTTACCTGTAAGTACACCTAAAACAACCAGAATTTCTAAGAAAGAATGTACAAGAATACTTTTGTTAGATTTTGTTGGATTCATCAAGGGACAGAATTGGTGGATTTTCAGTAGAGAATGAAAGTGATTGATCAGATACATTACTTGACATACAGTGTTTTAAAGACGTGCTCAGTAACTTTGAGGATATTTGTCCTCTATCACCCTCTTAAGGCTTGCAGGATAATGTCACTGTCATAAAACCACATCTCTATGGCATCTGAAGAGGCCAGTGTAGTAATGGTTTTACAAGCTGACTAGGCAAAACAACAAAACTAATGGTGGGCATATCTTATTTTTTTAAAAATCTAGATTAATCTCGCTGTAATCTTGGAGTTAATCTAAATTAAAATGGTTCTTTTTATTTCTGCCAAAGGCATTCAGGATACGTGAGCAACCCAAAAAATGACTAAAAGTAAGTCTATGAGAATAGGTTTCTCAAGCCAGGTGGCACATTAGATACTGTAGGCGTTACCATGTTACCATGGCACACTGCTAAAGTAGAAATCCCAGCGCCACGCCTACAAAATGCAAACCTGCCAACCTGTAGGTTACATAGTTTGCATAGCAAGTACGTAATTTAACATCTACGTACGCTGGTACGACTCACCCTCTGCGACAAAAAAGCTGTGGACATGTGAGCTCTGTGCTAGATGTGCAGTACACATTTCTGAATAAAGCAGTTTCAGCCCATTATTGTACAAAAGCTGAGAATGATAAGTCTACCGAATGTAGCTTCCGTGGCACCACTCCTGCTTACCTCCATCCTCCATTCTTCACTCACAGCACCTGGCGCAAAAAGTTTTGTGTGTCACGGACTTGCTGCATCTTAAAAATACATTTTCCCTTTAGCAAACGACATTGCTGCATCTATGTCAAGGCATCACGTTTGATGTGGCAGTTTCACATTTGGCATATATGCAGGTCCGAAGACTCGTTCTCACCCCAAACAGTGCAATTTGGCTAGGTATACATTTGCGCTAAAATATCAAGGTGAAAGTAATTAAAGCTTGCATAATATAGACCCAGCTCCCAACGTAACTTTGAGAATAAATTAACAGCGATATTTTTGTATCGCCCGACAAGAGTATCACGTTACCGCAGCACGCTAACGCAAATAACGGCCAACCCCCTAAACAAAACACACCAAACTAATTGCATGTCAGTTGATAAACTGTCAGTTTTCCTGACACTGTATGACATCATCATGCCCTACCAAACATAAGAACCCCGGAACAAGCATTTATTACTTACCAATCCAGTAGCCTGAGAAAATGGAGTGACACTGGTGGACATTGTGAGTATTGCGACATTTGCTGCGTCACTTCTTGTTGTCACTGCTTAGCTCCTCGGAACTGCTTGGTGTTTGGTGCTCAGATTATCTTCGATTTATAAATTTTTCTTTGTGTGAGGTCTTTCTACGTTATTTTAAAACACAAGCACACTACTACACTTATTTCCAGGTGGTGTACTTTACGTTTTGGGAACCCTTTCTGTTTCACATGGTTGTTCTCGGTGTGCTAAGATCTCGCTAGCTCGTTAGCTTAGCTTCGTAGCAGTTATGGCAACTTCTCTTCCGTCTAGTTCTCTTACTCCCTCTGTGACTCCTCTCTCCTGTTCTCTGTGTCAGATGTTTAGTTCCCCCCCCCCCTCCTCATTTTGTGATAATGGTAAGTGTAATAAATGTAGCATTTACATAGCTTTGAAGGTGAGGGTTTCAGAGTTGGAGGCCCAGCTCCGGGATGTTGAGAATACAGTAAATAGTTTGGGCCCGTTAGCCAGCGCAGAGCAAACAAGGATAGAATCACGTAGCGGTCCTCCAACAGAACCCACGCAGCTGGGATCTCAGGCTAACTGGGTGACTGTACATAGAAAGCATAGTTCCCAGACCAAAAGGGTACCACCAACCTGTTCGCGTTTCTAACAGATTTTCCGCACTCAGTGACGCACCAACTGAGAAACAGACTCTGGTAATTGGCAGTTCCATAGTCCGAAACATGGCATTAGAGACACCATCAACCATAGTCAAATGTTTTGCGCTGACCAGAACAGGCGACCTAAAATTCCACCTGAAACTGCCGGCTAAGGATAAGCGTAAATACAGTAAGATTGTTATTCACGCTGGCGGTAATGACACCCAGTTACGCCAATTGGAGGTCACTAAAATTAGTGTTGCGTCGGTGTGTAAGTTTGCTAAAAAGATGACGGACTGTGTAATCTTTTCTGGTTCCCTGCCCGATCGGACCAGTGATGAAATGTTTAGGCGAATGCTGTCATTTCATCGATGGTTGTCTGAGTGGTGTCCAGCAAACAACGTGGGCTACATTGATAATTGGAAAACTTTTGGTGAAAAAACTGGTCTGATCCAGAGAGACTGCGTCCATCCCACTTTTGATGGAGCAGCTCGTCTTTGTAGGACTCTGGACAGATTTATTAGTCCTTCAAAACACTGACAAACCACGGTCCAGACCAGGAAGCAGAGTCGTAGTTTAAACCACCTCTCTGCAACTTCTGTACTGTTACCCACTCAATACCTCATTGAGACAGTGTCTTGCCCATGGCCAAATCAAATAGACTAAAAGTTAACCTGACAAAAGCAAACTATGAAAATCTCATTCAAATAATTACAACTCAGGCAAACAAGGAAATAGGGCAATTAGATGTCGTTTACTAAACATAAGATCCCTCTCCTCAAAGACTTTATTAGTAAATGACATGATATGTGATAATAAAATTGATCTTTTTTGCCTATCAGAAACCTGGTTGCAGCAGGAGGATGTTGTAATCATACATTTGATCAACTTTATCAATTATCAAAATGTTCACATTCCTAGAAGTACTGGGCGAGGAGGAAGAGTTGCAACCATCTTTCATTCAGATTTGCAAATTTGCCCTAGATCAATTATTAACTACAGCTTTTTTGAATATCTAACCCTTAGTTTTCCTCATCCAAGATGAAAAACATTAAAACCACTTTTGTTTGTGGTTTTGTATCGCCCACCAGGCCCTTACTCTCAATTCTTGGACCAGATCTCAGATTTTTTATCTGATTTAGTTTTAAACACTGATCAGGTAATTATAGTAGGGGATTTTAATATCCACGTGGACATTGAAAGTGATAGCCTAACTGCAACCTTTAATATTATCTTAGACTCAATTGGCTTTACTCAGAAAATGAAGGGACCCACACACTCTGGTCAAAACAATTTAGACGTACTGACATACGGCATTGATTGGGATGAACTAATAGTCCTCCCACATAACCCAGTCCTATCTGACCATTTTTTGATAATCTTTGAATTTACTTTACAACGTTCCAAAATCTGAAAGAAAATGTCATTACAGTAGAACTTTATCAGACAATACAAAGTTTTAAAGAATCTGTTCCATTCTTGCTTCCCTTTGTGTCTCAGAATACCACAGTAATTGTAACACTAACCCTTCAGAAATT
This sequence comes from Apricaphanius iberus, assembly GCA_028564705.1. Taxonomy (NCBI): domain Eukaryota; kingdom Metazoa; phylum Chordata; class Actinopteri; order Cyprinodontiformes; family Aphaniidae; genus Apricaphanius; species Apricaphanius iberus. Next base: position 20,644 of record JAPXFQ010002158.1, read on the forward strand.
GATGGTCTGGTTCAAAGTATTACTTCCTCACTGCGTTTGGCACTAGACAGTGTAGCCCCCTTAAAAAAGAAGATAACCAGCCATAGGAGGTTGGCTCCCCGGTTTAGTGCAGAGTTGTATACTTTAAAGCAGAACACTAGGAAACTGGAAAGAAAATGGGGCCCTACGCACCTGATTCCTATCTAACTGGAAAAATGGTCTACTACTTTATAAAAAAAAAATTATTCCCCCTTCTCTCAGTAGTGATGACTTTATGGGATTCTTTATAATTAAAATAAATCTATTAAAAATAAAATCATTGGCATTCTCCCAAATATGATTAACTTCTCTTTCAGTAAATGAGGCAGTATCAGAGAGAACTTTAGAACCATGTCTATGTCTGTACCGTTTTGATTCTGTTGAACTTTTGGAATTATCACAAATATTAGCTTCATCTAAACCCTCAACTTGTATGTTAGACCCAATACCAACCAAATTATTTAAGGAGGTGTTCCCTCTGGTTACTGGCCCTGTTCTAGACATGATGAATCTATCTATAATAAATGGATATGTGCCTCATTAATTTAAGGTTGCTGTAATTAAACCTTTACTTAAGAAACCCTCCCTGGATCAAGATGATTTAGTTAACTACAAACCTCTTTGATACAATGACAGCTCCTATGAAGAGAACATAAAAACAGATATCTACAGATCTATATCTAACCTTCCATTCTTATCCAATTTTCTTGTGAAAATAGTTGCTAATCAAGTACAGTATGTGAGCATCTAAACAACAACGACCTGTTTTTAGAATTTCAGTCAGGTTTTAGAGCTCATCATAGCACTGAAACAGCACTGGTGAAAGTTACTAATGATATTCTAATGGCTTCAGATAATGGATTTGTGACTGTTCTGGGGTCTCATTGATAAAACATTGCGTAGAATCCCTACTAAAAGTGTACGTACGACCAAATAAAATAAGTTTGCGTACGCCAAAAAGATTTCTGATTTATAAAACCATGCCTACGCACAGGTGTAAGCAATTTCCCCTATATAAATCGCAGTCTTCTTGGAAGTTTGCGCATGTGAATTTAGCTCATATCCCGCCCTGAACACGCCAAAATCAGGCTATAAAAGGTCAATGCAAAGCAGGACATAATTATTAATGCATATGAAGAAGAGGGGAAATATGGCAACAACAAAAGAAAAACAAGAAGAGAAACTTTACGGAGATGTTGATTGGAGTGCTAGTGGGTGAAGTTGAGGCTAGAAGAGACATTTTATTTGGTGGACAGAGCAGCGGTGTCACAAATAAAAGGAAGAACTGCGAGTGGCAGCATGTGGCTTCTGCAGTGCAGACTGTCTGTGCAACTGACAGCACGGTACCGGAAATAAATAAAATAAAGTGGTCGGACCTCAAGGTTGAGAAAAAAAAAAAAAACTTGCCTCTTGCCTCTCACCGCCAGAGGGGGTACGTGTACACCCGAGCTGACACCACATTTCAGCATATTTTAAAGAGACAGACTAATATGCCTTGTCTTTTCAGCTCTTAGGTGGCGAGGATTAGGAGGCTGAGGAAGATGAGGTTGCCCAGCTGCCCCCAGCACCAGTGCTGCTGTCGGTGCCCGTGGCGCATCCAGCAGTGGTCGGGTTCTGACTGAAGCTGTGATGCAGACACAGAGAGACACCATCAGCGCCATCAATTCTGTGACAAACAAGTTAAAGGAAATAGAGTGTGCTGTGCTACATAGTGACAGCCATTGGTACCTTAAATGATACAATAAAATTTTTTACATCCTGGCAGATCCTTACTCCCTGGGTGAAGGCTTCCTGTCGAGGAGGAGGCAGCTGTGGGTCAGGGTTCTCATGCTGAGAAGGTGGTAGGCCAGGAGGGAGGGGAATTTCCTTGGACGGGGCCCTTATAGTAACGGGGGTGCAGTCAATTACGCCGATTATGTTTAGGAAACCGGACATTGCTGCCAATTGCATCTTAATTTCGGCCTGCTCCCCCACAGTATATGGAAACGTGATGTATTGCCTGCTCATTTTAATGATCCCATCCAAGACTGCAGGCATTATTGAGCTCAGGGACGGCAGATGATTCAATTTATTAATTGGCATACAGTCCCGGCCCTTTTATCTGAGTTAAAGGTTTTGAGATAAATTTTATGTATCTATTTTAATGTTGAAAAATGTTTTTAGAAGAGCTCTAGCTCACTGAAAAGCTACAATATAGATATCATTGCTGGTTTGGATGTTTATAATAACATGAATCCATAATTAATGTTTGGTGTGAGGTGAAATGATATGTGTGAGAGGAGTAATATGCAGTCTGGCTGCAGTTCACCACCTCACCAACTGTGTCGTTGATTCCCCCCCATCTCCAAAATGTCCGTACGCACGGGTCAGAGCTGGCATACCGGTGCGCACATTTTCCCGTCAAGTTTGTTTTTTATAAATCACAACTTTTGCTTTGAAAGTGGCGTAGGCCAGTTTCGGGCCCTATTTTGTGCGTATGCAACGTTTATAAATGAGACCCCAGGTCTTGTTAGATCTCAATGCTGCTTTTGACACAGTCGGTCATAAATTTATCTTAGAAAGGCTTGAACATGCAGGAATCAAGGGAACAGCTTAAATCATATCTGTCCGACATATTCCAGTTTGTTCATGTCAATGATAAATCTTCTTCACACTCAAGGGTTCCTTGTGGAGTGCCACAGGGTTATGTGCTTGGACCGATTCTCTTCACTATATTTATGCTTCCAATTGGTAAATTAATTAGACAACATGGAATGAATTTCCACAGTTATGCTGATGATACACAATTATATTTATCCATAAAACCTGATGAAACCAATCAGTTTGGTACATTACAAGAATGTCTCGAAGACATAAAAACCTGGACGACTCTGAATTTTCTACTTTTAAATTCAGACAAGACAGAGGTTGTTGTCTTTGGACCAGAACCTTTAAAAAGGAAACTGCAAAATCAATCACTTCATCTGGATAGCACTAATTTGGCCTCTGGTAATAATGTAAAAACCTTGGTGTAATTTTTGACCAAGACATGACATTTAAATCCCATATTAAACAAGTTTCTGAGATTTCTTTCTTTCACCTCCGGAATATTTCTAAAATTAGAAACATCCTGTCCAGGAGTGATGCAGAGAAACTAGTGCATGCTTTTGTTACTTCAAGGCTGGACTACTGTAATTCGTTATTATCAGGAAGTCCACAAAATGCAATTAAAAGCTTTCAGGTGATCCAAAATGCTGCAGCAAGAGTTCTGATGAATATTAAAAAGAGAAATCACATTTCTCCTGTTTTGGCTTCTCTTCATTGGCTCCCTGTTAAATTGAGAATGTAGTTTAAGATCCTCCTCCTTACTTATAAAGCCCTTAATAATCAAGCTCCATTGTACATCAGAGATCTGATTATTCCATATGTTCCTAATAGAGCACTTCGTTCTCAGAATGCAGGTCTACTGGTAGATTTCAACAAGTAGAAAAGGAGGCAGGTCTTTTAGTTATCAGGCTCCTCTCCTGTGGAACCAGCTCCCAGTTTTAGTCAATTAGGCAGATACTCTGTCTATTTTCAAGCCTAAGTTTAAAACCTTCCTTTTGGATAAAGCTTATAGTTAGAGTGGCTTAGGTTATCCTGAGCTATTTTTGTAGTTATGCTGCTATAGGTTTAGACTGTTGGAGGACAGACGGACCACGTTTCTTCTCTCTTCTACTTTTCTCCTCTACTACTCTCCAGATATAGTTTTTCTGCTGTTATTGCAATTGTTAAACCAGTTTTCTCTCAGTGTTTTTCTCCCCATAGAAGCTCTACATGGTTTGGTACCCTGCTCAACTATAAAGCCCTCAGCTGGATGGGGAATATTGGTCCAGATGATGCTCAAAGTCACCGAGCATCCTCCATGCTGTCTCTTCTCTGTCTTCTCAGACCCCAGACGGTCATGGCAAATGACTGCTTGTACTGAGCCAGGTTCTGCCGGAGGTTTCTTCCTGTTAAAGGGGAGTTTTTCCTCTCCACTTTCTCTACATGCTTGCTCATTATGAGGGATTGCTAAGGCATAGCTGTGGTTGGAGTCTGCATGATCTGGACACAACCTCACGTTGATGACTCATCGCAATCTGCTGGGATTCCTTACACAGAAAACTTTTAACTGATTGGAATGTTTGTATATTTGTATTGAAATGACTTTTCTTGTAAAGTGCCTTGAGATTACATTTGTTGTGAATCGGTGGTATGTAAATAAAAGTTAATTGAATTGAAAAATAGCCACAAATCTAGTCCAGCATCCCTATTACATCCCGTTGTAGAGCTCTCAAGTGAGGAAAAGCCAGGTCAATGTTGACTCTTGTCTCCTGGATTACCTCAATAGCAGTAATCTAGGTTTGTTTATAACCGTCAAGTATTGTGTGATGTAATACCATAAAGGAAAACTCAATAAGTACTTCCTGGAGGTATCCCAGTAGAGAAAGGTTGTATAGTGTGGTTTTCAGCGGCGAGATGCTCCCAGGTAGGGATAGCTCTAAAAATGCACATAGAAAATGCTGATGTGGTGCTAAAACGTTTCAAAAACATATTTTTTTGTTAAGGTATTTAGTTACGGAGTGCATTTTTAAAGTTGCCGTGCATTTATATTCAGCCCAAACTGAATCAATCAGTAAGTAAGGGCATCTTCTGCTACATTGCCCTCTGCAGGTCTTGTATCTCTACTAGCTTTGCACGTTCACAAACTGAACCCAAATCTTCGCAAAAAGACACGCAAGTTGGATTCCTTTTTTTTAAAGGTTTTTTGGCCATGTTGCCTTTATTTGACAGGGGATACTACATAGAAGGGAGAGAAGACATGTGACAAAGGTAAAGACAGGAATCAAACCTGGGATGATCGCAATCGAGGACTGACATCGTGCATCTCCAATAACCACTATGCTACGCAGCGCCCCTGCATTTAGGTTTTCACTTTAACTGGACAATTTCAACATGTCAATATGTTTCGATCTAAACCATTCCATAGTACCTCTGCATGTTTAGGTTTGTTGTTGTACTGGAAGATTAAACTCTGCGCGGTTCTGATATATTTTTGTAACCTCTAGCTGGCTATCCAGTTAGAGGTTCCATCTATGTTCCCATTATTGCTGGCCACCATATCTCACCATGAAGCTGATTTATTCAGGGTGATGAGTGGGTTAATGTCCACCCCATGCATAGCATATTGCATGCAAGTCCAAATATAACATTATTTTGTACCAAATCTAAAAGAAACACTTCTTATTGTTGTCAGGTTACACGTTTCTCTCATGCAAGTCTGTGGATCTCTTCAGGAACTGCACAACCTGCTTGTATAGGGTTTTCAGGAACATAATTAAACAAGGGAGACTGTTTCTCTATGCTCCTTAAAACTGGAATCAACTTCTCAAAACCTGATAATCTTAGTTTCTTTATTTAAGGGCTGAAAACATCATTGTATTCTGCAGCTTGCCCATCAAGGTCAAACGTAATTTTATCAGCCCATTTTATTATTCCTTTACTGTAAATAAAATGGCTGCATTTTATAAAATTTCCTGTCTTTAAACTTCTTTACCTATTTTACTTAATTTCAAGTGAAGTACTTTCAGTTGCCTGTTGTATGACTTCAGCTATACAAATAAACTTGCCTCGTCTTCTTACTTGCCATTGTATGAATTACGTGAACTCCAGTTTTACGTTTGTTTGTTTTTTCAGTTACATACAATTTTCATTTAATTTAGCTTAAACATAGAGTTACACTATTCAGAACACAGCCAATATTCCCCATCTCCTAATCCTTATTTTTGGTCTCCACGGCAGATGAATACTGCTGTCTCTGAACTCCTCCCCCCTTGTCAATAACCCGTTACAGTTAATTACATTTAATTTACTGTCCATGACTGTCCATTACTGGCATTTCAAATGGAGGCTCTTATGTTATCAGGGTATTTTGGTGATGATAATTCTCCTCTGTAGCTGGTCAAAACTTGGAATTTCACTGATTACATCTGTGGTTCTAGATTAATAGATTCTCATGAAGCCAGTGACAGACAATGTGTAGTTTTAAAAGATTGTTGTGATTTTGTGTTGGTCTGTTAGCTTCTTGTTGTGGAAGCTCACCTGGTACCATACATAAATGGAAGGTATGTTGGGTCAGCAGACTTCGCCAGCTGTATTTATTTCCTGAATGGCAGTAGCGATTAATGATGTTGGTTCATGTTAGTCACGGCATGGCTTCCTCGCAGCAGCCAGAGACAGTTACTCTGGGAACGGCTTCAGGTTGGATTCAGTGGCCTGTTTGGGCACTTAGAATTAAACCAGACAGACATCCAGTCCTTGAACATGCAATTAGAATATAAACAGTTGTCACCTATTATCTTTGGAATTTGTAAAATGTATTAAATCACACTGATGTACCCATTAGTTAATTTTGAGAAGCTGGAGGACAACAAACAATCAGTAAAATTTGAGAGGAGGAAAAACAATATTTTATTTGGAGTCATTCCAAATGCTTTTCTTTTGGTCGTTAGGTCTTCTCACGACAGTTTATTCCTTCAGGCCATGGGAGAACAGAGTTGGCTGGGGAACACTAGGACAAATTGCTCAACATAAAATCTGGGGAGGTTCATCAAGCAAATTGACAAGGTGATCCGATGATAGAATAGTTTAGGGTAAAACTTTCATGTGAAATAAGCATGGCACTTATTCAGTGTGTTATTATCAATAAACACAAATAAAAAGAGAGATACAGGTCCAGAGGAGGCTGTTGGCATGAAAATGTGCCCACAGCCCTCAGTTTCACACTCTGGCTGCAGAACAGATAAGAAGTCTCAGATCTCTAACAGCCATGGGTGATGGCTAAGGGCTTACAACATAGAATGTTGGTTGATGGGATACGTTTCTTTGCTTTTTTACAATAATATATCCAGGTGAACATCTGTGACTTACAGACATTCAGCATGGGTTCGTTTTTAGTGTGGATATGTCTGGAAAAGAATGCATATACTATATATATATATATATATATATATATATATATATATATATATCCCCAGGTAAATAAATTCCATCCATTATTTATCCCACTTCTTTCTCCTAGAAGGGTCACGGGGGGCGGTCTGGTGCAGTTGTCCAACAGTTATTGGGTGAGAGGCACGGTGCACCTTGCACAGGTCGCCAGTCCATCCATCCAAGGGTGCCCGGTTAGACGTGTGCCATAGAGTCCGTTGTGCGCAACAGATGTTGTGTGTCACCTGCTGCAGCTTTAACTGCAGGCGTTCCTCCCTGAGGAATCCGACTATTAGCTTACAAAAAAAACAAAAGCTAACATTTTCGTTCCATGCCATGCAGGAACCGCATTAGATTTTCTAATAATAGAGCAAGCGTTTAGTTTCACTTTAGTTTATGTGTAGTTGTCTGGTCAGGTTGTTTTGATTGACTACACTAATTAACAGATTCTATTGAATAGGTATTAACTTGTCAGACAATTGCTGGAGATAGGCAACCCCCCCCAAGATGAAGTTTTCCCCTAGATGAACAGTTTGCTTCACATTCTCATTTCACTGCCTGTAAGAAGTTGCTTTGTGGAGCACCTTTTTTTCAGTGGTGAACAGGATTAAAACCAGCAGCAGAGCTACAATGCTCACTGAGAGACATAACATCTCATTGCTCATGTTAAAAAAAGAGCTTGCAAACTGGAAATTATAAACCTGTTTAAAGCCTAGTTTATGCTTCACCAACCACAAATTTGCACTCAGACGCAGACGTATTGATGGAGATGTTTTTTGTCTATGGTTCTCTGTTTCTTTCTCTCCATTCTGCACTTTTTTTCAAGCGTTGCAAAGCAATTCTGTCCAGGACAGCAGGGGGTGCTAACGTTTCAACATTTCACCCCCTGCTGCTATGCATGCTATGCAACGTTTGTAACGTTTACGGCTATGCCTACTTTCTGCCTACTATCGCAGTGTTGTTTCAGTTTTTTTCTTCAGCCTTTGAACGCATTTCCTCCTCAAGGAGCAATGGATGACACAAAGTAAGTTTTGATCAATCTGTAAAGCTTTTTACTAGAAGTGCAGCTCATAGAATACCCTAAAAACACATGGAAACAAACACAGCAACCTTTTTTGTTGTTTTCCTACACGTTGTGTTCAAAATCGGCGAAAGAACAGATTAGATAATTATCCTTTCAATATAAAGTATGTAGTGCCCAAACATTGAATTAACTACTGATTACAGCGACTCCAGAATTCCGTTCTGGTGAAACAATCTCTGGCTGTTCCTGAACTGACCAATCACAGGCATACACCCTACGTTGATGGAAACGGATAGTTAAAAAATTGACCTCTACTCCATCTGTGGTTGCGTAAGTGACAGAGAGCCCTTGCGTACACAGTTAATGGAGCTGCGTCAATCCGTCTCTGCCAAGCCACACCTTGTGAAGCTGTAATCCAAAGTTTGGAATTTGAAATGCTTAACTAATATGTACATTTGATAATGTGAATAAGAAATAAATAGGATAAGATAAACAGGTTTACTTATACATGTTACAGGAAATACATTTGTAAATTGTTAACAACTCATTTAAATTGCGTTAGAAACTTGTGTGTTAAGGACGAAAAGTTATGTATTTCAGAAGTTGAGAATGTGTTTGATTACACAAGTTAATGCCAGTCAGCTATTTTGAATGTTGGTCTGAACTTATTAGTTTTGCCTGTAGGCCTGTAGGTAGGGGGAGCCATTGTTGCTCCACTTAAGGCAAATTATGAAATTGGCTAAATGTTCCCTCTTCAGAGGGGCATTACATGCACACAGTAAAAAAAAAGGTATATTTGTTGAGAATAAATTTGGCACACCAATTGTATGCTGGTGCACACCCAGTGTCTTTTCTCTGGCTACACCACTTATTTGGGGGCATGTGCTCAGAATGGCCTGATACAGTCATTCTGCGGGAGCTGTGGTTAAGTTGCACTCATTGGTTGTAATTCAGAGGGAAATGAACAGACATTGCCAAACCACCGTCTTTGTAAAAATAAAGACTTGATGGTGAAGTAGTTTATAACAACACCAAACAGAAAACACAACAACAAGCCCTGCTTTTTCATGCTGATCTCTTGTTATTTCTGCTGCTCTGGAAGCCTTTTTGTGCTGAACAATGAGGCTACTCGCTGCTGGAACTGTCATGATATGGGGGTGTACTTAGCTGATTCCTTAATGAGCTCATTGCGTATGGAGACGTGGTGGATTGGAATAGCGGACCAACAGTTTACAGAGTCAGAAAAGGATTTGGCTAAAGCAGAAGTTCCATTTGTGGAAGCACATCTTTTAAAGTGCTACTGGTGCAACTGCAAGGGAAATTAATACTTCTCGCTGTTGCGCTCGATTTGATGTCAACCATTTTTTTATCTGCTACCAGATGTCAGTAGCTATCTTAAGCTTTGAATAAAAGCCTATCTAACATCACAGGGCTTCACCTCAGTGCCATAAAGTATGAAATATCGAAAAAAAAATCTTATCCTTGACCAACCGGAGGTAAACAAACGTCCAAACTCCCTGACTAAATTTCCATCCTATCCCTGCATGTGATAAAGTGATATATGAAAATTACAATTTTATTGTATCTTTAATACTTATTGTTTAATATTTTTGTATTTATTGTAACAGCCGTTGAACACTCAAACTGTTTTATGCAAAACGTTGCTGAAGGTCGACGGATGATAGGGCTGTACCTGGTATGTTGAGATAGCGTGAAAGAGGGAAAAAAAACAATGGAAAAAATTATGCTGAGATTTACAGAATACTGCAGAACTTGGGAAGTAGTTCTGTTTCCTCATCGGCTGCTTCCTGCTCAGTCTGAACGCTTTTTGTAGATATCTTGTCTCTGTTGGCTACATAATATGTCACAGTGCGCTGTCAAACTTCAACAAATTTTTACTTTGACCTGAGCACAGGAGCTACATCAAGTTGCTTGCACCTTCATATCAAGGCAAGAAGCTGCACTCCAATTGTGCTTTGCTCTGTCAAGTGCAGAACCTTTTTTATGTAGCACCCAATTGATCTTAAATCCCCTTACTTTGGTGTAAACTCCTTGACACACTGAAGGAAGTAAAAAAATAAATGAAAAAAACTTGAATATGTGCTGAACTCTCTTCATATAGGAGTGTAATCAGTGGCATAGCGTGGGGATTCAGTTTGCGCCATCAGTGAGCAATTGTCAATACTCCCTGCATGTTATTAACAGAACCTTAATGAACACATTACATCATTCTTATCATCATACCATAACAACAACGACTAGCCCAATAGAGACAAGGAAAATGCAGAGTAAATACTCTTTCAAAAATGACCAGCCAATCAATACACACAGGTCCCCGTGCGCAAAATCTCTGCACTTTCTGCAATCATTAACCCTCTAAAGACATGTGCCACAATGACATGTAAGCATTGCACAAAACCAAAACAACATTGTTAACAATAAACCTTACACACCACAAGAACCTGGTGCATATTAATTATAATAATATTTAATTATATATTACATCACTTGAAAATAAAATCCATGTCTCTATCTTTTTTAAATAGTTCAATCACATCCTTGTGCAGTTGTCATTTTTGTTTCACTTGACTAAAGAGTTCATTTCCAATTGAGAATGACGCCAAAGAAGAGAGTCTTGTTTGGCGACTGTGGCTCAGTGGTAGAGTAGTTGGCTTGCAATCGGAGGGTCGTAGGTTCGATTCCAGCTTCCTCCAGTCACATGTTGATGTGCCCCTGGGCAAGGCACTTAACCCCCAAATTCTACATTGTCCTATCGAGCCATGTTGGGTGTCGGTTTATGAATGCGAGTGTGAATGGGTGAATGTGGCTTCAATGTAAAGCGCTTTGAGTGGTCAGTAAGACTAGAAAAGCGCTATATAAGTTCAGACCATTTACCATTTGTCCTTTTGTGTCCCTTCAAGGGTTGTCAAAATAATTGATAACAATATATTAATTGATACTAAAACTGGTATCTAACTTAGATATGTTGGTATTGATTTCTTTTTTTTGTCTGACATATACACATCCTCCTTCAGAGGACACAGACATGAAGGGGCACCACAACAGAGCTCAAGAATGTGCACATAAATGACAAGTGAGTATACTATTATTTACATAATGACTTTGAGTTGATGTGATTAAGTTCATAAGTTGTCAGAGGGAATTTTTTTTACTTGTTTCCATCCGCTTCAGCTGTCTGCTCTGTCTTGCTAAACCTGACCCCCCGTTGTTCCACAGACGTTCCCAGAACAGAACCAGCCTTCTTCATCAGGCTGTTTTTAGTCCCTGACTCTGACGCTGCTACCCCAACAGATGATGAACAAATAGATAACACTCTCCACAACAGACTTGTAGAAGATTTGCAGCATCTTGCAAATCTTTCATCAGCACCTTTCTGCAAACCTTGAAGGACCTAAGCTTCCTCAAAAAGTACAGTCTGCTCTGTCCCTTTTTGTAGATGGCTTCACTGTTGATTCTCTTCTGAAATCTACAATCATCTCCTTTTTTTTGTTCACATTCAAGGTAAGACGATTGTTTCCATACCGTGCCACAAAGTGTCTCACCATCTCTCTGTATTCAGCTTCTTCTCCATCTCTGATACACCTAACAATTGCAGAGTCGTCTGCAGATGACAGGTCTCTGTCTTACGATGTGTCCACACCAAACGCAATACGAGCGACTAGAGCTTCAGGTTTACATGTAAAATCAATGGAGGAGCGCGATGAAGCGCCGCTTGGGTCCCGCGACACTTCAGAAGCAGAATTTGCATTGCGAAAAAGCTTTTCTGCCTGATTTGCGCGAACAATTCACGGTACAGATGTGATGGATAATTTGCGCTGCATTTTATGTGGTGCATTTTGTGCATTCACATTCATATCGTCTTCCGCTCGAGTTGGAAAAATCTGAACTCCAGCGTCAAATCGCGCCGCGACAACCAATCAGGGGACAGAGTGTCAGTGATTCTGTCATGGAGTCAAAGCCTCAGCAGGATATGGAGGAAATTCTGATTAACACTGTGGCTAATCACCCCGAGCTACATGACACAAGCAGTTTTCTATACAGAGACAGGAATAAAAAAATTATATAATAAATAGGTTAAACTATTTAGACAGGAATGCTCTTAAGAGGTTTGTGGGTGGCTCTTAAAAGAGCAGTTGTTGCTGTAAAAGCACCTCTCGGCCTAGCAGTGAGCCTTGAAACAGCCTCTTCACCTGGTTTCTTGGTAGGAGTTCCAGCACCACGTCCCGCACTGCTCAAATATAACATATGTACTTTTATGTACCGCAGACAGATGGACAGCTGTTCAGAAATGTAGTTGGTGTGTCGGCAGGTGAAGCTTGGACCTTCCCGGCACAAACTGGGCGAGCAGGTCACGTTCTCCAGGCGTCGAGGAGCCGGTGTTTTTGAGAGGGTGCTCGCTGGTCCCAGCTCTACCGGAGGCCAGGCCGAACACGTAATCCACTCTGTCCTCCTTCAGATCGGAGACCATAATCCATAATCCACCGGCAGCTGCACTCTAGCCCCAGCTCCGCTGAAGGTCGGGCCGAGTACACGCTTTCGTCCGTTGGCTCAGTCCATATTGCACTGGCGGCTGAATTCTGGCCCCAGCTCCGCTGAAGGCTGGGCCGAACACGCTGTCCTCCGTCAGCTCGGTCCATAATCCACCGGCTGCTGAAGCCTGGGCCAAACACGCAGTCCTCAATCAGCACAGTCCATATTCCACCGGCAGATGCACTCTGGCCCCAGCTCTGCTGAAGGCCAGTTCGCGTTTGAAAATGCCATATTTTAAGCGCATCCAGTTTGCTTTGTACACGCTTCAAGGTGCGAATGTGCACGCGAACAGCTAGGCGCGCGTCACGCTTTTTTGGTCGCGTTTGGTGTGGACACACCGTTATACTGGAAGTCTGAGGTGTACAGAGTGAAAAGGAATGGTGAGAGTACAGTCCCTTGTGGTGCACCTGTGCTGCTGACCAGCTGGTTTGACATACAATTCTTCAGTCTCACAAACTGTTGTCTTTTTGTCAGGTATTCATTGATCCAGCAAATTGTTGAGGCCTCCACCTGTTTCTTTGGAAGTTGCTGACGAAGCAAATCAGGCTGAATTGTGTTAAATGCACTGGAGAAATCAAAGGACATGATTCACACAGTGCTGCCTGCTTTGTCCAGATGACAGTGGGTTGGTTAAAGCAGGTTAATTATGTTACCCTCAACTCCAACTCCATGGCGATAAGCAAACTGCAGGTTGTCCTGATAGGTTCTAGTTTGCTTACTCGGTTAGGGCAGCAGGAGTCTCTCAAGAACCTTCATGATGTGAGATGTCAGGGCAACAGGTCTATAGTCATTGATGACTGATGGGCGAGTACGTAGTGTTTAGGTTGATTTATGCATGTGTGCTCACTGTATTGCTTCAGTACATTTCATACTGAGTTACTGCTGTGTTAAAATGCACATTATTCAATTAAAGTGATGTTTTCTGACTTAAATTAGTGTTAAGTCATTAGTGGAAGTAGCTGTGTGGAGTAATGCTCTAAACAATAAGAGCATGTAGAAGCACCTGTGTTTACAGGAACATGGGCAATTGTGGTATTTGATTACTAAGTTTATATTACATTAAATCTATGTGATGTTTACCACAGACTAGTGATATCCAAATGTTAACTATATTAATGTTTTGAGATCAATCATAATTAATTCACTGCTAAATTGTAATTAATTAGACTTTAAAAAATATTGTTTGACAGCCATAATACTTATTGATATATAGTTAATATATTTTTATATTGTGTGCAGTGTTTTTTTCTGATTTTAAGACTTTAGTATTTAAAGTTTTAAACTGTGTTATCTTTCATCAGTTTTTAGAGTGTAAACAGATTGTGTAAACAATCTTACTTAAACCTTTCAAGTGAAATTGTTTACACTTAAGAATTGTTTACATTTCTTTTTTACACTATAAATTAAGGTAGCTTGATTAAATGAATGTTATTTGTTGTATCTACTTGTTCAATAACTTGGTGTTTTTAAGTCACTTTAGTATCAAAATTGAGTATTGAATTTTTTTTCCAGTATCGAATCGAGTTTGAAATATTAGTATCATGACAACACTAGTCCCTTCCATACATTTTTATGAGTTTGAAAGGCCGAGAAGGAGTGCTCCACCGAAGCCGTACATACTGGGATTGTTATTTTCAGACAAGCAAGTTTATTTAGCTCTGTCATGCTGTCTGCATGTCTTGTCCGGGTCAGATAAATCAGAAAGTCACTTATGTTTTTGCCACGACAAGTTGTACATTACTTTGAGCTCAGCCTTGAGTCTAATCAGATTAAAATGTGTCCCGTAGCTCTCCTCTAGACTTCGGAGCTCTGCCTCTGGAAATGTCTGGTTAAACTTGTTAAACTGCTCAGAATCCAGCAATCCAAGGAATACCTGTCTTGTTATTTTCAAAGCATTTCTTATCTTGTGCAAGTATGTTGTCCATTACAGCCAGGTGAAATTCTTTGTAGAAGGCGCGCAGGTCTGGCTTTCCGCGTGACATGCTTGGCTGTCCCACGACCTGCGTATAGTCTTCAAAAATGTTGCTGAATTTTTCTTGCTCCCTTTCAACACTGGCAAAAATCTGTTATTCTGGCAATACTAAACTTTATGTCTAAGGTCTTGTTTTGTAAAATAACGAGCAGTACACCAGCAATGTCGTAAAATGCCAATAAAAGAAAAGAGAAAGAAATAGGAGTCAAACAACTTTAACTGGGCGAAGTCTCCTGACGCACAGTGCACTGTTTCACGGTCAAAATCTCCAGCGTGATCAAGGATGTGCTGGAAAACCTTGATTAGCTCAACTCTTTAGTCATGTGCAGTGCACACCACTCAGCTGTGAAAGTTTAATCTCACCTGTGAGATCAGAATCAGAATCAGAATCAGCTTTAATGGCCAAGTATGACACATACAAGGAATTTGACTCCGGCAACTTTTCTCTCCAGTACAGAACTTAAATAAGTGAAATTAAAAAACCAAAAAAATAAAAAAAATAAAAAAATAAAATAAATAAAAATAAAAAATAAAGGATAATATATACACCAAACCAGGGTTATTGTACAGTAAGTATATACAGTAAGTATATACAGCAGTGCAGAGTTTTATTTTATTGTTCATGTGAGTGGACACACACTCTGTGACTATTCAGAGTTCATCAGAGCGACAGCCTGGGGGAAGAAACTGTTCTTGTGTCAGGTCGTTTTGGCGTACAGCGCTCTGTAACGCCGGCCTGAGGGGAGGAGCCTAAACAGATTGTGGCCAGGGTGTGAGGGTCAGTGGTGATTTTTTTGGCCCGCTTCCTGACCCTGGCCCGGAAAAGGTCCTCAATGGAGGGAAGATCAGTACCTATGATCCTCTCTGAGGACCTGACTGTTCTCTGCAGTCTGTCCCTGTCTTGCCTGGTGGCGGATCCGAACCAAACAGAGATGGATGAGGTCAGGACAGACTGGACTATTGCTGTGTAGAATATGGTCAGCAGTTCCTGAGGCAGGTTGAACTTTCTGAGCTGACGCAGAAAGTACAGCCTTTGCTGGGCCTTCTTCCTTATAGAGTCAATGTGGGAGGTCCACTTCAGGTCCCGTGTGATTTTGGATCCTAGGAACCTGAAAGACTCTACTGTGGGGTACTGGCCTGTTGGTGATTATGAGAGGAGATGTTGCAGGGGGTCTCTTCCTGAAGTCGACTGTCATCTCCACAGTTTTGAGCGGGTTTAGCTCCAGGTGGTTCTGACTGCACCAGAGGACCAGCTGTTCCACCTCCCTTCTGTATGCAGACTCGTCGCTGTCACGGATGAGTCCAATGACGGTGGTGTCATCTGCAAACTTCAGGAGTTTCACAGAAGGGTCTCTTGACGTGCAATCAGTGGTGTAAAGGGAGAAAAGCAGTGGGGAGAGAACACATCCCTGGGGGGCGCCGATGCTGAGGGAACGGGAGCTGGATGTGAAGTTACCCAGTTTCACCTGCTGCCTCCTGTCAGTCAGGAAACTGGTAATCCACTGACAGGTGGAGGGAGGCACGGTGAGCTGGGACAGTTTTTGGTGGAGGAGCTCTGGGACGATGGTGTTAAATGCAGTGCTGAAGTCCACAAACAGGACCCGAGCGTAGGTACCTGCAGAGTCTAGGTGGTGCAGGATGTAGTGGAGAGCCATGTTGACTGCATCATCCACTGACCTGTTTGCTCTATAGGCGAACTGCAGGGGGTCTAGCAGGGGATCCGTGATTTCCTTCAGGTGGGACAGCACCAGTCGCTCAAAGGATTTCATGACCACAGATGTCAGGGCAACTGGTCTGTAGTCATTTAATCCTGTGACAGGGGACTTCTTGGGAACCGGGATGAAGGTGGAGCGTTTGAGGCAGGAGGGGACCTCACACAGCTCCAGGGAGTTATTGAAGATCTGAGTGAAGATGGGAGCCAGCTGGTCAGCACAGACTTTCAGACAGGACGGAGACACTCCATCAGGACCTGATGCCTTCTTAATCCTCTGTCTCTGAAATAGTTGGCGCACATCCTGTTCGCAGATCGTCAGCGCAGGCAGGGGGTCAGGTATGGGGATGGTTTGGGGTGATGCTAGGCCTTTTGTGATGGAGATGGTGGGGGAGGTGGAAGGTGTGAAAGTTGTTTCAAACCTGAGAAAAAGTCATTGAGGTCCTCAGCCAGGCGGGGGCTCCCCACAGGGTGGGGGGATGGTCTCCTGTAGTTGGTAATGGTCTGCAGGCCCTTCCAAACTGCAGAAGAGTCGTTGGCAGAAAAACGCTCCCTCAGTTTTTGGCTGTAGATTCTTTTTCCTGCCTTGATCTCCTTTGTCAGCTTGTTCCTGGCCTGCTTGTACAGGTCCCGATCCCCACTCCTGTAGGCCTCCTCCTTGTCCTGGCGTAGCCGTCTCAGTTCTGCAGTGAACCATGGTTTATTGTTGTTGAACGTGCAGGAGGTTTTGGTCTGCACACACATGTCCTCACAAAAGCTGATGTAAGATGTCACAGTGTCACTCAGTTCGTCCAGGTCTGAGGCTGCTGCTTCAAAGACGCTCCAATCAGTGCAGTCAAAGCAGGCCTGTAACTGCATCTTTGACTCATCTGTCCATCTCTTCACAGTTCTTACTACAGGCTTAGCAGATTTCAGCTTCTGCTAGTAAGATGGGATGAGGTGGACCAGGCAGTGGTCAGAAAGTCCCAAAGCAGCACGGGGGACAGAGCGATATGCATTCTTTATTGTGGTGTAGCAGTGGTCTAAAGTGTTCATGTCCCTGGTGGGACACGTCACGTGTTGTCTATATTTAGGCAGTTCAAGTTTGAGATTTGCTCTATTAAAATCCCCGAGAATGATTAGCAGAGAGTCCGGGTGAGTTTTCTCCACCTCTGTAATCTGGTCGGCGAGGTGATGTAACGCCTCCGTTACACACGCCTGCGGTGGAATGTATACAGCGACCAGCACAAACGAGGCAAACTCCCGCGGTGAATAAAATGGTTTACAGTTTATGAAGAAAGACTCTAGGTGAGGGCTGCATGTCTTCTTTAACACTGTGACATCTGTACAACAACCTTCGTTAATGTAGAAACACGTTCCTCCTCCCTTTGACTTCCCAGACAGTTCCACGCAGCGGTCCGCTCGGAACAGCTGGAAGCGCGGGAGCTGTAGTGCGCTGTCCGGGATGTGTTCACTGGACCAGGTTTCAGTGAAGCAAAAGGCGGCAGAACGACGAAAGTCTGAGTTCTTGGATAGGAGAAGGAGCAATTCATCCATTTTGTTAGGCAGAGAGCGAACGTTCCCCAGGTGTATGGATGGGAGAGCGGTGCGTAATCCCCGCTGTCGCAATTTAACGAGCACACCAGCTCTTTTACCACGCCGGCGTCTCCGGCAAATCTCATCGAGTAGTTTGGTGCGTTTTGGATAATGAGTAAAAAATGAAGATAGTCCAGCAAGATTTGCAAACAATACATTGCACCCTTTCATTTTTGACGTTCCCGGCGACATCACAAGGTTAAGGTCGAGTTCGATAGAGAGCATGGTCTTTTGGGTCTTCTGAATTTAGTAAAATGTAAGTGACTAATCATCTCAAAAGTTCTTTATACATTTTTTGGAGAGTCGAAGACCCATTAGGAATTAGCTGAAGGTTGCAGTGTCATTTAAGACAAACCTTTTCAGTTTCAGGTGTTTCATTGTTTCCGTGAGACACTTAAGGTGCTTTAGTATACATTACCTTCCCAGGTGTAAAGTGATTTCTTGTTTATACACGCAGGTGCTGCCCCTATGCTACATACATTCACACACTAGTGAACACATAAAACCATCAAACATCTAGCATAGTTCTTCCTATTTATCTACAGCAAGCCTGCCTGTTTCCAAGGTGAGGGTGAGGGACAGAGATGTAACTGATAGTACATAAACTACATAAGTTAAGAAAATACCACATTTAAAGTTCATTCAGTGTTCACATTCAGGTTTAAAAGTACAAGATCCATTATTCCTATATTATTACAATCTAATCCTGGAATTAAGTAAATTAATTTCACTTCAAATACAGGCTGCACAGCTTCTACTCTCTGATAGCTATATTAAAACTATGATGAATGCAGACATAGTATTAATAATATCAACCTTAATTCACACATCGATTCTAGCCGTTTTGACATAAAACTAGAGGGGGAGCAGGACAGTGGTGCAGTAGTTAGCATTGTTGTCTCGTGGCAGTAGAGTTTCTAGGCTTAAACTTGTCTGGAGGCCTGTGAGGAGTTTAGATGATTTCCCACATTTGCTTTCAGTTGGATTTTCTTTTTCTTCTCAGGTTTGGACATGTATGTTAGGTTAATTAGTGAAATTATTTTCATTCTGACTGTGTGTCTGCAGGTGTCTTTGTTGCTGGAATGTCTGTGATCATTTGTGGTGTCATCATAAAATTAACCACAATTAACCGCCATCCCCCCTAGACAAACCTTAAGACACATATACACGTATTTGATACTGCTACGGTTTTGCACCTTTTTGCAATAAACACTTTTGAGTAATACATGCAGTATCTACCACAAAAAACTAAATGTATAAAGAATAATTTTTACTTTTTTTAAAGGCCCTATATTATACTATCTTACACCTAAACCTATGCCCATATACAGTATGATAAAATATCACTGTTGGCACTATGGAGGCATTTTTCTGAAGTTATTTTTTGGAGACAATTTAATGCAACCATAAGGGGTCACAAGCCAGTGATTTCTTGTGCCGGTCCCAGGTCCGGAAAAATGCAGAGGGTTGTGTCAGGAAGGGTGAACGATGTAAAACCTAAGCTAAATCCAATATGCAAATCACAAACATGAACTCCATACCGGATTGGTCGAGCCCTGATTAACAATGACCACCACTGGTACTGTTGACCCACAGGGTGCTGGTGGAAATTGGACTACCTTTGATCGGAGGAGGAGAGGAGGAAGGCATGTTGTTGGGTGGAGAGAAAAGAGGAAATTCAAGAGCGTGGGATTAAGAATAGGGACTTTGAATGTTGGTACTATTACAGGTAAAGCTAGAGAGCTGGTGGAATTGATGTAGAGAAGGAAGGTGGATATTTTATGTGTTCAGGAGACCAGATGGAAAGGTAGGAAGGCTAGAAGCTTAGGAAAGGGTTCAAGTTGTTCTACCATGGTATAGACAGAAAGATAAATGGAGTATGAGTTATCTTGAAGGAGGAATTTGCTAAAAATCTTCTGGAAGTGAAAATAGTGTCTGAAGCTTGAAATGGAAAGAATAATGATCAATCTTGTTAGTGGTTGTGCTCCACAGGTTGAGTTGAGAGGGTGGTGATTGGTTCAGACTGTAACGGGCATGTTTGCGAAGGGAACAGAAGCGTTGAGGAAGTGATGGGCAGGTTCGGTAATCAAGAAAGGAACAAAGAAGGACAGATAGTGGTAGACTTTGCGCAAAGGATGGAAATGGCTGTTGTAAACACTTTTTTCCAGAAGAGGCATGAAAATAAGGTGACTTATAAGAGTGGAGGTAGAAGCACTCAGGTCGACTACACCTTATGTAGACGTTATGATCTGAAGAAGATTAGTGACTGCAAAGTAGATGTGGGCAAGAGTTTAGCTAGACAGCCTAGGATGGTGGTCTGTAGGATAAAACTGATGGTGAGGAAGGTGAAGAGAAAAAAGACAGAGCAGAGGACCACGTGGTGGACACTGGAAAAATAAGAGAGTTGTGATTTTTTCAGGGAGGAGTTGAGACAGGCTCCTCATGGCCAGGAGGTGCTCTCTGATGACTACTGCTTATGTGACTAGGGAGACAGGTCGGAGTATACCTTGAGTGTGATCTGGAAGGAGGAAAGTAAACAGGGACACTTGATGGTGGAACAATGAAGTTTAGGAACATACTGTATACAGAGAAATAAGTTAGCTAAGAAGAAGTGGGACACTTAGAGGACTAGGTACAGCAGACAGGAGTACAGGGAGATGCCGCCATGGTGAAGGTAGAGGTGGCAAAGGTCAAACAAAGGGCGTATAATGACTTGTATGCTAGGAGGGAGAGAGTGATTTTTTTAGGTTGGTGAGGCAGAGAGACAGGGATGGAAAGGATGTGCAACAGGTATGGTTGATGAAGGATAGGGATGGAAATGTACTGACATGTGCCAAGAGGGTGATTGGAAGATGGAAGAGTAATTTTAAGAGCAGATGAATGAGAAAAATGGGAGAGAACGTAGAGTCATAGAGGAAGTAGCTAAAATTACAAAGGATGTATTGAGGATAGCTTTGAAGAAGATGAAACAGGAAACTCAGTTGGTCCTGATGAAATACTGTACCTGTGGAGTTTGGAAGTGTCTTAGTGTTTGGAAGTGTCTTAGAGAGGTGGTAGGTGAGTTTTTGACTAGGTTCTACAACAAGACCCTGAAGACTGAGAAGAAGCCTAAGGAATGGAGGAGTTCTAGTGCCATTTTTTAAGCATAAGGGAGATGGACAGTTCATTTGCTTTACTTGAGGAGTAAAGCAAATGAGTCATACAATGAAGTTAGGGGAAAGATTGGTGGGAGCTCTGCTTCGGTCAGAAGTGAGCATTTGTGAGCAGCAGTACGGTTTTATGCCAAGAAAGTGCTCTATGGATGCAATCTTTGCTTTAAAGTGGACCTGGCATGAAATTAGCATTTTTTGAGGTTTTTGATCATATCTTTTAGTTCCCCCAGCCTGCCTACAGCCCATAAGTAGGTAAAGTTACTGACCTTTGTTCCTGGGTATGTCTGCCTACATAGTGAAATTAGCACTCAGAAATGGGCTGTTTGGCAGTTCGGCATATGACGACACGTTTCGGCTTATTACGTGTTGAGTTGCAGCCAGTTACCCCATTCCCCGAACTACACCCTGCACGTCCCTCTCTCTGCGGCGCAGAGAGCTATGGTAACAGGCAAACAACAAACCAACAGCATGGAGTCCAGACCGCTTTCAAACTGCACTGTACCTGGGTGTACAAAAGAGAACATAAATCTTTTGGTACTACCCACTTCTGAGCCACTGAAAAGCTTGTGGATAGATTTTATATATGCAGGGAATGTGTCCGACCGACTGCTGAAGCGTGTGGTAGTTTGTGGCAAACATTTCTAGGAGGACTGTTTTTCCAACCTGGGACAATACAGCAGTTGATTCACGGATCGTCTTAAACTTCTACCAGGATTAATACAAACTCTCCGTGAACCAGCAAATATCCCTGTACAAGTAAGCATTTTTCCTCAATAATGTCCTTCAGCTGTTAGTACATTGTGGCATTGTTTGAGTTCTTTGCTTTGCAATTAGCTTCATAGCTAACATTCAGAATTAGCTTCACAGCTAATACCCCAGTTTGTTTATGTAACATTGGTGCTAGTATGCTTTTATTTGGGGGAAAAAAGATTATATATTATAGATGAACATTCGAAGTATCGTAAGAGACTCATTGACCACACAAGCGCATAAACTAGGCCCCGCCCTCCGAAACCCGGTCATTCTGTGCTAATGCTCACAGAAGGGCCACCTCGTCACGCCTGCAATTCTACAACAAGGCTGAATTACGGCAAGCGATCCTTTGATATAGTATTAAGGTACTTAGAGTGTGGCTAAAAAGGGCCCAAACGTTGCGGGGAATTTCATGCCAATTCTACTTTAAGGGTACTGATGGAGAAGTACAGAGAGGGAGCTGCATTGAGTCTTTGTAGATTTAGAGAAAGCATGCCAAGAGAAATTCTATGGTTTTGCTTGAGGTAGTCTAGAGTGGTAGAGAAGTATATAAGAGCTGTGAGACAATAGTAAGGTGTGCAGTAGGAGTGACTGAGGAGTTCAAGGTGGAGGTGAGACTCCATTAAGGATCGGCTCTGACCCTTCTTGTTTGTTTTCGTGATGGACAGGCTGACAGATGAGGTTAGACAGGAGTATCTGTGGACTATGATCTCTGCAGATGGTAAATGGACTGAATTTATATAGCCCTTTTCAAAGCCACATTCACACATTCGCACTCAAAAACATACACTGATACAATTTGGGGTTAAGTGCCTTGCCTAGGGGCACAACGACATGTGACTGGAGGAAGCTGAAATCGAACCTACGACCCTCCGATTGAGAGACAACTACTCAACCTACTGAGACATTGACAGTGAGAGCAGGGTGGAGGTGGAGCATTAGAATATGCATTAGAATAGAGAGGAATGAAGATAAGTTGCAGCAAGACAGAATACATGTGTGTAAATGAGAAAGAAACAGGGGGAACAGTGAAGTTACAGGGAGTGGAAGGGAAGAAAGTAGAGGACTTTAAGTACTTAGGGTCAACGGTCCAAAGCAATGGAGAGTGTGGAAAAGAGGTGAAGAAGCATATGCAAACTGGCTGGAATGGTTGGAGAAAAGTGTCAGGTGTGATGTGTGATAAAAGGGTTTCAGCAAGAATGATGGGAAATGTAAGACAATGTAAGACAAGACAGTAGTAAGGCCAGCAATGTTGTATGGTTAAGAGACAGTACCAATAAAGAAAAGACAGGCAGCAGAACTGGAGGATGCAGAAATCAAGATGTTGAGATTCTCTTTGGGAGTGAAGAGGATGGATAGGATCAGCAATGAGTACATCAGAGGGACAGTTCATGTCGGATGTTTTGGGGATAAAGTCAGAGAGGCCAGACTGAGATGGTTTGGACATGTTCTTACGTGAGATGACAATTATATCAGTAGTAGGATGCTGACAATGGTGCCACCAGGCAAAGCAGAGAGGAACTCCAAAAAGGAGATTTATAGATGTGGTGAAAGAGGACATGAAGTTAGTTAATGTAAGGGCCGTGGATCCAGAAGATAGGACTAACAGAGACAGATGATTAACTGTAGTGAACCCTGAAGGGAAAAACGGAAGGAGAAAGAAGATTTTCCAGAGACAATTTCTCAACCCAAAAAATAAGACCGTTTTGTGTCACTAACTTGTTCTACATACCTTACTGGAAAGCTAAGAGTATTCATTGTTTGATTCAAATTATGTATACCAATTAAAGATGCAAACAAAAATTAAGACACAGTAGGCTAACCATTTTTACTGAGTCTCTAAGAAAATTATGTCCAACTCACCGTTCTCAGCTGCACCTGCACATCACCGAGTCATCTCAAACAAAAACAATCCTTATGTCCAGTTAATGGTCTTTAATAAAGTACTTAGTCCATAAGTCTTCCTCTGTATCCTGCCCTGCCGCTTAAAACTTTAGTAAATTCTTCTTTTTGCCGCATTTCTCCTAATTTTTACATCAAAAATACTAGTTAGCATGCTGCTGCATTAGCTGTGTGCTTCTTTTTCTTTATCACTGCTGGTAAAAAATGACTTCATGTATTCTCGCCACCTGCTGGAAAGAAGTATGCACCACCGTTTTTTCTAAACGGAAGATTGGGGGAAAAATCTAGCGTTTTCTTTTCAAAAAGATTATTGAAAAACAGTTTCAACCTTGATATGCTTTTTAAAACATTTTAATCAAAAACACAGCAGCCACACCTGTATTCAAAATGGTTCAAAAACATTTTTAATTTTAATAGGCTTTTTAAAAACATTTTAATCAAAAATTGTAGGACTTTTTAAAATCCGAGCAAATAAATAACTGTTTATATGGCCTTTGAAATGAAATATCCTGGTTGTTTAGCAAAATAGTAATAACGACAAAAATCTTAGAAGCAAATCAACAGTGTTAAACTATAGTAGGACTATATGTAATATATAATATTGTGTTTAAAACAAATTTACTCTAGAAACTCGAGAGCAGCTTTACACAAATGTCTACTGAAAAAACAATGTTTTGGAAAGAATACTAAATATTTTAGCACATCAACACCTTTTTTGCTCAAACCTTAAAGATAAATGAAAACAAGCTCTGTGGAAAACTCTTTATAAAACATAATGGAACTCAAATATGGGATTTTCAGCTTCTCTGTGGTGAAAATGCATTGCATGCATTCATTTGCATTATCTTTTTTTGAGTTTTGAGTAAATATACTTCGAGGTCGTCTGAACAGTAATTTATGCTGGTGCTGCTGCCACCCGGTGGCGGAATTACTGTTGCTTCAGGTGCAGAAGCGCTCGTAGCAGAAGTGCTTGTTGAAGCAATTTCTGGCTGCACTTGCCCTCTTGATGTATTATCCCTACTTGTGCTGGGATTGCTTTTCTGTTTGCTAAACCAAGCTCTAATGTCCATTTTAGCAAGCTGCTGTGCCAAACTGCCAAAGGATCTTCTTTTACCGAAACTAAAACTCCTAATTAGTAATCTAGAGCGCCATCTATTGTTCGTTTTGAGCCAATATATTCACATGAAGTGTAATCTTTCCTGGGCGGGCCCGTCCTCCAGATGGGCCCGCCCAGGCCCGCCCATGACGCCGGGTCTGCATGACCCCATCCATCCTCCCCTCAATATGGTGCTGTTGTTCCGTCATGACCCTTGTCATGACCCTATTTGGACGTCAATATGCACTTTAATATTTGAACCGCGAACCACGTCAATTTTTCAATGTCATGGGAACGTCTTCACAAATGTGCATGAAAATTGCGTTGATATGTTTTTATTCATATATCAAGATGCAATTAATTCATACATCAAGATATTATCATGTTACTATTATTCAATAATAGTTTCGTTTTTTGACTAATTATTTGTTTGAGTAAATACTATTTCATTATTTGTTCAAATTTAGTTTAGTTCTTGTGCGGCGTAAAGACTTATGGGTAATTATTAATGGGTAATGTTAATTGTAGAATTTCTCAATTTTACATAATAATTTATGTTCCAAATGTAGTCATGTTCTTTAGTTATCCTTTAAGTTATGTTGTCCTTGTTTGGTTGTGTTTGTCCCTGCACAGTCTTAGAGATGGTAGTTTACGGGAGTTAGATGTCTGCATCAAGTAGCTAGTAATCAATCTCTGTCCACTTTAGCAGAGGTTACCAGAAACTCTGTCCCCTAGTGGGTGTATGGATTGATGAATGAGAGAAATGAAACTTCAACACTCAGTACATTTAGAAGTACAGTTAAACTGAGCTCAT
The DNA here is from genome assembly GCA_028564705.1 of Apricaphanius iberus. Taxonomy (NCBI): domain Eukaryota; kingdom Metazoa; phylum Chordata; class Actinopteri; order Cyprinodontiformes; family Aphaniidae; genus Apricaphanius; species Apricaphanius iberus. The sequence goes on from JAPXFQ010002158.1 coordinate 46,202, forward strand.
TGGAGGAAGTGGAACATGTCCTCCACCCTCTTGAAAGTTATAGAAGTAGTAAAAAATGTCTAAAATTAGTCTAAATTTGATGTAGAAAATATGTCTAAAATTACCACATTTGGACTATAAATAGCCTTTACACAGAGGTCCCACAGACTTGAAGATTGGACATGCAGTAGACGTCCAAAGAAGACGTCACCTGGCGTTACGAAACAACCCCTTCAGTGGACCAAAATTGGACGTCCAAAAACTACATAAAAAAGACGTCACTCTGAAGTCATATTGCGAGGTGGGGACAATGACCGTGTTACCATAGCAACACTTAGACACACTCGACCTGGTAAATCTCTGTTACAGGGTAATGTGAGGTTACAGACTTACATAGATTCTTTATGTTTTGTGAAAAAAATCAAATTTGGTAAATGTTGAAACATGCAGACATCCAGATCACACAACATCCACGTTTTGCCCTGTTGTAGTTGTGTTGTAGTAAACTAAATTCAAGTAAAGATGGATACAACCATAACTACGTCAATCTTCAAAAGTATAGACTTTTAACTTTGTTTGAATTCATATTTCATGAATCATAGATACTGCTATGGGCAGAATTTTAAGTCAACCAGAAACAGAATTTGAATAACTGCTTTTAAAAACAAAATCTGAATATATTTAAGTGGAAAACACTAATATATCATTATTTTTTGCAAAATCCGAGAGGTCCAATATCTAAGAGCTGCTGGGCTTTTGTCATTTGCATAGACATGTACTTTAATGGAATTTATCGCTCACAAGCAAGCTCATTTGGCAGCCCCACAATTCTTCATGTAATAACACCTAATTGAAGCTAATTTTCATTTTTGCTAATTCAACTTTTTGTCATATGTTTTAGGGGCCAAAGAGAAGATGGCTTCAATATACATATATATATGTATATATATACGTACACTCAACAAAAATATAAACGCAACACCTTTGTGTCTGCTCCCATTTTTCATGAGATCTACTTAAAGATCTAAAATTCATTCCAGATACACAATATTACCATTTCTCTCAAACATTGTTCACAAATCCGTCTAAATGTGTGAGAGTGAGCACTTCTGATTTACTGAGATAATCCATCACACCTCACAGCTGTGCCACATCAAGACGCTGATCTGACATCATGATTAGTGCACAGGTGTACCTTATACTGCCCACAATAAAAGGCCACTCTTGAATGTGCAGTTTTGTCTCACAGCAAAATGCCACAGATGCCACAAGCATTGAGGGAGCGTGCAATTGGCCTGCTGACAACAGGAATGTCAACCAGATCTGTTGCTCGTGCATTGAATGTTCATTTCTCCACCATAAGCCGTCTCCAAAGGCGTTTCAGAGAATATGGCAGTACATCCAACCGGCCTCACAACCTCAGACCACATGTAACCACACCAGCCCAGGACCTCCACATCCAGCAGGTTCACCTCCAAGATCGTCTGAGACCAGCCACTCAGACAACTGCTGAAACAATTGGTTCTCAAAACCAAACAATTTCTGCACAAATTGTCATAAACCCTCTCAGGGAAGCTCAACTGCATACTTGTCATCCTCATCGGGGTCTTGGCCTGACTCCAGCTGGTCGCCGTAACAGACTTGAGTGGGCAAATGCTCACATTCGATGGCGTCTTGCACGTTTGAGAGGTGTTCTCTTCACGGATGAATCTCGGTTTACATTGTTCAGGGCAGATGGCAGACAGCGTGTGTGGCGTCGTGTGGGTGAGCGCTTTGCTGATGTCATTGTTGTGGATCGAGTGGCCCATGGTGTTGGTGGGGTTAGGGTATGGTCAGGCATCTGTTATGGACGAAAAACACGGATGCATTTTATTGATGGCATTTTGAATGCACAGAGATACCGTGATGAGATCCTGAGGCCCATTGTTTTTGCCATACATCCATGAACATCACCTCATGTTTCAGTAAGATAATGCACGGCCCCATGTTGCAAGGATCTGTACACAATTCTTGGAAGTTGAAAATGTCCCAGTTCTTGCATGACCAGCATACTCACCGGACATGTCACCCATTGAGCATGTTTGGGATGTGCTTATCCGGCGTATACGACAGCGTGTACCAGTTCCCACTAATAGCCAACAACTTCGCACAGCCATTGAAAAAGGAGTGGACCAACATTCCACAGGCCACAATTGACAATCTGATAAACTCTATGCGAAGAAGATATGTTGCACTGCATGAGGCAAATTGTGGTCACACCAGATACTGACTGGTTCTGAGTCCCCAGACCCCCAATAAAGCTAAAAACTGCACATTCAAGGGTGGCCTTTTATTGTGGGCAGTATAAGGTACACCTGTGCACTAATCATGATGTCAGATCAGCATCTTGATGTGGCACAGCTGTGAGGTGGGATGGATTATCTCAGCAAAGCAGAAGTGCTCACTATCACACATTTAGACTGATTTGTGAACAATGTTTGAGAGAAATGGTAATATTGTGTATCTGGAATTAATTTTAGATCTTTAAGTCCATCTCATGAAAAATGGGAGCAGAAACAAAGGTGTTGCGTTTATATTTTTGTTGAGTGTATATATTTTAAGTAAGTAAGCTTGCACAATTATGTTATAAGAGTCCGCCTTCTTATAAGTTAAATAGTCTCTGGGGATTCCCATTTTACAAACAACACTAATGAATTGCAAACTACAAAATTACCAGATGTAAATAAATAAATAAAAATAATGGGACAACGCTATGTTTTAAGTTAAATTTATTATACTCACCAGGAACACGCACACCTCTTGCATTCGGATGACCACGCATAAGTTTGTAGTCTGTGTTTGGGTGTCTTCGGTGAATTTCAAAAACAATACGGTCCAACTCCTCATCATTTACGTCAGAAAAGAGGTTTGTTTTTCTGAGCAAATAAAATAAATGTTAGACTAAGGTAATATCCTCCGTTGACGAGACCTAAATTCATACATGGATAATTGCCAATTTAGTGTCAATACCTTTAACTGTTTTGTTTCATGCGCCTCCTGATGGTCCTTTTTGGCACATCAAACGTTGCTGTAATTTGACCAGTTTGTAATCCACAAAGAACTTGATGTTCCAGAACTACCCTTGGTATGTCAAACGCCCCGGTCCCGGTGTGTGTCAGGCCTGTTGTTCCCTGGTACCAGAGAAGCGGTGTAATACCTCTTCTAAATTAGCAGTCACTGGATGATCAATAAGTTGGTCGGAAAGTGCAGAAATAAGTCCAACAACTTCAGTAAATTCATCTGCTTTCCTCGCCACACGCTTTGGGTCAGCTAGGCCTGCTTTTACCTCATCTTGCTAGCTCAAAAATGTCTCTTATCAACTCCCTTGAAAGTTCATGAAGGTCCTCCATTATCTCTCTCTGGAGTCTTTACTTCAGACCAAAGCAATGTATCAGACTTAATTTGCTTTAGCTCCGCCCACTGACTTTAATGGATGGGGTTGACAGATAAATTAAATGCATGATGCACGGCAACACTGGACAATTAAATAAATAATCAAATAATTAAATAATTATATGTGTTTTTAATGCATAGAATGAATTGGAATTTTAAGGAATTAGTGATATATTTAATAACACATGTATTTAATTTCAATTTTAATGACTCTTTTAAGCAATCATTTAATGATATATTTAATGATTAATTTAATTAATGACACATTTAAGTATTTATTTAAGACACATTTAATTATCAAATGTCATTTAAATATAAATTAAATGATTAAATATATAATTTAATGATATCTTTAATGATTAAATTAATTAATGACACATTTCAGTAATTATTTAGACAGACATGAAAATGGGTCAAGGGTGAAAAAGGTGAGAAGGATATTACCAATCCAAACGAGTCTGGGGGCATGCTCCCCCAGAAGAAAATTTTGACTTTGATTTTTACTCTTTAGGTGCCTGGGGTTTTCCATAAAATATTCGATATTGATATCACTAGTTCAATATGGTTATTGCTAAAGGTATACTGTAAATGAGAAAAATCTTCAGTATTATCCAAGGTTTGTGATGGGAGCAAATTAACACTTCTAATTTGCATATTATGACATCAGGCATTGGGAATATTAGTTTGTAATACTTTACCAGTTGTTTATCTGTTTTACATTGTTTAAAACTTACTTTATTTTTCTATATATATATATTTTCTGCATATGTATTTATTGGCATTTTTTCAAGAACAGGTGGACATATCTGTTTATTTCCTTTGTTTTGAGGCTCCATTAGTCAATTCACTACATAAAACAACAGAAAGGAAATTATTGGGCTTAGAATTTTACAAATCCATCCCCAAAATAACCAACAGGCTCATCAAATAGTTTGATCCACTCGTCAGCAAACCTCGCTATCATCATCATCTGCAGCAGGAAAGTAAACTTTACTACTGTTTACCAGCTTATTAGCAGTCTGTTTTCTCTCGCGTTTTCCATCGCAGCTGCTGCTATTTCCTCAGATTTTTACATTCATGATTCTTCTGTCACGATTAGCATTGTTATGAACACCCCTTCTACCCGATAACACACCTTCCTCTCTGCGGGAGAAACGTGACGAACAGCATCGCACCTGTTGCTGTGGAGAATCATGGCAAACTGGACTGGCTGTTGCTTTTGTTGTTGCTTTTTCTCATTGAATCTACACGATTCACGTTGGTCACTAATTACTTCTATTAATAGATTGATCACTGCAGTAAACAATCTAATTCCGGTATTTTGATGCAGGATTAAGGCAGGTTTAAGCATAGCTAATAAGATTAGTTTTATGTGTTTAAACAATCTACTTTAAACTGATTTCTATTTTGAACACCGTCAGTAGCAATCTTTGTTTATAAAATGCAGGCCTAAAGCACACGTGGGAAAATCTTAGCATGTAGCTCACAGGGAACCACGCTGTATCACTCAATGTTACTTTGATTCATTTATTAAACATCTAAACAAAAAAAAAGAAACTCCTGTTGGATTGAGCAACTCAAGGGGAATTTAGGGTGTACAATGACTCTCGGTCGGAAAGTATTTGTAAACACAGAGTAAACCTTCTGGCCGAATACCTGGTTTTACCCAAACAGATAACAGATTAAATCTTACACACAGTAACGAAATAACAGTTAAAAACACACACCCTTACACCTTAGTTATCGTAAACTAATCTTGCATTTTGCCCATTCAGACCTTATTGAACAATCAAAATTCTCAAGGTTTCTCCGCAGTTGATGGATGGGGGGAGGCTCAACACGTTAAAGGTTGCTAAGCTTTTTAGCAGACTCATGGTTTTTCAGTAACTGGTTGCGCCAGGAGCTTTTGACTGGGGTGTCGGCTTTGTCCTTTCTGGCTCGGCTACGTAGCGATCAGCTTCAACACTCACTGAAACAAGTAACTTTTGGAGTTCTCCAGCACAGCATTCACCTCTTATCAGCTCTGTTGCAGTGTGAATTTGGCTTCGACTGGTTCAGGTCCCCCTGCATGCGGGGGTCTGCTCCTTTTTTCCTCTCACCGCTGTCTGTGATACAGACAGCTTTCTGTAGACTTTTAGACAGAGCATTGATATTCGTTTCATCAGTGTTTGTGATTCACTTGATATTGGCAGTCTTTCTGTCGCTTTGAGTGAATTTCTCCCAGAAACTCATCTGCTTCTCCTTTGCCAGCGAAGGAAAATGTCTTTCCGATCACACCACGGCCATGGCTTGAGTCGTAAAGAGTGGGGGCTGGGCAGAAAGCCTATGGAGCTAGAATGTGGATAAGTGCAACCCAACATTTGCAATCATGGGTCTTGGTCTCTGCGGTTAGCTACTGTCACTGAGGAGCCGGCTCTCTCACAAGAGATGGAAGTGAGAAATCTGTCTGGGCCAAGGATTGTTGGTATGATTTGCTCAATAAAACCTGCAGTGTCACAGCCTTCAGGTTTTTCAGGGACAGTGAGGATCTAAATATTATTATGCTGGCTCTTGTTCTTCAGGTCATTTACCTTGTCTTTCAAAAATTTCACCTTTTTCTCTAGGGTCTGGATGTGCGTAGTGGCATCCTTTATATTGTCTTCATTATGAAATATTAAATTAAATTCAATTCACTTTTATTTATATATCACCAGTTCACAACAAATGTCATCTCAAGGCACATTACAACAAAAGTCATCTCAATACAATTACACAAACATTCCAATCAGTTAAGTTTTCTATGTTAGAAATCCCAGCAGATTGCGTTGAGTCTTCAACGTAAGGTTGAGCCCGGATCATGCAGACTCCAACCACAGCTATGCCTCAGCAAACCCTCATACCCTCCATCTCCATGACTTGGTCAGCTTCAGGTATACTCTGCCATATACCGCTACCAAACAAGGTTTACACAAAGTTTATAATATGTGGTTTTAGCTTAATAATAGCAAAATATGAGTAACTATTGAGCTCGGCGAAGGAGTTCACCCCTGCATGTCCTTCTCGACAGCTGCCAAGTTCTAGATCGGAACTCCCCACTGCAATTTATCTTTTTATCAAATTCTGTTATTCACTTTTTTTAATGTGTTCTTTTGCAATTTATTTTTAATGTAATAAAAAAAAAAGTATGTTTTTTTATTTGATATTTTGGAATCGTAAGTTGTTCTATGTTAATGTACATGTGTTAAGCACAGAACTCTCACAAATAGGCCTACATTGACATCTGTGATTATCACCTGTGCATAACCACCCACGGTCCAGCACCTTCGTTATCTGATGCTGAAGCCGGTTTTCTCTGCCATTAGCATGTACCTCAGTTGGAGACTCAGGTGCTCACATGTCACATGAAAAAATCTGACAAGCAGCAAAACAAGGTTTTCTAAGAAGCTTGCAAAATTAGAATTAATAAACTCATAGGGAGAAGAAACCTTTTATTTTTCATCATTTATTTATATATGAAGTTTATCCAATACTTTTATTTAAAAAAATATTTAAAGTACCATGTTGTATGTGGAGGAAATATTCTTCCACTTACATTAATTGTAATATAGGGTGTTTAAGTAATTGAGGGTGATTTAATATTTTGTGATGGGTCAGCAGAGGCCTAGGATAAGATCAGGAGACAGTGGGGATTGCTTTATGACATGTCAGGTGATACTAATACTAAATTATATAAAGCTGAGTCCTAAGACTGTTTGTATTCAGACACTGACTTGACAATGCCATGCTGATTGGTGTCTCCTTTTACGAAAGAAAATAAACACAGGCTTGGGGAAAAAACTGACCTAAAGGTCTTTGTTAAAATCTAGCTGTTCTTAAAGCTGGCGTTTCAGTGTAATAAATGTCAATACAGACTAACTGAATTGAACTGAATTAAATAATCCTTTATTGTCCCATGAGGGGAAATTCGTTCTATTAGAGGCCGATCAAGAATAGACACACAGATGACATAAACATCAGCCAGATAGAAGTGTACCATAGTTTCTGCAGCCAGCTTCAAGCGGCGCACCACACAGCAGAAAAGAAACGTATACACAATACACAAAGTCGGGGTGGGTCAGCGGTTGGGGGAAGAAAAAGTACTCATCTGTATTTTGATTCCTTATTCAAGAATCAAAAGACAGGTAACAGAAAAAAACCCTCAAAACATTTAAGCACATATTCAGACATTGACAATAACACATCAGGAGGGAGAAGCAGGGAATATGAACCCCAGTCCACAAGTTGATGCACTGCAAAAGATGCACGCTATGAACTGCTTCCTGAAGTTGGAGGGAGTGTTCTGGAAAACAGCGTGGCATGGCGAGAAGCAGACGGTGGGTGCATCTGTATCACATGTCTAAATCTACCGTGTTTAGACAGAGCCGAAAGCAAAGTAGCTGAGTCTAGTAAGCAGATCTTTCCATCCCAGTAAATAAAAAGCCGTGGGTGTTGTTTGCACCCGTTTACTGAACATTCTGAGATCCTACAGATCAATTAATTCACCACACAATGCTTTTATAAGATCACATAAGCAGCTTCATAAATGGCTAACACACATTAGCATTACCTTCATTTTCAAGGATCCCCCTTCACTCAAGACCAAAACTAACCAAGCTTAGTAGCATAGTGGAAATGCTCAAGTTATAATCAAGTGCACTGTAAAGTTTTAAACTGAAGAGGGCCCTTTTGGTAGAAAATTACCATTTTTAATGAAATGTACTAAAATACAAAAAAAAATATGACCAGACATGTGGACATCCTATTAGACACTCAATTATACAGTTTAATATAAGAAAGTTGATGAGTTAAGTTGCACTTCAAACATGTTCAAACAGACATATAGTAGTAAAAAACCCCTAACCTGAGAGAAAGTTCAGACCAAGATAGGTCTCGATCACTACAATACTACCGTAAAGTCACTGGTAGTCACACCTGCTACCCCAAACACACATTCACTGAGTTGCTGAGGAATATTGTTGTTTTGTTGATGAGGTGTTTTTTAATTGTTTGTTTAATTTTAATTATATAACATTTTAGAGGCTGGGGAATTAAAAGGTTAACATATACAGTACCATCTTTTGTTCTAGATAAAAATGATAGGCTGGATATTCCTTTTGAGGAGCGCAAATGCCAGATGTATAATAATAGAGCTAACATGGCAATGGGAAGGGGGGAAAGGAATTCAAGTCCGATTAGCCGTCAGGGTTTTGTTTGCACCATTTGGGACAAGGATTTAATTAGAGAGATGCCCTTTCTCCCTCAGCCTCAGACTGCCTGCCTGCTCTCAGCCATCAAAAGCCCACAGAACCACTCTAAATCTCACTTAAACCACCCAATCAATGCTGACCCTGGAGGACAAACATCACACCCATGCAAGCCAATTACAGGACTGAAGTAAGGCTTGAACTACTCCCCTTTCTTCCCAATTTCAATGTGTTTCCTCAGAACGTTAATGGTGCTCCCTTCATTCCCAGAATCCAGGCTTCCGGTGAGACCACATTGCTAGCAGCAGCTTAAAGAACTTGCTCCGTTCATATACGAATATATTTCCTAACTAAACTGCACAAAACTTGGCAAATCTCCACTCAAACAATATGGCATTATCCCTGAGGTAAGGGATTGCAAAAACAGAACAGGAAGTTAAATACAAAGGGCACAATTTGAAACAGTTGACTCTGAAACAAGCCTGGTGTTCACCTGTGGCTGTAGATGCTAGCACGCTTCTTATTTGTAAAAAAAAATTAAAATTCATGTGTTGATAAATTGAAATCATCTTTAAGCTGTTGAAATGATTTTATATTTTCTCCTTCAAAGATCTGCCCAATACAGACAAGTCCTTTGGATTCTCAGTTTTGAAATCCCTTATCCATAGTTGAAGGTACAAAATCAGCATTCTTCCCTATTTTAGTTGCCCTGCAGATTTAACTTGACATTTTCATTTTTATTCCCTTCCATATTTCTATTGTTCCTTTGACCCATTCATTTCTTATTTTCAGCTACTTTAGATTTTGCTTTCTGATGAAGGGTACATTTTGTAAGTCTACTTTTGGGCATAAATTTTGTTCCATTTCCCTCCATCTTGTCTCTTCCTCATTATTTATCCAAATGTTTAATGTTCTCACATGTGTTGCCCAATAATATCTTTTCATATTGGGCAAGTTCAAACCTCCTTTTTCTTTGGAGCATTGTAATAATGTATATCTGACTCTTGGTTTTTTATTTCCCCATATAAATTTGGAAATCATTTTATCGATTCTTTTAAAGGTTGTTTTAGAAAGCTGGGTAGGAAGGGACTGGAACAAAAATAACAACCTTGGCAAAAATTCAAGTGTACAATTTCAATTCTTCCAATTGTCGTGGTCAATAAACCACCCCCCAAGTTCAGGAGTAATTAGAGTAGAACATCTTCAGTGGAGAAAAGCCAGGCTGAGTTTCACCTCTGCAGAGAGTGGAGAATACCTGTCCCCAGGAGGCTGGGTCCAAAGCATTCTGAAGCTCCGCTGCAGACCGGCTCGTTTTATTCATTCAACAGGGAGTGGCTCATAGCACATACACACCAATACATTTGCTGGTTATTTCCCTACACCCATATTTCAGTTACATCTTGCGAGATAACAGGGAACCTGGTGGTGCCTGGTGGTGCCTGGTTCTGCAGCTTCTGCTCTGAAAAACAACTCCATATATGGTACAGCATGGTACAGCACATCTCATATCAGATACTACTTCTTCTTAGGCCTTAGTTACTTTCAGCAAGCATAAAACATTTAATCACATTAAAAATCCTCATTAATCCCCCTTTTGAACTCTCTTAAGAGTTCAACATAAGTCAAAGCAGTGCATACCGATAGTAGCTAGAAAGTAAATAAACATATCAAAAATCATAATCATGTTAGAAAAGCACACCTCAAAAAAATGTTTTAAAGTACTTCAAACTCATCCTCTTCATTTTCTTCCACAGGTTCTTCTCCTAAGAGAGCAATCATCATGTGTGTTTTGTTATTATGGCCCTATAACAGGTAATAATTATTCTACGCTACTGTAAGTAAGTTGATCCTTCTTTCAGCTGTTTAGGCCAGTCCCACTGCCCTCAGGAGTCCCCATAAAAATACAGCCATGATTATACACCAAAAAACGATAAGCACGTGGAGCCAAGCGGTTGTCATTTTTTGCTTCAAAGTTGATTAGATATACAAGTGATTATTTAGTCTGCAGAGGTGAAAACAGTAAAATGATAAATGATAATAGTTACAACAAAAGTTTTGCTCTTCTTAACCTGGCACTTCCTTTCCCCCTCTTTGGCTCCTGGCAGCTGGGAAGTGTGGTTTCGCTCTTTGTCTTTGTAGCCGTTGGCTGGCCTTCCGTTCCTCCTTCTGGTCGTCTACTTCGGGTCCTGGTCCTCTTCACTTTTGTGGATTCAGGGGTCGACTACCCTGAACCCTGTGATTTGGCCGGGGATTATTCTGCCCCACTATTTGGCCTCCTCACCTAGCTGGAGATCTTTCTTTGTCTCAGAGAGGGATCTCTGAGGTCCCTCCGTGGGGGCGCACTGGCTCCAGTAATACCAGGTGTCTCCTTTCCCCTTTAGGCGGACGGCGTGAGACGTCCTCTCTGTAACCTGATACGGGCCTGTCCACCTGGGTTCTGACCACTTTCTCTTAGTGACCTTTAGCAACACCCACTCGACTTCTGGTGAGCTGGTGACCTCCGTTTCGCCTCTTTGGTCCTGGACCTGTTTGGAAAACTGAGATACCACACTTTGCAATATGTTAAAATACACTCTTTTGCACAGTTTCTCATTTTCATCTGCAGAAAAAGGTAGTTTAGTACTGGGCCCAGGAAATGGTCTACCCGTTTGTAGTTCATGTGGTGTAAACCCTATGGAGTTATTCACTGAACTCCTGATGGACATTAATGCCAATGGGAGTGCATCTACCCAATTCAATTTGGTCCGTGCACAGATTTTGCCAATTTGTCTTTTAGAGATTGATTCATTCTCTCCACCTTTCCCTGAGACTGAGGATGATAGACTGTCCCAAATTTGTGTTTCAAACCCAAGGCTTTTTCAACTTCCTGCAAATCTTTGTTCTTAAAGTGTGTTCCGTTATCTGATCTGATCTTTTCAGGGAACCCATGTTGGGGAATGTAGTGGTTTATCAGGCATTTGACTACCGTTCTACTGTCCTCTCCATATTGTCTAGCATTACACTAGAATACATTAGTACTACTTTTTCTCCCCCTTTTTTCTGGAACAAAACGCCATTCATCCTTTCCTTTGTTCCAGAAACATCCAGATGAAACAGAAGACTGTAATTAGGGGTGGCCAGTTCAGTTGCTGTGGACAGACGTTTGAGCGTAATGAAAGCCTCCTCTGCAGCTTGAGTCCATTTCAGAGGGAGACCCCCTTTTGGGACACCATTCTCCCTAAAAATGACACCTGTTGTTGAATCATGGGGACATAAACTTGTAAACATCTAAAAATGACAGTTTTTGATCCGGTCTTGTAATCACTCTTGATGATCATCAAAACAATTTAGAGGGCCTTTCGCCGATAAGCCCCAACTGCGCAGTCATGTTAGCCAATTTTGATCTTAGATTAAGATGCAGACGTACAAGTGAATACCAAAAGAAATCCGCAACCCTGACCGAAGTCATCACGTATGTAATCCATCATCACCCATCCATTTAACCCAGACAGACCTTAAAAAGTTCCCATCACAGTACTGACAGTAGGTAAAGATTGTCCCCAAACCTGGCCTCATAAAATTTAATTCGAACTGCAATTTATTAAAGATTGTTAAATCTACTTATTATTTTGCATAATCCCATTGAATCCCAAATATTTTTCAATCCTGCAACCATACCTTATCAATTTGCAAGAAATTAAGTCCTACATTGTGTATTGCCCTGAACCATTCTGCTACACAGACTTGGTTTGCCTGTCATAGTCATCCCCTATTTAAATTACATTTATTTTTGATTAAAAGATTTTGCTTTATATCCGGTGGGTCATTAAGTTAAAAAGAGTCATAATCTGAAAAAGAATTAGCCTAGAATGTTGGTAACTGTATTAAATTTTGCTATATCATATTCCCCTATTAATAATACTTTGGTCTCATAATATAATGTTTGTTTTTCTCTTTTCTGAGTCCTGAGTACCCCTGCAGAATGTGTCGTCCAATTAGAGATTAGTTTCTGCCAGTTACCTCAGCCTTATTTAGTATCCATGTTGATAGGAGGAGTATATACCAACATTACCAAGTATGTCATTTTAATAAAATAACAATACAAATGCACCCTCTAAAATGCAAAAACTAAACAATTATCTAACATTGAAATATAAGGTAAAGGTTACTTCCCGATTTCTGTGTTCTTTTATTGGACATCCACTCCTTTTCAATCTAATCCAATCCAATCTATTGTGCTGAGAAATTATTTCACTCATCTAATTAAAAATAATCCCTGGGAAAAAACAAATCCATGTTATTTTAGTGCAACACCGTTGTTATTCCTGAAAACTAAACAAAAACACCTCCCTCATTGATGGATTTAAAAGCAAGAGCAGGCTCAACAGTTTACTTTTTGTCTACAGTTCAACTGATTACTATCCATTTGCTTGTTCATGTAAATTGATTCTTTTATTTACTTATTTTATTTATCAAGTTTAAGACATACTTATATGTCTGTTTTGCCATGTCTCTTTTTAAATGTTATCAATTATTCTATTATCCATTTCAGCTTTTTAATTACCTTAATCCGTGAAGCACTTTGATTCATTCTTTCTGCTAGAAATCAAATACAATTCTGACTTACTTTTGATTTAGCTGTTCCATTACATTATCTTATCTTAAATTTAGTACATCCCTGTGGATGAAACGTAAAAATAAGGATATCATTTAAGTAACCGTTACAGTTGTGTATTAATAAGGAATGTATCCTTTGTATTCCTTAGGTGTTGAATTTGCTATGTAAATAAAAAATTTCTCAACTCACCAGCCAGCTACCATGCTATAGGCCCAGTTCTACCTTCCACCCAACTTTCAAATTGTTCCTGGTAAATGGTGGTGTTTTACCTTGAGATAATTCAGGGGAAGGCATGGGGTTTCAGAGTTCAAGCAACCAGGGCCACCTTCGATCAGAAAAACAGAAACTCTTGTGGTTAGTTCAGCAACAGTGACATTGAATCAGCAGCCTTTGATCGTCACTTCTTCAGCAGAAATTGTCCATATTACACCAGCCAAGTGGATTCACACATATTGTCCTTGAAAGTTCAGTTCAGCATGAGGAAATGTGCTCTTATTTGAGGGTGCCCCCTGCTTCACCCCTGAAAATATTCAGTCGCTGGTGCCCCCCTGGTTTGGGAGCAGAGCACAAGACAGAAGAACTTCTGCGCGGGTTGTATCGATTTTTTTTTCTTTGGCAGTTATGGCGGGCACCTGGCACTATCCGTCATCAGCCCAGCACCCCCTCCCATCACATCTCCCCAGGAACATAAATTACATCTCTAAAATGTTATCTGAGGGCTTCTCTGTTGGCGGGATGGGAAATCGAAAAAGAGAGAAAAAATATAGAGGAAGGAATTTCTGATAAAACAGAAGTTGTCGTCTTTGGACCAGAAGCTCTGAAAAAGAAACTACTTAGTCAGCCCCTTCACCTGGACGGCATTAAATTAGCCTCCAGTAATAAAGCAAAAAACCTCTGTGTCATTTTTGACCAAGATATGTCATTTAGATCTCACATTAAAGAAGTCTGTAGGATTTCCTTTTTTCACCTTAGGAATATTACAAAAATTAGAACCATCCTGTCCAGGAGTGATGCTGAAAAACTAGTCCATGCCTTTGTTACTTCAAGGCTGGATTACTGTAACTGTCTATTATCAGGTAGTCCACAGAATACAATTAAAAGTCTTCAGTTAGTTCAAAATGCTGCTGCTAGGATTCTGATGAATATTAAAAGAAGAGATCACATTTCCCCTGTTTTAGCTTCTCTTCACTGGCTCCCAGTAAAATCTAGAATAGAATTCAAGATCCTCCTTCTGACATATAAAGCCCTTAATAATCTAGCTCCATCATACATAAGAGACCTGATTGTTCCATATGTTCCAAACAGAGACCTTCGCTCTCAGACTGCAGGTTTACTGGTAGTTCCTAGGATTTCTAAAAGTAGAATGGGTGGCAGATCTTTCAGCTATCAGGCTCCCCTCCTATGGAACCGGCTCCCAGGGTTGGTTCGTGAAGCAGACAATTTGTCTATCTTTAAAACTAGGCTAAAAACTTTCCTCTTTGACAAAGCTTACAGTTAGAGATATGTTTATAGGTAGTTAGAGTCAGGTTAGACAGGTAGATAGGAAGAGACAGGTTAATGTTAGTAGTCAGGCAGAGTGTCAAAAGTTAGGAAGAGATAGGAAGAGGTAGAGTAGCTAGGTAGAGATAGATTAATGTAAGCCAGGTAAAGATCCGGAGCCGGTCGCGGCTTACCGCTGCGGAAGAAATGCGCCCCACGGGGGCCAGCCAGCGCCGGAGAGAGGTCCCTCAAGGGGATCCTCCCGCACAGTGCGGCCGCCCATTACCTGCCGGGTTGAATCCCCCGGGCAGACTGTGCGGACCCCACCCGTTTATCTCTTAAACGTTTCTCGCCCTCTTCAACTCTGTCCTCTCAGTTCTGTCAATTTTTTCCTTAATATAGTTGTCGACTATCGGTCTCATGCCGGTATTTAGCCTTAGATGGAGTTTACCACCCACTTTGGGCTGCATTCTCAAACAACCCGACTCCGAGAAGACCCCGGCATGACGGGGGCCGTTACCGGCCCTACACCGTCCACGGCTGAGCCTCGATCAGGAGGACTCAGACAGAGTGTTGGTAGCCAGGTCTCCTAGTAGCTAGGAGACAGGTTAATGTTAGTAGCTATGCTGCTTTAGGCTAGGCTGTTGGAGGACATTATTAGGGTCTGTTCCTACTTTCTCTCCTACTTCTCCCCAACTGCATGATGTGCTGTCAATTCAAGCACTAACCTGTTTTCTATTATAGTAGGTGCTCCGGATTAGCCCTGCTTGACGACCCTGACTAAGATGGCATTGCAGTGACGGAAAATTCTCCACGTCCTGCAACAAACTTCTGCATCAGTTCTATTGCTCTTTCTGTGTCTCTGTTATGTATTCTCCAAGCCACAGACGGTCGCGGCAGATAACCGCTTGTGCTGAGCCTGGTTCTGCCGGAGGTTTCTTCCTGTTAAAAGGGAGTTTTTCCTTCCCACTGTCGCTTCATGCTTGCTCAGTATGAGGGATTGCTGAGAATTCCACGACGCAATCTTCTGTAGTTCTGTAATTTCTACACCAAACATTGTATTGTAATAACTCTTTTTGTAAAGTGCCTTGAGATGACATCTGTTGTGAAATGGCGCTATATAAATAAACTGAATTGAATTGAATTGAAAAGACAGACAGACTCGATCCTCTCAGCCTATTCAAATCAACTTTTATTTAAACTTTTTATTTTCATATTCATTAATCTCCTTCCTCAAAAGCTGAATTTAAATATCTTTTCCACTCAGACTGCCTATGTGGGCTCTATTTTACTTTTATTTTAATCAGTTATAATTTATTAATTATAACTGATTAAAAAAAGAAATTATATAATTTATAATTTCTTCAGTATTAGTTATGGTAAAAATATACTACTTTATAGGTTTGCTCTCTCCAACAGGAAGGATCATTAATCCTTATATGTCTAATTAAGCTGTTGTTCTAATTCTTCCCCTGCTTATTTTATTAATGTTTCCTGCATTTTTTCATCTAATTTATATTCTATCTCTGCTCTTCCTTCTGCTTTCTTTTCCTCTTCTCTTGCTTAGGTTCCTCCCGTCTAATCTCTGTTGCATCTGTCTCACTCCTTGTAAAAATTCATCTTTCAGGCATAACTGCTCGATCTTTTTGACCTATGATATAGAGGTTATTCCAGTTAGCCATCTTTTCTACACTTACTCTTTCCTTTTATCACTTTCCACTTAACCACCTTTAGACACGTACTGTTCATCCTTGAAGCCCCCCCCTTTCTTACTTTCAAAATGTTTTTTTTTTGTTTTTTTAACATATGTGAGTCATTATCATTACTTATACTTGATCAATTCAATGCCTTTCTCTATTTTGTCAATTTGATAAATGTCTCTTTCATCTCATGTGTAAATTAAATAATTATAAAGACTGACCATCGCAATCTTTTATCAATACATTTAGTTCTTTTTAGTGATTTAACCATTTTATATTTATTTCAATTAAAAATCTACTTGCTTTTCAATCTGTCCTTTATCAATACAGCATGTATTTTTTATTCTTAGTTAGCCAATTTAATCATATTTAGAAACTCACTACATTTTTGACACCATCTAAATTTATGTATTAAGTATTCTCTCGAGCTTCTCTTCTATTTAATTTAAAATTATTTTTTAATCTAAAACTGAATCTTACCTATTTAGTATCGCTTATGAGTAACTGTTTTTACTTGTTTGTTTTTAATTGTCACAGGAATTATTGTCTTAATCACTGTAAATGCTCATTTGTATTCTAATCATAAGTAAAGCACCCTGAATTGTACTGTGTTGAAAGTGTGCTATACAAGCAAAACTGCCCTGGCGCGCCTTCTTTTTAATTAAGACTAATTTAAATGTTATCAAGTATTTATCTTAATAGTATTTCTTAATCCCCCCTTTACCAAGCTTGTATTTGTTTATATAAAATATTAGATCCGAATTAAACAAGCGTAATTATTTAATGTCGTTTTTATGAGGTGGTGCTAACGTTAGCCCTTTTCGGCCAACGTCACTTAAAACAGTTAAACTCTACCGCGAAACTACTCAACAAAATAGCGACATACCCTTCGTTAAATAGAGAACTCCACACCTCAATTTCGATTCTTATCAGCGTAATTCACACCACTTTTTCCAGATTTTAATGTGGCACAAAATTAGACGTATCCGTCACAAATTCGGCACGGACTGAAACGCGTACCCAACATCAGTTCCGCTATCTATATATTCTAGAGTGTTTAATTTCTCTTATCCATTCTTATATTCTTAGATAATGGTTTATACTCGAGTTTTTACTAATGATAGTCCTGTTTTAACACGAACCCAAAAGTTCAGCTCACCTCTCAACTTCCTGCTTTCACATAATAGTTGAAATCTCACACACACACACACATACCCAGCGCTGAGATCTCTCTCACACACACTTTCTCCGCTCTTTTTCTTTCCTCTCTGTGATTCTATTTTCTTAAAACAACCTTTTACTCACGTTTTTAGGACTTGAACCCTCAACACTGTATTAAAATTCTACTCGTATCACCCACTTCTAGATAATTTATCAACCTCAGTTACTTGGAGTCTAGACACAATAAGAATATTAGGTAAAATCCAATGAGCAGAAGAAAAGTTCTGCTTACCTTATTTTGCGTGCACGCCTTTGTGTCAGTCTCCTTTCGCCTCGGTCAGTTTCAAATCAGCTCCAAAGAATCCTTTTTAGGTTTACTTTAATCAGACATAAGGTCTCATTCCGTCCGGTTCACTTTTAGTTAAATTTATCAGACCCCTGGTCTGCCGCAACCCGGTTGCTTTTTCCTTATATTTATCAGACCCCTGGTCTGCCGTAACCCGGTTACGTTTCTAACATTTATCAGACCCCTGGTCTGCCGCAACCCGGTTGCTTTTTCTTATATTTATCAGACCCCTGGTCTGCCGTAACCCGGTTACGTTTCTAACATTTATCAGACCCCTGGTCTGCCGCAACCCGGTTGCTTTTTCTTATATTTATCAGACCCCTGGTCTGCCGTAACCCGGTTACGTTTCTAACATTTATCAGACCCCTGGTCTGCCGCAACACGGTTGCTTTTTCTTATATTTATCAGACCCCTGGTCTGCCGTAACCCGGTTACGTTTCTAACATTTATCAGACCCCGGGTCTGCCGCAACCCGGTTGCTTTTTCTTATATTTATCAGACCCCTGGTCTGCCGTTACCCGGTTACGTTTCTAACATTTATCAGACCCCGGGTCTGCTGCGACCCGGGTGCTTTTTCTTAATGCAGTATTCCTCCCGGAGGATTTAGATGTGTAACCCGGTTACCACACAACTCTATGTTCAGTAACCCTGTTACTTTATATCATACCTTGTTTTTCTCCACTCAAGTAAATTTATGAACCTCAGGTACTTGGAGTCTGGACACAATAAGATTTTTGAACAAAGCCAATGAGCAGAACAAAAGGTCTGTTTACCTTATGAAAGTGCCGGCATGATTTGTGTCAGTCTCCGTTCGCTTTGGTCCGGTCCAAATGGTCTCCAAGACTCCTTTTCTGTGACAAAAATCCGGGTCACGGCACCAATTGCCGTGGTCAATAAACCACCCCCAAGTTCAGGAGTACTTAGAGCAGAACATCTTCAGTGGAGAAAAAGTCAGGCTGAGTCTCAGTTCAATTTCACCTCTGCAGAGAGTGGAGAATACCTGTCCCCAGCAGCTGGGTCCAAAAGCATTCTGAAGCTCCGCTGCAGACCGGCTCGTTTTATTCATTCAACAGGGAGTGGCTCATAGCACATACACACCAATACATTTACTGGTTATTTCCCTACACCCATATTTCAGTTACATCTTGCGAGATAACAGGGAACCTGGTCGTGCCTGGTGGTGCCTGGTTCTGCAGCTTCTGCTCTGAAAAACAACTCCATATATGGTACAGCACATCTCATATCAGATACTACTTCCTCTTAGGCCTTGGTTACTTTCAGCAAGCATAAAACATTTAATCACATTAAAAATCCTCATTACCATCATTGTCAAGGGCAAAATCTCCCATCGCACTAAATCCTCGTTAATCTCTTTAATTAATTTCTGATAGTTGGCTGTAAATAAATTTGATAAATTGTTGTGATAGTAATGCCAAGGTATCTAAAGCCCTCATCCGTCCATTTAAACTTAGCCTTTTCTTTTAGTTGTGTAGATTTTCCTGTTATGATCATTGCTACTGATTTGGATTAATTGTTCATATATCCAGAGATTTCCCCAAACTTTTTGCGCGTCTAAACTTAGTAACATATTTTTACCTGCATTCATTCTTGCACTGGACATAATATTTAAAGTTCGTCTAATGTTGTCAGCGCCCTGTTGCCCCGGTATGAAACCTGTCTGAAGAGGCTTAATCAAACTTGTAATGTATTTTTGTATTTTTTTTGCCATTATACTTGTTAAAATCTTCAAATCATTGCATAATAGGCTAACAGGGCGATAACTTCCGCATAGAGTAGAATCCTTACCTTCCTTGTGCAAGACAGAAAAGACAGCCTCTGACCATGATATTGGCATGTTCCCTGATTCCTAGGCATAATAGAACACCCGTTTTAGTAATGGGGCTATTTCTTCCTTAAAACATTTATAAAATTTTCCCGGGAATCCATCCGTACCCGGACTTTTATTGTTTTTAACATTTTTAATCGTATCCAATATTTCCTTAAGAGAAATAGGTTCTGTCATTTCCAGTGCTTGCTCTGGAGTCAGTACTGATGGGTTAAATTTGTTCATAAGCTGTTGTATTTTTATTTCCAGGGATGGTATTTCTTGATCATTGTATAGTTCTTCATAACACTTTGCAAATGCTTTTGCTACCTCTTTTGGTTTAACCTTAATCTCCTTAGAGAAAGGATGCCGTATCTTAGTTATTGTCCGTTTTGACTGTCTCTTTCTAAGTTGGTACACTAGTAACTTACTTGCTCTATTACCTTTTTCATAGTAATTTTGATTAATTAATCTTAGAGCTGCTTCTACTTTAAAAGTTAGTAACTGATCTAATTTAAATCTCGTTTCTTTAAGTTCTAATAAAGTACTATGATTTAGAGTATTTTTTATGTTCATTTTCCAAATCTCTAATTTTCTTCTCCAACTCTTGTTGCTGATATTGTCTGATCTTTTTAATTCTAGATGTTATCTCTGTCATTTTCCCCCTGAATACCGCTTTCCCACATTCCCATAACGTTGTAGGGTTAATTTCTCCATTATCATTAATCTCGATATATTGCTGTATAGATTGTTTTATCTCCTGAACCACCTTTTGGTCTGTCAAAACAGATACATTGCATCTACAATACTTGAAAATAGACTCTTTATTTAACTCAATTCTTAATCTAATCAGGGCATCGTCACTAATTGTTATTTTTTCAATTACACAACTTTTTACTTTATGTGATTCCTGTCGAGATACACAGTAAAAATCTATTCTCGAGTAGCTATTATGTGGATTCCATTGGGATACTGCATTCTCCAAGGGTCTATAAGCCCCAGTTCTTTTATGATGTTGTTTAACATTTTCGACCTTTTTGTCATTGCTCCTCTTTCTGATGGTAACCTGTCCAATTTTCCGTTCTGCACTGTATTGAAGTCACCTCCCAACACTATCACCCCCTTCGCAATTGTTTTAAAATAGTCCTCACTAGGTGAGTAAATGTTCATTATGGAGATGTCAGTGTCACCGATATGACCTATAACCATTATATATCTTCCCTTATTATCTTTTATTTCTTTTTCAATCCTAAATGTTATACCTTTTTTTTTTACCAATATTGCTACCCCTCTAATTTTCCCATATGATGCAAAGAACACCTCCTTTACCCAATCCCTCCTCAATTTCTTATGTTCTTCATCCCCCAAATGAGTTTCCTTTATTAACTGATTTAGAATTTTGTTCCTCTTAATAGGGTTATTTAGACCATGGACATTGTATGAAACCAATAATAAATAAAGAAAATAAGAATAAGAGAATAAAATAAGAGAATAAAAAAAATACCATGATGCTAGACCCTGTTAAGCCCCTCATGTCTATATATGTCCCCCCATAATATATCACCGTTAAGGTACACCAGTCTAATTGTAATGTGCTTGATTTAAAACAAAACATTTAAAACTAAAATTGTGTGACTTTGTTTGACTTCCAAAAACAAATTACCCCTGAGAGTACCAGTAACTTCCCCCCCAGGAGATAGCACTGAGTGCAATTGCAACTTCTCCTTCTACCTCCCAATAAGTTGCAAAATACTCAAATTGAGCATTTTTCCCCCTGCATAATACCAACATATTTATCAAAATAAATTGAAATACTGAAGTAAAGTTTGTACGACTCCTACATTATGTCTTTTTCACCAGTAAAATATAGTAAAATATAAAGTGTAAAACAATGATAAGATAGAATAAAGATAAAAACACAAAGCTAATAAAGAGATTAAAATAAAATAAAAATGTTTGGATTGGTTTCTGGTTGTTGAAATGTTATATTTTAGAGAGATAGCCAATAAATTTTAAGTGAACTTTGCATTAAATTTCTTAGTATGGTTTGATTGTTGTTTAGACAAGCCATGCAAGCCAATTTAACTAACTATTTGTCATCCCACTCCTAAATTTGTAATTTAATATGGCAGATGAAAAAGATGAACCCCAAAGTTGTTTGGGGTTCGTCTGCAATATTCCCAGAGAGTCACTTTTGAAAGAAACTTTTGAAAATACATTTTGGGATGCTCAACAAATGACCTAATGTGTTAGATCACACTGCAACTTGTTATTAATTCAATTCAATTCAGTTTATTTATATAGCGCTATTTCACAACAGATGTCATCTCAAGGCACTTTACAAAAAGAGTTATTACAATACAATGTTTAGTGTAGAAATTACAGAACCACAGAAGATTGCGTCGTGGAATTCTCAGCAATCCCTCATACTGAGCAAGCATGCAGCGACAGTGGGAAGGAAAAACTCCCTTTTAACAGGAAGAAACCTCCGGCAGAACCAGGCTCAGCACAAGCGGTTATCTGCCGCGACCGTCTGTGGCTTGGAGAATACATAACAGAGACACAGAAAGAGCAATAGAACTGATGCAGAAGTTTGTTGCAGGACGTGGAGAATTTTCCGTCACTGCAATGCCATCTTAGTCAGGGTCGTCAAGCAGGGCTAATCCGGAGCACCTACTATAATAGAAAACAGGTTAGTGCTTGAATTGACAGCACATCATGCAGTTGGGGAGAAGTAGGAGAGAAAGTAGGAACAGACCCTAATAATGTCCTCCAACAGCCTAGCCTAAAGCAGCATAGCTACTAACATTAACCTGTCTCCTAGCTACTAGGAGACCTGGCTACCAACACTCTGTCTGAGTCCTCCTGATCGAGGCTCAGCCCGTGGACGGTGTAGGGCCGGTAACGGCCCCCGTCATGCCGGGGTCTTCTCGGAGTCGGGTTGTTTGAGAATGCAGCCCAAAGTGGGTGGTAAACTCCATCTAAGGCTAAATACCGGCACGAGACCGATAGTCGACAACTATCTTAAGGAAAAATAGACAGAACTGAGAGGACAGAGTTGAAGAGGGCGAGAAACGTTTAAGGGATAAACGGGTGGGGTCCGCACAGTCTGCCTGGAGGATTCAACCCGGCAGGTAATGGGTGGCCGCACTGTGGACCCCTCTCCGGCGCTGGCTGGCCCCCGTGGGGCGCATTTCTTCCGCGGCGGTAAGCCGCGACCGGCTCCGGATCTTTACCTGGCTTACATTAATCTATCTCTACCTAGCTACTCTACCTCTTCCTATCTCTTCCTAACTTTTGACACTCTGCCTGACTACTAACATTAACCTGTCTCTTCCTATCTACCTGTCTGACCTGACTCTAACTACCTATAAACATATCTCTAACTGTAAGCTTTGTCAAAGAGGAAAGTTTTTAGCCTAGTTTTAAAGATAGACAAATTGTCTGCTTCACGAACCAACCCTGGGAGCCGGTTCCATAGGAGGGGAGCCTGATAGCTGAAAGATCTGCCACCCATTCTACTTTTAGAAATCCTAGGAACTACCAGTAAACCTGCAGTCTGAGAGCGAAGGTCTCTGTTAGGAACATATGGAACAATCAGGTCTCTTATGTATGATGGAGCTAGATTATTAAGGGCTTTATATGTCAGAAGGAGGATCTTGAATTCTATTCTAGATTTTACTGGGAGCCAGTGAAGAGAAGCTAAAACAGGGGAAATGTGATCTCTTCTTTTAATATTCATCAGAATCCTAGCAGCAGCATTTTGAACTAACTGAAGACTTTTAATTGTATTCTGTGGACTACCTGATAATAGACAGTTACAGTAATCCAGCCTTGAAGTAACAAAGGCATGGACTAGTTTTTCAGCATCACTCCTGGACAGGATGGTTCTAATTTTTGTAATATTCCTAAGGTGAAAAAAGGAAATCCTACAGACTTCTTTAATGTGAGATCTAAATGACATATCTTGGTCAAAAATGACACCGAGGTTTTTTGCAATTCATACTGAGCAAGCATGCAGCGACAGTGGGAAGGAAAAACTCCCTTTTAACAGGAAGAAACCTCCGGCAGAACCAGGCTCAGCACAAGCGGTTATCTGCCGCGACCGTCTGTGGCTTGGAGAATACATAACAGAGACACAGAAAGAGCAATAGAACTGATGCAGAAGTTTGTTGCAGGACGTGGAGAATTTTCCGTCACTGCAATGCCATCTTAGTCAGGGTCGTCAAGCAGGGCTAATCCGGAGCACCTACTATAATAGAAAACAGGTTAGTGCTTGAATTGACAGCACATCATGCAGTTGGGGAGAAGTAGGAGAGAAAGTAGGAACAGACCCTAATAATGTCCTCCAACAGCCTAGCCTAAAGCAGCATAGCTACTAACATTAACCTGACTCCTAGCTACTAGGAGACCTGGCTACCAACACTCTATCTGAGTCCTCCTGATCGAGGCTCAGCCCGTGGACGGTGTAGGGCCGGTAACGGCCCCCGTCATGCCGGGGTCTTCTCGGAGTCGGGTTGTTTGAGAATGCAGCCCAAAGTGGGTGGTAAACTCCATCTAAGGCTAAATACCGGCACGAGACCGATAGTCGACAACTATCTTAAGGAAAAATAGACAGAACTGAGAGGACAGAGTTGAAGAGGGCGAGAAACGTTTAAGAGATAAACGGGTGGGGTCCGCACAGTCTGCCCGGGGGATTCAACCCGGCAGGTAATGGGCGGCCGCACTGTGCGGGAGGATCCCCTTGAGGGACCCCTCTCCGGCGCTGGCTGGCCCCCGTGGGGCGCATTTCTTCCGCGGCGGTAAGCCGCGACCGGCTCCGGATCTTTACCTGGCTTACATTAATCTATCTCTACCTAGCTACTCTACCTCTTCCTATCTCTTCCTAACTTTTGACACTCTGCCTGACTACTAACATTAACCTGTCTCTTCCTATCTACCTGTCTGACCTGACTCTAACTACCTATAAACATATCTCTAACTGTAAGCTTTGTCAAAGAGGAAAGTTTTTAGCCTAGTTTTAAAGATAGACAAATTGTCTGCTTCACGAACCAACCCTGGGAGCCGGTTCCATAGGAGGGGAGCCTGATAGCTGAAAGATCTGCCACCCATTCTACTTTTAGAAATCCTAGGAACTACCAGTAAACCTGCAGTCTGAGAGCGAAGTCTCTGTTAGGAACATATGGAACAATCAGGTCTCTTATGTATGATGGAGCTAGATTATTAAGGGCTTTATATGTCAGAAGGAGGATCTTGAATTCTATTCTAGATTTTACTGGGAGCCAGTGAAGAGAAGCTAAAACAGGGGAAATGTGATCTCTTCTTTTAATATTCATCAGAATCCTAGCAGCAGCATTTTGAACTAACTGAAGACTTTTAATTGTATTCTGTGGACTACCTGATAATAGACAGTTACAGTAATCCAGCCTTGAAGTAACAAAGGCATGGACTAGTTTTTCAGCATCATTCCTGGACAGGATGGTTCTAATTTTTGCAATATTCCTAAGGTGAAAAAAGGAAATCCTACAGACTTCTTTAATGTGAGATCTAAATGACATATCTTGGTCAAAAATGACACCGAGGTTTTTTGCTTTATTACTGGAGGCTAATTTAATGCCGTCCAGGTGAAGGGGCTGACTAAGTAGTTTCTTTTTCAGAGCTTCTGGTCCAAAGACGACAACTTCTGTTTTATCAGAATTTAGAAGCAAGAAGTTTAGAGTCATTCAAGTTTTT
The DNA here is from genome assembly GCA_028564705.1 of Apricaphanius iberus. Classification (NCBI taxonomy): domain Eukaryota; kingdom Metazoa; phylum Chordata; class Actinopteri; order Cyprinodontiformes; family Aphaniidae; genus Apricaphanius; species Apricaphanius iberus. Next base: position 71,676 of record JAPXFQ010002158.1, read on the forward strand.
ATGTCTTCCAGACATGCCTGTAGTCTACCTAACTGATTGGATTCATCAGGATTTATGGATAGATATAGCTGTGTATCATCTGCGTAACTATGGAATTTTATCCCATGCTGCCTAATTATTTTACCAATAGGAAGCATATATATAGTAAAGAGAATCGGCCCAAGCACTGAACCCTGTGGTACTCCGCAAGTAACTATTGAGGTTGAGGAAGATCTATTGTTTACCTGAACAAACTGAAATCTGTTAGACAAATATATATTACAAGTTGGATATACTGTGTCATTTCAATATTTATGTGGATACATTTAATTTCAGCTTTTTGTAGCCTAACTTACAACACTGATGCATTCATGTATTTATCGTGAATAAAGCATTTCAAGTTTAACGCATGACCATTCTGGATGACCCCCTCATGAATAACGCCCTGTAGCCTAATGGCACATTCAGACCGCACTTTGCTGCCAGGGGTCAAACAACTCAAATGGACGAAAGTTGCTGCTTGAAAATTCAAACCCTGCTGCTTGCACATTTTTACTCTACTACTTTCTTACTTTATTTATACGTTGATCTTCACTAATTTTAATACTGTATTTGTAGCGATGTCATGATGCTGTTTGTATCTGCTTGTGGATGGATGAAAACTGAGTTTTAAGTGCCGTAACGTCTCTATCTGCGACAAAAATGCTCCAATATCAAAGATACAGCATCAAAAATCACCAAACTTCATGCTGCGATGCAATCAAAGTAAGAAAAAAATATATCTTCTCACTCTCTCCTGACACAGAGACTCCTGTGAGTGTTTAGAATTATTAATAATTGATTATTCCTAAACATTCAGTGCTCCTGTGCAGGGGTGTATACAGGAGCTGAATAAAGAGGGGCTAAAGGGGCCCAGGGTGGGTCTGGGACTCTAACATCAAAGTAAAAGCAGAGATGCTCTTCTAGTGGGGACCCAATCTGAGCAGGTCACATTTTAGAGTTTTCAACTGTTAAAATGACATTTAGTCATTTTGTTTTGCTAAGGTTTATGTGACAATATCGTCTCAAACTCTGCTTGCTTTTCAAAAAATATAAGTGACTGGCGAAGAACAATATCACAAAAACATTGCAACTTTTCACAAAAGCTGTTTCACAATTCATTTTACAGCCACAACATTTTTTCATTATGCATGATTTGTTTTGGTTATTTAAAAACGTAACAAAAATATCAGATTAATCGAGAAATCGAATTGATAAAGTACTAGATTAATCGATTACAAAAAGAATCGATAGATGCAGCCCTATACCATAGACTTTGTATGTAGTATAACTGCCCTGCTGCCTGCCTGCAAAGTGCGGTCTGAATGTGGCATTAGTGTCCCTTATTTTAATTTATATTCTTTGGCAACCCTACGTCTCACCAAGCATCTTACGCCGCCAACATCCACTCGCGGCACCGCTTCTGGGTAACGTTAAAAAGGGAACCAGCACAACCATCCAAAAGCACCTGACATCCAACGCCTAAGGCTACTTTTTGTAGAACAACAGATGCCATCTTTGCGGTACTCACAGACAGGCAGAGCTCCTCACTCTCCAGCTGCTTAATAAGGCCTCACAGATTTCCTGATCTTCCTGGATCCGTGTCCATATCCACGGCGCTGGCGTGCACATACACACACATGCCAGCACAAGGACGGCACACTCGACGTCTACAGCCCAAGGCTTCTGTTGCACCACCACAGGAAGGAGGAGCTACTCCTCACTGGCCTGGCACGGTTTGATCGCCCTGTCGCCACATGCTCCTCGCTGTACCCACGGTCATCCTCTCAACGCTCCCTTGCTGTGCCCGCAGTCCTCCTCTCAACGCTTTCCCGCTTTGCAGTCTGACTAATTGATTACAACAATTACGTGTGGGAGATCACAAGTAATAAGGAGGCGTAAACTCAAAATACAAACAACTAAAACCAAACCAAAACAAATGATTAAATCCCAAAAACAAAGCATGCATGTAACACAATTTTATAAAGTGCTACAAACCCATGCGAAAATAATATTTAAAAAAAGTGCTATCCCATTTTAAGGGCATTACCTGCAGCACGACATTATTTCTTCAGCGTGAGAAAATAGATGTGTGGTATCAGAGCGTGTGAAGAGAAATGACAAGTCAAATGCGTGAGTCACGCTCATTGCATGAGAGTTGGCAGCCCTGTACTGTCCCTCGAGTCGTATGTATTTTCTATTATTCAGGTATCAAGTTTTTCCTTCATATTATTGTTACTTACAGGTACAATATTTAACCTAAATCCTTAAATAATGTGGTTTAATACTTTTCAGTTATTTTTATAACTATTGAGAGCTCTTATTAAAGTCAGAAAGAGTAGCCTACCCATATTATTATTTATGGTATTGTTTTACAGGGGGTTACGGTATGGATTTGTTTTTTGTTTACTCTTACTTCTAGTGTTTTCACTTTACTCTTGTGCTCTGAGCTACCTGTTTTTCTTTTCCCTATTTAAATATCTATTTCATCTCTCTAAGTAATAACTAGTCAACTTTGGCCATGTACACTCGTAGCAGTTTTTTTTTTTTAAACAAAGATTTTCCTCCATTCCTTAAAGAAAAATCTCCATCCAGTTTTGTGAGATACCAGGCTACGTGTGGACAAGGTATTAAATTCATCTTGCTGAATTTGAGAGGGATGAACTCTTCAATCAAGAGGAAAAAAATCCTTTCATATTTAAAGGGGCATTCCACTGATGTATCATTAATTCAGGAGTCTCACCTCTCATCACATTTTCTTGTTCGTGACACAGTTTTAACACAGTTTTTCCTGTTTTGCTCCCAATCCAATCTCCCTTATCTGACGAGGGGCCAATCCAATCTCCTTCAGATTAAGACTGTCCTAGCTTCATGGAATCAGCAGCCTCTGATCCACTTAGAAGTGTTACTCAATCCTAACCTAAAACTCTTAACCGTTCAAAAGGAGCGTCTATGCTGGATAGGGATGTCAAAATTAACGCGGGTCGATTAATTCCTAGAATTAACTCCCATTTTTTTACACAATTTACGCATAGACAGAACACCACCTTGTTTATTATTCAGCCCACATTAGCTCTCCTTTCTAACTAGCCAAACTGCAGATTTTCGTGCAACAGCATGTGTGTATGTGCCTAAAAGACATGTGAGTATACTATTCGCGTATTAGGTTCATATAATTATAAATTAAACTGGTAACATCTTGGTGAACAATGGTAGTACTCTTGTTAACACACATGATATTAATCTTGAATTTTTAATTTTTAATGAAACACTTTATAAGACAGAACACAGTAAAGAAAACACCAAAGCATCACATTTTATGAGTTCATTAACACTCCCTAAACTAAATTCTGAAGATAAAGACTCTCTTGATGCTGACATATATGAAAATGAAGTTCGTCTCGCCATGAAGAACCTACAGAATAAAAAAGCCACAGGCCCAGATGGTTTCCCTATCGAATATTTTAAAGCTTCTTCTCGCTTGAGAAATACAGACGTGGACAAAATTGTTGGGACCCTTCATTAAATAAAAGAAAAACTCATAATGGTCACAGAAATTACTTTAATCTGACAAAAGTAATAATAAATAAAAATTATATAATGTTGACCAATGAAAGTCAGACATTGCTTTTCATCCATGCTTCAACAGAATTATTTAAAAAATAAATGCATGAAACAGGCCTGGACAAAAATGATGGTACCCCTAGAAAAGAATGAAAATAATGTGACCAAAGGGACATGTTAGGTATGTCCACTAATCAGCATCCTAGGTGTCTACAATCCTGTAATCACTCAGTGGGCCTATATATAGGACTCCAGGTAGTCACTGTGTTGTTTGGTGACGTGGTGTGTACCACACTCAATATAAACCAGAGGAAGCAAAGGAAAGAGTTGTCTCAGGAGATGAGAAAGAAAATCATAGACAAGCATGTTAACTGTAAAGGCTATAAGACCATCTCCAAGCAGCTAGATGTTTCTGTGACTACAGCTGCACATGTCATTCAGTAATGTACGATCCATGGGACTGTAGCCAACCTCCCTGGACGTGGCTGCAGGAGGAAAATTGATGACAGATCAAAGAGACGGATAATCCAAATGGTAACAAAAGAGCCTAGAAAGACTTCAAAATAGATCCAAGCTGAACTTTATGCTCAAGGAACATCAGTGTCAGATCGGAACATCCTTCGCTGTTTGAGCCAGAGGACAAATCATTAAAAAAAACAGACTGGAGTATGCCAAACTACATGCTGACGAGCCACAAAGCTTCTGGGAGAATGTCCTGTGGACAGATGAGACAAAAATGTAACTTTTTGCCAAGGCACATCAGCTCTATGTTCACAGACGGAAAAATGAAGCATATCTAGAAAAGAACACGGTCCCTACTGTGAAACATGGGGGAGGCTCGGTTATGTTCTGGGGCTGATTTGCTGCATCTGACACAGGGTGTCTTGAATCTGTGCAGGGTACAATGAAATCTCAAGACTATCAGGGGATTCTAGAGAGAAATGTGCTGGCCAGTGTCAGAAAGCATGGTCTCAGTCGCAGGTCACGGGTCTTACAACAGGAAAATGACCAAAAACACACAGCTAAAAACACCCAAGAAGGGCTAAGAGGAAAACACTGGCCTTCTATGAGCCCTGATCTCAATCCTATTGAGCATCTTTGGAAGGAGCTGAAATGTGCTGTCTGGAAAAGGCGCCCTTCAAACCGGAAACAACTAGAACAGTTTGCTCATGAGGAGTGGGCCAAAATACCTGCTGAGAGGTGCAGAAGTCTCATTGACAGTTACAGGAATCATTTGATTGCAGTGATTGCCTCAAAAGGTTGTGCAACCAAATATTAAGTTGTGGGTACCATCATTTTTGTCCAGGCCTGTTTCATGCATTTATTTTTTAAATAACTCCGTTGAAGCATTGATGAAAAGCAATGTCTGACTTTCATTGGTCAACATTTATATAATTTTTATTTATTATTACTTTTGTCAGATTAAAGTTATTTCTGTGACCATTATGAGTTTTTCTTTGATTTAATGAAGGGTACCAACAATTTTGTCCACGTCTGTATGTTTAAAGAACCACTGACAAATAAAATTCTTACGAGCTCTCTTAAACAACCGACAATATCACTATTGCCAAAACTAAGGAAAGATCCTAAAAAACATACCTCCTATCTACCCCTCATCCTCCTGAACTCAGATTACAAAATTCTGTGTAAATTGATTGCTCTGAGAATGGTGGTCATTATTCCTAAAATCATTAATACAGATCAGACTGGCTTTGTTAGAAACCGATATGGAGCAGACAATATTAAGAAACTTCTCCATATCATCGGAATGGCCAGTGCACACAAATACCCCATGTTAATAATGTCAATAGACGTGGACAAGGAATTCGACAGGATTGAATGCAGCTTCCTTTTGCAGACTCTTAAAACAATTAATTTTGGAGACAAATTTATTAAGCTTATTGAGACACTTTTTAATGGGCCTAGAGCGCAGATTCTAAATAATGGAGTCATGTCTGATGCGTTTCCGCTGTCAGAGGGGTCCGCCAAGGTTACCCTAGTTCCCCAATTTTATTCTTAAAAGCTATTGAACCGTTGGCTATTCCCATTCGCTCTAATGTTAATATTAGTGGAATTAAATTTGGTGCAAAAGAACATAAACTAGCTCTGTACGCTGACAACCTTCGACCTTTTCCGACCCATCTAACTCACTCCCCTTTCTCCTCCAATGCTTTTATCAGTACGACGCTATTTCTGGATAAAAACTATACCTTTTAAAAACAGATGCCATGCCATTTAACAGAAAATGACAATATAAAAAAGCTAATTAAACTTTTACAATAGTGCCTAAATGAGTTTAAGTACTTAGGCATTGAAAATAGAAAATCCACTAATAAAATTGTATTACATTAGTAGACAAAGTCAAATCAGATTTACAGACTTTAGCTTCCCATAAAACAAAGAATCAACTTTAAAATACTCGTCATTACATTTGAAGCACTTCATAGCCTGGCCCCTTCCTATATTCTGACCTTCTTCATGTTGCCACTCCAGAACGCTCTCCGGTCCTCCTCTACACTCCAGCTCTCTGTTTCACCCATTTAACTTGTGACCATGGGCCACAGAAAATTTAGCCGCTCTGCCCCCCAGCTCTGGAATTCTCTCCCCCCTGACCTCCGTGCCATAGACTCTCTCCCGCTGTTCAAATCCAGACTCAACGCTCATCTGTTCCAGTTGTCTTACATTATTTAGTCATGCACTTACATTGTCATGTTGCACCTTGTTTTAACTTCTATCTGTTCTGATGTTTTATGCGTATTTTGTATTTTTTTAATGTGTTTTCTGATTTGTACAGTTTCCTTTGGTCTCCTGAAAGGCGCTTTCAAATAAAATGTCTTATAATAATACTACTACTACTACTACTACTACTAATAATAATAATAATAATAATAATAATAATAATTATTATTATTATTATTAGAAATGGAGAGATATGCCATTATCTTTAACTGGTCGAGTGAATTTAATCAAAAATGACCATTCTTCCTACATTTTTGTATTTCATTCTATTCCATTTAAAATCCCAATAAGTATATTTAAATAATTAAATAAATCCATATCCAATTTTCTATGGAAAGGTAAAGCCCCTAGAGTTAGATATATACATACCTCCAGCCTCATGTGCCAATGGAGGATTGAATATTCCCAATTTCAGATTGGTGGTGGTTGCGTGCATAGTGAAGACAATGAGACCAGGTGGCTTTCCATTGAACAACATTTACTGAGTGGTGTACTCTTGAGAGCTCTTCCTTTTCTACCCTTTAAAAAAGCACTTTTGAAGGTTACCAACAATCCCATAATTTTGCCTGGCAAGAAGCTCATGCTGCTATTGGTTTAAGCACCACATTACTTCGGAAAAGTCCTCTCTTATCCCAGCATACCTCATTACAGATGGAACTTCAAAAATGTGGGTTAACGGTGGCTTAACTTCAGTTGAAGATTTGTGCAATAATGATAACTTCATCAGCTTTCACCAATTAACTAGGGGACAGTGCATACCTAAATTATCACAAGCATGCGGTATCTGTGTCTTCAGGCAAGAAACTCAACAACAGAGGTCTAGCTAGTGCTGTTTTCAAACGCTCAATTCCCTGAGAATTATCTATTTGTAGCAACATGACGAGCACATCAGTCTCTCTTTAATCGCTTGGAACTAGTGAAGAGTTAAAAATGTATTTATGGCAAACTTTTTTTCATTTTGAGGGGAAATCAATGTTTTAATAGCAGGCATGTTACGTGCGCTTTGTCCGTCCGGGCTCTTATAGAAGTAAAGATGTCATCTAATATGGCTTTCCCCTGAAAAGAGGACCCACGGCTATGTATTTTAAAACGGATTTTTAAAGTCATATTTTACAATATTGCCAATATTTTGCAATTAAAGTGCTTTACGTAATTATTATTACATAATATTTTAATGACTATTTTCAAATATGTACTGTAAAAACTACACACTGTCACTTTAAACTGCAGAACCACAATTTATTCAAATAGTTCAAGATTTGAGAATGGGTTCGTAAAAGCTATATGGGATTCCCAAAAATTCCACATTATTCCCGCCAGATCCTTCAGGTGCCCCAGTCAGCCAGAGGGAGGCAGTATACAGCCCAGGACTGGTGCATGTTTTTGTGGGAGTAGCTCACATTAGCTACTCAAGGGAACCCATGCAAACTCCACACAGAGAGGCTCTTTTGCTAACCCCACACAGGGTGTGGGTGCTGGAGGAACAAACACACCCACAGCATCCCCAGCAGGAATCAAACCCAGGACCTTCTAGCTGTGAGGTGACCTGCACTACCAGCTGCACCACCGTGCTCCCTATTTCTAAGATCTTAAACAATCACCTTTTAACATACAAGAAGAATGATAAAGAAAATTGGGAATCTGATCTGGAATGCAACAGAGTTGCTCCTTGCTGAAGGAATTCTGGAAATCCATCCATCCATTTTCTAAACTGCTTAATCCTCAAGGGGTTCTAAACCGCTTAATCCTCAAGGGGTTGCAGGGGGCTGGTGCCTATCTCCAGCTGTCAACGGGTGAGAGGCGGGGTAAACCCTGGAAAGGTCACCAGTCCAAAGCAGGGCAACACAGACAGGAAAAACAACCATGCACACTCACCTGAGGACAATTTACAGAGACCACTTAGTCATGTATTTTGACTGTGGGAAGAAGCCGGGAGAACATGCAAACTCCATGCAGATAGATCTTGGGCCTGGATATGAACCAACAACCTTCTTGCTGCAAGGCAATAGTGCTCCACCCACCATGCAGCCCAAATTTTGGAAATGCATCATTAAAACGACCTCAGATATTATAAAAGCTAAAATAGAATTTGACCTTAGGGTGTGGATGGGTTAACATGGGTCACAATAAAAAATACTTCATATTACCCACAGACACAGCTCAAAAAAGTGTATTTAACAAAACTGGAAAGGTGAACCTCCTCCTTCACAGAAACAATGGTTAAGTGAAATAGCATCCTATAGCACACCCGAAAAGATCCTATACAAGTGTAAGAAGGAAACCGGCAAATATGAAAAAATTTGGAACTCATTTCTCATCTTACTACCATCATTACATCCTTGCAGCTAAAAGCTTTTGCCGTTCTCCCAGCTTTCCTTTACATATTTACTGGAAAATCATTTAATCATTGAATTGCTTTCTATATCATATTTACTATACATATTTAAGCTAAAACTAGAGGAAGTTCTTTTTCTTACCCATACAGGGGGAGGGGGGGTTGTTTGTTTTCTATTTTTGTTTTTTCTGTTAGTTATCTCTATCATGTACAATGGAAAAAATGTCTATTCAATTCTTCAAATAAACATATCTTTACAAAAAATAAATTGCAAATCCTAAAACACAAACACATTACATACAAATTACTTTTCAAAAAACAGATGTAAAGTTCATTTTTTAAGTTATAGAGTAAAAAAAAAGTCATATTTCAAAAAACACAATAAAAAATTTAAAAGCACAAATCCATTTACAATGCATAAAACAAAAGAAAAAAATCTTTGGATGGAAAGGAGTTGTCCAAAATTGTAATATATACATACACATATTGTTAAGCCTAACGAGGAGGTTAATGACAGTTCTTTAAAAAAAAAGACATAATTCTGATATGTGAACAATCAGTGTGTTTACAGTAAGAGAAAGCCGAATTATTGCCTTAGTCCGACTGAAATTGTCCTATTGAATTGCACGTTTACATCTGCTCTGCCTGTTGTTGTACTGCATTGGAGTTGGAGTAATCGGACTAAGGGACTGAACTATATTATACATCTATTAATGTTTGATAAAGGTGTTTTAGTTACTATAATTTGTAATTATACTTTTAAGATTGTTTTTGCAGAGTCCGCTCTTGTTTGGGTCACAGAAAAACAGGACATTGAGCAGGAAAGCACAGGCAGATAGCATCACCATACAATTGGCAATGGAAGGATGTAAGAAATAACGGTCAGCAGAAAATCGAGTTAGAGCTGTGTAATGGTAAAATTGATTGCCTTCTCTTACGTCTTAGATAAAGTTAATTCTTATGTGAATTAGTGTTTATGATGTAGTGGGAATCTTTATTGTAAGCATTTGTTTATTACATAGATAGTTCTTATTTGAATTAGTGCTGATGCCTTTTTAATTCTGACTGTGTTACTCATGTCTAGATAAAATGTTATACTGATATTCTAAGGTACAAACAAGAACCAATTGTATGTAAACATCTGGTGTTACACTTATGACAGATCATGTGAATGTCTTTATCAGCATTATACAAAGTGTCCCTTATGTTATCTATATCTAGTGAATCTCCTGATTGTTCACTGCTGACTAGTGAAGTGAAACATTCATCACTACCTCATGACTGGTCTTGTGATTATCCTCTGATGTATAGAAGAGAGTGTTAGTTATGTTACGATTTAAGTAGAATAACCGGAAGGTCACTAATTATGCATGCATGGTTGTAAGGAGGCTGGTCTTGGTAAAAGTTTGAATGAACCAATCATGTTTTGTATGCCATATGTAAAGTTAGGGGGGAGTTTCTCTAACTTTGTGTTAAAATATAAAACTTAATGTTTCTGTTATATACTCTGTCATTCCTTGGTAGGGTGACCCAGAGAGGGTAATTTATACCACTCTGTAAGCTAAATATCTGATCTGTTTTAAGAAATTCTGTAAACTAGTATTTGATCTGTTTTAAGGAACGCTGTGATCCAGTATTTGATTTCTTGTATTAAAATCTAAAGAAAATTAAATTAGTCTCGTCTCCTCTCTGATAAAAATGACCACGCATGGAATTTATAAAGTTAAGGTTTAAATTGAATAAAGATTCAAATCCTTCAGGACCCAAATAATCCGATTGGAAATAAAATTTCTCTGCGACCCACAAAGCTTTAGGTCTGACTTTTAACTAGGTCCTTCTAACACATGAATATTCTTTGAAATATTTCATTTAATTTCATTGTACCTGGCTGTCTATTTTAAACTGAAAGTCACACCAAATCAATCATCATTGTCTTTGTTGATAAACTGTTTACATGAGTGTCTAATAGTGCCGTCTACATGTTTGGTCATTATTTTTTTTATTTTGGTAATTTTTGAGTCTCTGCTGGTAGTTATTGGTGATGCTGAAACTCCTGCTACCTCCTATCTCCCCCTTTTCCACCCATCTCCTCCTCCTACCTGACATAGCTTACTCAGCAGCCAAGCCGCTGCACCTGTAACCCCCCCCCCCCCCCCCACCACCCTTATCCTCCCCACACATCTCTGATAGAGCAGCTAGCAGCTAGCTTAGGCTAATTGTAAGGCTAAGAGTTTGGACTTCATCTTACAAAACAATTTTGGGCGAAAAAAAGTCTGCTATCTTTGCGCAAATCACTTCACAGAGGACTGCTTTCTCAACAAAAGCCTTTCTTATTTTTTCTTTTTTTTTTGCTTATTTTATTTATTTAAATCATATCTATTCCAGACAAGATGAACAAAGATTTACATTAAAAGAAAAATAATCCCCTCTTTTGTACCTACCAGCATACCTATGAATGGAATAACAAAAGCCTTTTTGATAGTGGATTAATAAGCATATTAGCCCTAAAGGCAAGGCAACTCCATCAGAACTTGTACTGGTAAGAACAGTGACTTAGCATTACTGACTCCGACTTCAAAACTTAGCTTTATATTTCTTTGTTTCTTTGATTGTAATATAAAATGTAGCTACATAGTTGTTTGAATTCATGGTTTCAGTACAAAATGTAGCTTCATTTCTCTTTACATTTGCAATTTCAATGCAATACATAGCTTCATATTTCTGTGTTTTTGTGGTTTCAATGCAAAACATAGCTTCATAGTGATTAATATTTATAAAAGGGTGCCAAGGAGGTTAAATATTACAAAGCCGATGCTTCTTATAAAAGTCTCTGAATTCTCTTTGGTTCTTCAAAGAACCCACTTTCAGGGTCAGATATCGGATCACAAGGGAGTAGATTTGATTTTGAGATTGGTGGGGACATAATAATGCTCCAATGTAGCACTCTTGAAAGTAGAAGTTTTTTGCATTAGCAATCATAATTTCACATTATGCAGATGTTATAGGTTAGAGTAACTAATGAAAGACAAGAAGGCAAATTCGAAAAGCTCTAATCTTAAACTCTTTAATGCAGGGCTGTAGTGAAACTGTGTATCATGTGAATTAGCTGTTGAGCAGGAATGTTATTTGTGTCAGGTTGGTTGGGCTTATCCAGAATATCCTCCTGATTACTGCCACTCTCCCTGGTGCTCTCTCCACGTGGATTGGATTCCTTAGGAATCAACCACAATATAAATTTGACAACTGTATAGCAAATACTGTAACCAAATACACAATAGTAATACATGATGAGGCCTCTTAGATTTAAAACACTGATTTTAAAGCTAAATGGTGGGATTTTTATTCGGATCATCATCATAGTAACATTTTTTAACTGCTGTTATATTCTGTGTGTGAAGGCTTGTTTTATTCTAATGTTTAAACAATTTTCATCATGTAAAGCAGAAGTTTTTCTGTTTCCATGAAAAGCTCTTTATAAATAGATTTGATTTGATCTGTCACAGTCCTCACCTGTGAATTTGCAGCCTCTTTTTCAGCTTCTCCTTCTATTCAACTTCCTCCAGCTTCTCCAATGTCATCTAGTCCAGCTTCTTCTTTTCTACCTCCTCAAGCCTCTCTCTCCTCATCTGCTTCTCATCCTCTACCTCCTCTGGTCTATCCTTCTCCATCTCCTCCATCCTCTCTACTGTCTATCACCTTACAAAAATATGTTGATGCATGACAGATTAGGGATACAATGATCATAGAGTTTGATGGTAAAGTTATTACCTGAGCAAAAAAGGCCTTTACTTTCACACTAATTATGTGTAATTTTTCCCCCTCAAAATATAGATACATAAAATCACATGATCATCTAGAATGAGGTTTAATTCTATTTACACCATACATTTAATTTATGTTTTTAAACTGCTCTTTTCTAAAAAAATACATGAAAATAAGAAAAAAAAGAGAATAAGAATAGAAAACATATTTTTTAAAGTGTATCTCTTTGGCATATTCCATTTTTATATTTTCATTTAATTTCAGTTTTAAGTAACATACACATTGACTCCTAAAGAAGTCTCTTTTATTGAGTTTTCTTTTCTTTCACATCCTTTAAAACCTAAACAGCACACACGCGCGCAAGCAGACACAAAGTGTAAATGACACCAGTAAAATCCATCTAGCTGACGTGACCTGGACAGAAGAAATGCCAAACGTATTAACAACTTACACACATAAGTGCCTCTCATCCAGCCCAACTAGCAGTTTTAGCTTGAGATTTTCACAGTCAGACGTTCGACTATAGACATATACACACACACGTCTATGTTTAATACGTGTTTATGCGTTTGATAAGCTGACCGAGCTCGGTTTAAGAGGAGATGGAATGACAACAGGGACGGCCAATCACATGTAAGCTGGTGAGAACCCGGCAGCCAATCAGGAAGCGATATTTAGGTTAGAGGTGGGATTTCTAGCAGAGATGGACATTTAACCCTTTGTGTGCCATGATCATTGACTAAACAGCGGTTGGATATGTGGTACGAACGCCCTTGATTGGTGGGGACAATTCACTAATCCCTGGATACTGGTGGGGACATGTCCCCTCCGTCCATGCTAATTCTACGCCCTTGTCGGATCTTATGCATGACATCTTTCAATCTCCAATGTTGCCATTGTTCAGCAATGTGATTTTTTCCTAAATCCTAAAATGCAACACAATGAAAACTTCTGTAAACTATTGGAGTCCGACTCCACGTGCATGCTGTGATAATGGCTGGTATATGACGTTCTGCAGGGGGAGTTTCACAAAGGGTAGGAGGGCTTAGAGAGGCACAGGCGAATATTAAGGTGTCAAATACAGAAGTGATGAGAAGGCAAATTTCTTTAAGGTGGATTTTGATATATACGGGATTTTAAGAATGATTTAGGGTAAAAATGTCATTTGAGTGTGCTATAGCAAGGTAGTGTGTGCCTGGAAGAAGCATAATTTCCCCCTTTAAGTTTGTGCTAAAACCTTTTAGTGGAATGCTCTCTTTAGGTTAAAACTTTGCACTGCACATGAATTTGAATCGGACATTGCTAATGGCTCAGGTTTGACTACTGACGTCACTGTTCATTTTTGACGTCAGACTTCCTACCACTGTGGAGTATAGAATAAGCTCAGTCTATGCCACACCTCTGTAGGGGCTGCTTGCCTCCTCCACAGAACCTTCCTCTCTTTCTTCTCTTTCCTGTGGTGAAGAAGGTAGAGAAAAATTCTTCAACCTCAAAATTTCCCCCCCAAGGGGCAATGGAGCTTGTGTTGCTGTTGCTCTCAATTTTTCTGGCCGCCTATGTGCTGTTGCAGACGTGCTTCTGTCAACATGTCAAGCACAGTGCAGACCGTGCCCAGCCTTCTGCCTTGCTGGTTTGCCAGGCAACGCCTCATTTTGAGGCACTTTTCAAACAGGAAATGTAGGTAAACTAACACCCTTGTAGGGGGTGATTTGCTCTTTATAGGGTGCTTTAAGAAAATGTGCGAAAGTGCAAGAGGTATGAAATGATTGTACTGCACTGTATTGTACCAATCACTTGATTTCAGGAACATAAGAATGCTCTACATCAAAACCAAATCAGTGCATTCACTCCACATTACAGTTGTATAAGATCTTAAAAAAAATTAATGGCTCTTGCTGAATGATTTTGGGAAACCTTTGTTCATGTGTATATTGTGTCTCTCTATGTGTTTGTGTGTGTTTCTTGCCTTCTTAGAGTATTTACACGTATTGTGGCTTCTTTTGTCATCATCTAAAGCAGCAAAAACACTGGACAAGAGCACATCATTAAAACTACATGGACATGCTCGTGAGAATGTGAAGAAATTGTTTCCAGTAGGTTTCACTCATCTCACGTCAACCCAGCGTATGTTAAATTGTTTAATTAACTTTCCTGGGCTCAATACTTTTTAAAGAACTTCTAAGATGACAGCAGGACAAATTGTGGGCAAAAAATATCCCATGGAGCCAGATCAATGAAACTTAAATAGTCTCTGAAAGTCATTTAGATTCTATGTGGAGGTCACTCTGTGTTCAAATCACAAGAATCCAGATGGTCAGAATGCATGAGGATTATGTTGGACGGTTGACAGCCAGAGAGCATGGTTTGAGTTAGTGACCTGGAGAAGATGGGTCACAGCAGCCAGACATGGAACTGGTTTCCGGGAGTAGTTAATGCTGATGACAGATCATGGAAGGTTCTTGAAGCAGAATATGAGTAGGAGCAGAGAAGCTTAACTTTCAGGTCCTAGATGTCTTGCAGCCATCTCTTTCTAAGGCTGACTCATTACAAATGGGATCCTGGGCCCTCATTTCTCAAGTAAATTTACGAAAACATCTGTGCTTATTTCGTGCATAGGAAAATTTCTACTCTGCTATTTACAATCTTGTACATGTGCATAAAAATGTTACTAAATAAAAGAACAGCGCTGACCATACGTACGCAAAGAATCTAGTGGTAGAACAGGGGAACTGCTACACTAAAACAGTTTTACTGTGACGGAAAATTTATCTCACCTTGTTTATCACCTCTGCCAAGGAGCTCATGTTGGTGTTTGTCTTTATTTTAGCAAAATAACAAAATAAATTATGTATGGATTTAAAATTACACTTTCAGGAAATGTAAGAAATTTTACAAATAAATAATTTATTAAATTTTCGAGGTAATCATGCATGGTGTAGAGGGGTGGGGGGCAGGGCTGGACTGGGACAAAAAAAGGGCCCTGGCATTTTTGCTCAGACCACAATCGGTCGGACACAACCACCAACCAGTACACTATCCTTGCGGTCCCTGTAGATATGCATATCTACTGTTCCGCTCCCAAAAACCCCATACAGAGCTGAGAACTACTGAAAGTGCCATGGACCAGTGTACTCACACTCTCTTGACAGACTCCCAGTCCCTGGTGATCAAAGTTGGCAGTGGAGCAGGGCCTACGCAAAGTGAGTAGAGTAGAGTAGAGTAGAGTAGAGTAGAGTAGAGTAGAGATACTGCCACAAACTAAGAGAGTCAGCCAGTGGACAAAACTAAAGTCTGGATGTTGAAAAAATGTACACAAGTGTGATTTAAAAAAAAAAAGTATTTAAATGTTTAGTTTGATATACAAATGTTTACATGCATTTGTTTACTGATTGATTATTTGCTCATTGCCTATGTAATGGCCAATGCTTTGGCAATACTATACAAGTCATGCCAATAAAGCTAATTTAGAGAGAGAGAGAGACAGAGAGACAGAGAGAGACCAGAATGAAAATGTATTGAGTAAAATGATCACCATACAAGTATATTTAATACATAACAGTTTAGAGAGATTGTTGCACATATTTTATACTTACTTAGTGAAAATCGCTGCATGGTCCTCCGAACATCCTCAAAAACAATGAACTACAAATGTGAGGTCATCCTGTGAGAGAGAGAGAGAGAAAAGAATGAAAACTGATTGAGAAAAAAAACTGACTGAGAGAGAAAGAGAGAGTAAATAAGTCAAATTTTCAGTCTACAATATTATTCATATTTTTATAATAATAACAATAATCTCACCTTACAATAACAGCAGTTTCCTCAGTAGCTTGCTCTTATCTGCAACTCTGTCTATTACAGTGTCGGTGTCCAAGGCCACAAGGATGTCCTTTTCAGTGGCCATCAACATGAAGGCTTCCAATTTGCTCGCAGACAGGCTCCTCAGTCTTGCTATATTTAAGGGTTGAAAATCATCGTTCGCAGGCCACCTGAGTTATTGAAAATGTCAGCAAAAACTTGTACGCTAGTCCAAGCAGGGGATAAGCATCTGTAAGCATGTTGAATCTCTGCAGAATCTGATAGCGGCATAGTGGGCAGTCTTTGCAGGAGGTACAGCTTTTGTTGATGATTTCCATGTCCTCTTCCTTTCCATCCGCTCCATCCTCCACTGTCCTAGTCACATATTCATCCAGTGGTGACACTTTCCCCCTGTCCCACTGCTCGGCTAAGCTTTTCAGCTCATACTGCAGGTTGTCAACAGTTGCACTGCTATCAAATTTAACCAGGCACTCTGAGTGGTCTTCAAGTGCAGATTAAGGGAGAGCTTGGTTTCAGATCAGGGAGAAGTTTTTGGATGACAAATCTGCATAAAGAGTGCCATGTGTCAGAAATCTTTGGTGGATGGCCTCAATAGCTGTATCAACAATTTGGTTATGAACCTTTACCTCGTAGGCTATCTCAGCATAAATTATGGTGTCATCCTGAGACATCTCTCCCGGCATAGCTTTCTTCTTCTTTCTTCTTTCTTCTGCAGTGCAGCCTCTACTTCAATGTCGTTCTCCTCATCTTGCTCCTCAAGTTTCTCATTTGCCCATTTCACAAAGTCATCAGCAGCAGCCTTGACAGCCTGGAAATCTTTCACCATCTTTTTTAGGGCATCTTGTAGGGCATATGACCATCCTATGGGCAGAGAGGATGTCCATCCCTTCCGTCTGCAAGTACTTTGACAATGGTGATGTATGCTCAAATATTCTAAGGAATAATTGAGCTGTCAGAATTGTCTCATACCTGAGCAGGCCCTTTTTGAATCCTCTGGCTTTGGTTCGTACATTTCCTTTCACAGTCTTCAGTTCCTGTATGGCTGTGAGCGTGGACAACACATCAATGTACAAACTGTCTTGAGGCTTTCCAAAAGATCCAAATATTTTGTTTAGAGCATCGTGCTTAGCCCACCAACGTGTCTCTCCAATCGGAGCAATGCGTCGGTGTCTCTTGTCATGGCTCTCCTTCTCCCAAATGTTTACTCTCTTATACGACTCCCTGATAAACACTGCTGTGTAATTAAGGAGATCAAAGAGTGATCCACTCTCTATCACAATTTGAGTGGTATCAGACAGGACGAGATTCAAGACATGTGAATAGCACCATACGTGTACATGGTTGGGGGACTATGATGCCAGCAGTGCAGAGAAGCCTCTGTATTGCCCTTGCATATTAGAAGCTCCATCTGTTGCATTTCTAATGCATAGACTTGAGTCCAGTCTGGCAGTCAGATCTCAGATAAGTAATGGAAATTGGATAGAGAAAATGAATCAAAAGGGAACTGAACAAGGCTTGATGGTCTACATATTTATTTTTAGTGCACATGGAATGAACACATACATGTACTGTGGTATTGCATGACTATATCTGTGCACATAGCAAAAATAAGTGCGACAGTCTTGGGGACATTTGTATTCAATTTGGCTGTGTGGGAAGGGGACCCAATCTTAGAGGCTTGTCATCGCTAAGCGAGGACCACTAAGCCCTTCTCAGCACCCTCCTCTATAATGGCTTCCAGTCTCTCATAAAAACACAGAACTGTGGGAAACGAGGACAGGCCAACGGCCAAAAGAACGTCTGCAAATAGGCCAGCTGCCTGTACTTGCTGGAGAAGGTTTAGGGGGGTTTAAAGATGGTCATAGTCTCTTACCATGGCAACACGTCCTCTGAATCGTGTTGGCTCACTACGTCTAGATATTTACAAGGATTAGATTAACAGAAATCGGTCAAATTTTTCTGCAGCTCTGACAGTAAGACGTCCTCAAATAGCTGCCAAGAGAAAATTCCAATTTTTACAAGAGCTTTCTCACATTCGTGTGACATATTTTTCTCATTATTACAAGGCACTATTTTCCATCCACAGCAAGCTCTGGCCAGAACTGAGTCACTGACAATCACTGATACAATACATATACACAGCAAGATTATGCATGGATTTCCAACGAAAATAAAACTGTCTTGTCATGTGATTGCATTGGAAATCTGTGTCTTATTGGAAAAAATTCAAGATTTTCATTTTTTATATCTCCAAAGAAACACAAGTGTCCAAACACAAGTAAGCAATTTGAAGGAGGATCAGATTTAACATGCCAGACACAAACTCTGCATTAGTTTGATAAGAAAATAGGCAATACATTTTTTTATATGGATAAATGGAAAAACCGAAATATGTTTCAATTTAAGACTAAACAAGTTGGGGAGTGAAATGAATGTATAATACAGTGTGCCTTGCTACATTTTTATACTCCATAGTGTTTTCTTCATATTGTCAAATTGATACCACAAATGTCATTGTTTTTTATGGGATTTTATTTGACAGAACATCACAAAGTGGTGCATGATTGTAAATTATGCAAGTGGAGTGAAAAGGATACATGATCTTCAACTGTGATGGGTGTCTTTAGACGTTTGCCACATACAAACTTTTGTATGCAGGCCAAAAAAGTTACGTTTAGGTCTCATTGACCTGAACTCTGTAACTCTTTTAGAGTTACAACACGCCTCTTGCTTAGTAATCGGAATATTGTGCTTCTCACTTAGGTGGACAACCATATTCTGAATAGCACAAGATCTTCAAAACTTGCAAAAAATATTTTATTCTACAGCTCCATTAAGAGGCAAATTAATCATAGTTTTACCAACTGTCAGTGAGCGGTTAATTCTTCTTATGAAACTTACTATCTTTATAGCTTTGGAAGATGCATCAAGGAAATTGTCATGCCAAAGCAATTATTAAAACCATGTTATAGCACTATACAATCCATAGTAAACTAATAGTAAGCCCTGTGAATGTTGGAAACAACCAGTGGACTATCCTAACTGCCTGAACTCAAACTTGATCATGGCTGAATCCTATGCAAATGATAGAAGTTTGTGGCACTGACATTTCAGATGTTTATACATATTTATAGTAATGAACAACAAACATTTCTTACATTTAAAGGCTCTATGTAAAGATGCCCTCTCCCTTTAAGTCCAGTAACTGGTTGTGTGAATTTTGGTGCCACAAATAGAGAAAATGTGGAACAGGGTGAACCTTCCCAGGACCAGCTGGCCTACAAAAATTACTGCAAGAGCTCATTGACGTATCATCCATTAGTTCAAAAAAGCACCCACACCAAAATCTAAACACAGCAGGCCTCATTTGGCCTCAGTTAAAATCAGTCCTCATGATTCAACAGCAACAATGAAGCTTTTAAAAAAAACTCTCATACTTGAGAGAATTCTAATGGGAAAACCAATACCACCACTACCACCAACTAAAAAATAACAACAAAAAACACAAGGACCCATCCTACTTTCTTTATTTTTGTAAAATATCTTGTGAAGTGTTGAGACAAAAGTGTACGTTTTGGAAGGTGTGTGTCCTGTTACATTTGGGTGTCCATAATCTAAGTGTCTTATCCTACAGGCCATCTCTAAATCCTCTTATCAGTACCTGAAACAATTCATGCCATATATTTCATCTTAATCATTTCTCTAATATATGTTCTCTCTAGGGATGCAACAATACAATTTTTTCATACCAATATGAACCGATACTTGGATCTGAGTACTTGCCCATACCGAAACCAATTCAGATATTTCTACTACACAAAAAATGCAATGAATTGGAAGACATTTTATTTTCTTCACTACTTGTTACAACAAATGATAGTGAATTAGATAAAACATACAATATTAATGACAATGACCACAGAACTGAAATATCAAATGAAAGGTAACTATTTTCTGGGAAATTATTGCAGAGTTTCCACATTTTAAGTATCAGTTCAATGTATTTATTAACTAACCGACACTGATAAGAGTACATTAGAAAAGCATCGGTATAATCCTAGTTGTTTCCCTTCTAGAACTACAATAGATTTTGGTCAATTTTCATTGTGCAATAAAACTCTTACGTTTTTAACTGATTTCTTTGTGTTTCTCTTGTGCAGTACTTGATTGTTTTGAGTCCTTAAATGTAGTACGTTGGACTTCCCGTAGATAGATGACGATATGCACCGCTACACATTAGCCTTATAGCTGTTACCTTCCAGCTGCACTCAAGCAGTAAACAGAGGCTGGTGGGAGTAAAGCAGAAGGGGGTAAAAGCAGGATATTCACAATCACAATGCATCATCTCATCATCAGTCCAAACATGCACTGGTCGGCCGCTTACGTTTGTCTTAGCCACCATATTCTTCCTTTACTACTACTATATTGTTGCTTAGCCGCACTTACCCGTCTTCTAACTTCCCGTGGGGCTGTGCAAGTACAGGCAGGGGCGGGAGGCTTGGTTGCAGAGAAGTGCAAGAGAAGTGCTTCTGAAACTCCAGTTCCGTTCGATTCAAGCCGGACTAAGGTGTATACATGTATTTGAAAAGCCTGATTTTAGTCCGATTAACATGATAATTCCACTTTCTTTTGGTGCATGTAAATGCACAATAATAATAATAATAATAAACAAAGATTTAATACAAAATACAGTAGTAAAGAACCATCTGTGCATGTATCTCTCTGCTATGCATCTGTTAATGTGACTGCATGTATTTCACACTTGAGTCATGTTTATAATGAATATATATTTATATATATATATATATATATATATATATATATATATAAGTGTATATATATATAATAAAAACTCAAAAGGCTGCTTTCCGGAGCTATGAAAAAAAGCCTTACAGGTGTTGCTGAGGATCCAACAAATAGACAGTGACCAGTATTTCAGAGAATCACTGTCTTGATATTGTTTAAAATAGAAGGGTTAAGTGATTTCGGCAGGTTCTGCAGTTCAGACCTTTCTGCATTTCGCTGCAAAAGATTGTACCATCCCCACATCTCCAGCCAAGAAAATCTGTGGTCTGCAACACATACAGTTTAATGGTGGGAGAGTATGTTAAAAAACATGACTCCCAAATAAGTGATTGATTTAATCTATGCTGAAGACTGTGCTGTGTGTGGGTGTATGTTTGGTGTCATGTTCTCTGCTGTGCTTTGTAATAAAAACATGTTTGATACATTACTTAATATGGACCCCTCACTCTTGTGTGTGTGGCAGACACTGATCAGAACTGTCAAATAACATCATCGTGGTGGTTGCCAACAGGACTTTTCTATTTGTGTGTGTATGTGGATGGTGGGGATATTATGGCGTCAGTGTAGCACAGAAAAATAGAAAGTTATGAGTTATGAGATGGGTTATCATGAGATTTTTTGTGTGCTTGTGTGTAGCGCATTCTTTAAAGACCCATTCCGTAACTTTTGCACCAAAAAAAACACTTTCTTTGTAAAGTTTATAATAAACAAAGCCACAGTTTTTAGACTTGAGCCATGGCAGATCCACCAAAGATATCAAAGAAGAGACTGTCAGAAGAAGTGAGAAAAAGGAACTGTTCCAAAGCTGAAAGCTGTGAGAACTTCACCACTGGAGAAAACTTAATAACCTCTGATTCATACCGGGCGAACGGATGCGGCTGATGTTAGCCGTAGAGCTGGACGCTGAGCTGAGCCAGCTTCTCAACCTCAAGAAGACTCCATCAGAAGAAGCGAAGAAAATAGCTGGTAGTCTTGTAAAACCATCAGTACACTTCTCTGTCTCGTTCTCTGCCTGTGGCGGCATTGCAGCATAGAATGGGCACCGTCAATGCTAAATATAGATTAGCTCGAGTAATTTCGTGTGATCCTGCCTCGACAGGTGCACCTGCGGCCATTGCACATCATTGTTCACAACAGAAAATGTGTGTTGTAGAGAGATGCCCAAAGTATAAATAAAGTATCCAAGCATGATTAGAAAATCATTCAGGAATGTGCAAAAAAACTTTTTACACCATCACAATTATTTAATTAAAAATGAACTGATTTTGTTTTCCATTTACTGATACAGGTTATTCCCTCCGTCATAGGTAATGAGCAAATGTCAGCAAGTAGGGATAACCACCTGCATAACGGAGCACCCAGGTTTTTGAGCCAATTGTACTGCAGGCAGTTCATGGCTCCTCGCCACGGAGGTGTGGGCAAGACCGCACGTCCTATATACCCCACCACGGCCGTACTGCTGTCATCACTAATCAAAGCCTACATCAGAAAGCCAAGTTGAGACGTTAGCAATGCAAGATTCCAAATCTAGTGAATTCCAGTGCAGTGTAATTGTTTAACCCCTTGGGGCACTAAACTAACGGTTTTTGGTACAAAATTAATATTTTCACAAAAATTTACTAAAATACATAAAATAATTAGCAGACATGTAGATAGTGGTGTTATAGATTTATTTATACAGTTTATCAACAAAAAAGTTGATTGTGGGGTGAGTTGCACTTTAATTATGTTTAATTTTCTAAACTGTAAGATAATTAAAAATATATTTTTACAGACCCAAAAATGTAAATATGATTTTTTTTTATTATTTTTTTTTATTATTCAAGATTTCAAATACAATGGTAAGACTAATGAGACGACAGAAGACAGGTGTAAGTAATTAGGTCACATATATACACATTATTTTCATTATTTTTAATCATGTTTTTTTTCTGTATTTGTTTTTCTAAAATTTGAATAGTTCAAACTGAAAGAAAGGACTGTGCAAGATAATGACAGGCATGTGCCAAAGAAACCTGCATACTAAGGTTTTCATTTAAGGGTGGGAACACTTATACAACCATGTTATTTCACATTACTATTCAGCAACAACTTGTTTGAAGAACTTCAGTCAGGCTTTAGAGCTCAAAATAGCACTGAAACAGCACTGGTAAAAGTTACTAATGATATTCTCATGGCCTCAGATAGTGGACCTGTGACCTGAAACCTTGTTGGATCTCAGTGCTGCTTTTGACACAGTCGATCATAATATTCTCTTAGAAAGGCTTGAATATGATGCAGGGATCAAGGGAATAGCACTAGGCTGGTTTAAATCATATCTGTCTGAGAGATTCCAGTTTCTTCATGTTAACAATAAACCTTCATACTAAAGGGTTACGTGTGGAGTACCACAGGGCTTTGTGCTTGGACCGATTCTCTTTATTATATATACAGGTGCTGGCTAGTAAATTAGAATATCATCAAAAAGTTGAATTATTTCAATAATTCCATTCAAAACGTGAAACTTGTACATTATATTCATGCAATGCACACAGACCAATGTATTTCCAATGTTTATTTCTTTTAATTTTGATATTTATAAGTGACATATAATGAAAACTCCAAATTTGGTATCTCAAAAAATTAGAATATTTTAAAGGCCAATGAAGAAAAATGTTTTTTTTTTAAATTTTGGCCAATTGAAAAGAATGAACATGAAAAGAATGTGCATGTATAGCTCTCAATACTTATTCGGGGCTCCTTTTGCCTCCATCACTGCAGTAATGCGGCGTGGCATGGACTCGATCAGTCTGTGGCACTGCTCAGGTGTTATGAGAGCCCAGGTTGCTCTGATAGTCGTCTTCAGCTCCTCTGCATTGTTGGTTCTAGCATATTGCATCTTCCGCTTCACAATACCCCATAGATTTTCTATGGGGTTAAGGTCAGGCGAGTTTGCTGGCCAATCAAGGACAGGGATACCATGGTCCTTGAACCAGGTAATGGTGGTTTTGGCACTGTGTGCAGGTGCCAAGTCCTGTTGAAAAGTGAAGTCTGCATCCCCATAAAGTTGGTCAGCAGCAGGAAGCATGAAGTGCTCTAAAACTTCCTGGTAGACGGCTGCATTGACCTTGGACCTCAGGAAACAGAGTGGGTCAACACCGGCAGATGACATGGCACCCCACACCATCACTGACGGTGGAAACTTTACACTGGACCTCATCCAACGTGGATTCTGTGCTTCTCCGCTCTTCCTCCAGACTCTGGGTCCTTGATTTCCAAAGGAAATGCAAAAATTGCTTTCATCAGAAAACATAACTTTGGACCACTCAGCAGCAGTCCAGTCCTTTTTGTCCTTGGCCCAGGCGAGACGCTTCTTACGCTGTTTCTTGTTCAAGAGTGGCTTGACACATGGAATGCGACAGCTGAATCCCATGTCTTTCATGAGTCTCTTCGTGGTAGTTCTTGAAGCGCTGACTCCAGCTGCAGTCCACTCTTTGTGGATCTTCCCCACATTTTTGAATGGGTTTGTCGTCACAATTCTCTGCAGGGTGCGGTTATCCCTAGAGCTTGTACACTTTTTTCTACCACATTTTTTCCGTCCCTTCGCCTGTCTGTTAATGTGCTTGGACACAGAGCTCTGCGAACAGCCAGCTTCTTTAGCAATCACCTTTTGTGTCTTGCCCCCCTTGTACAAGGTGTCAATGGTCGTCTTTTGGACAGCTGTTAAGTCAGAAGTCTTCCCCATGATTGTGGAGCCTTCAGAACAAGACTGAGGGACCTTTTAAAGGCCTTCGCAGGTGTTTTGAGTTAATCAGCTGATTAGAGTGGCACCAGGTGTCTTCTATATTGAGCTTTTTCAGAATATTCTAATTTTCTGAGATACTGAATTTGGTGTTTTCATTAGCTGTCAGTTGTAATAATAAAAATGAAAATTAATAAACACTTGAAATATATCACTATGTGTGGAAGGAAAGTATACAGTATAGAAGTTTCACGTTTTGAATGGAATTACTGAAATAATTCAACTTTTAGATGATATTCTAATTTACTGGCCAGCACCTGTATGCTTCCAATTGGTAAAACAATTAGACTGTATAGTATGAATTTCGACAGATGAACATAGAATGAGGCGGAGGACTATGGAGAATTTTAATTTTTATACAAGATGGCTGAGACGGCTCCATATGAGGTAGTTTGCAATGAGAAGGACCGCCTGAATACAGCTTCCAGCACAGATGGCCTCCTTATACAGACGTTGAGCAAGGTATGTGTAAGGTCCATCATGTAGCACTCCACCATTAGTGGTTGTTTAGTTTGTATTTATCCAGGACGCCCTGTACAATAGTCCACTTCCTGCATTTAGTGCAGCCCCGGTCCCTTTACCATTGAAGAAGTAATAATACATATATATATATATATATATATATATATAATATTATATATATATATATTATATATATATATATATATATATATATTAGGCCCAGGACTTTAACGCGTTAATTAAGATAAATTAATTACACAAAAATAATGCGTTAAATTTTTTAACGCATTTTAATAGCACCTATTTATGCATTTATATTTATATATTGGCCCTACATATATATATAAAATAAAATTGTTGTGAACCTTTGATCAGGGAGAACTCAGTGTTTCTAGCTGGGTATGTCATATCTTGCTTCCACATTTACTGTCACAGAGCACAGCTGCAGAATTTCAACCTTTGGGTGTTTCTCAGAACATCTCTGTGAACATCTCTGTGATGATAAATGTAGGGTCAATATATATATGTTATTAGGGCCATGTAGTAAAATAAAATTGTTGTGAACCTATGATCAGGGTGAACTCACTGTGTCTAGCTGGGTATGTGATATCTTGCTCCCACAGTTACTGTTACAGAGCACAGCTGCAGAATTTTATCCTTTGGGTGTTTCTCAGAACATCTCTGTGATGTATTGTATTCTTAATCCCATATTATTATATAGTGTATTCAATTATAATTAATATGTATGTGTGCTCATAAAGGAGAACAATGCTAAGTATATTTGCCACAGTGTGAGAATTAAGGAACCAGATTAAAACTGAGTTTGATAGCAAGTCATATGGTGTGGGAGACAGAGCAGGTGTCTGACAGACAAAGGAACTGTATGAAGTGTGATGTGAACCAGGATGATATCTATGCTTGGATGCAGGCCCTCCTTGAATGCTTATCTAAAGGTGCGTCAGCAACAGGCTGTAACTATCGTGTGTGTGAGAACCTGTCTCCTAAATAAAAGACTTTAGTCCACTCTGGTTGGCATGCATTCTGAAGAGGTTACTCTTGGGTGCATCCATCTGCAGATGTTGGGATTTTTGGCCAAATCAATATATCAGTGTGCTCTCCGACAGAAATAATGAATACGCTGGAAAAAGTGGACTTCAAACGGTCACAGTATATGCCATATTTAGGCACCTGTTCCCTTAAGGAGCAGGTTTCAACTAGAAATGACCAAAGTCAGGAATTTTACAACACCATTCACACATGCAATCAAACTGAACCAGAGTTTGTTTCAATCGAATCGAGACCAACATTCTTAGGTGGAATAGAGTTCGTTTGTTTGGCCCAAATCAGTTTGATTGCCCTTTCACACCTTCCCAAACAAACCGGACTTTCTAGGCAAACAAACTAGAGTTTGTTTCAAGCTGACTAAACAGGGCTTCTTTGAATACACCCTAAATTGGAGACTATCACTTCAAAGCTCATACCTATAAGGCTCTCTGCTACTAATGAGTTGTCCAGTTCATTCCATGCCTTAATAATGTCAACCTCAAGGACTTTGTCTGATATGGTATCAGATTCAGGTCTCTGAAAATTCCCCACTAAAAATAGAGTTATTCATGTATTCAAAACAGAAATCTTTAAGCAAGTATAAATTATACACTTTAGACTATCATCTTTGAAGAAAGATTGTATAGCACTATTTGAATAATTCAATTTGGATCTTTGCTTGTTTTATAGCCTTTGTACATTTACATATTTGCCAATATTTTATTTAGTTTCTCATTGTATTATCATTGTATTAATAGGAACTTTAAAAAAGGTTATTACATAGAATATCAAAGGCCAATTTCCAGGTGCCATCCGCTATTTCTACAGGTGGGTGGTATTCACACTGGTACCATGAAAACAGAGCTAATATCTGTGAGTGACAAAAAATGGTGAAAAGCTCTACTTGTTTAGTGATGGTAGGATTACAGTTGTTGCTGCAGACAGTTGGAGTGCTGTGTGGGACGTCCGTTGCTGTTGGAGGATTCTCTGCTGTTGGCTTGCGGCTGGTGGTGTTGTTCCCGCCCAAGAACAGTTTGTCACAAGCAGTCACTGAAAGGCTTGGTTATCAGAATAGTTTTTGGTTCATTTCAGTTTCTACTTTCTTTGCGTTTTATTTTATCCATCTTCCTCCGCTTATCCGGGGTCGGTTCGCGAAGGCAGTAGCTTCAGCAGGGAGACCCAGACCTCCCTCTCCCCGGCCACTTGGGCCAGCTCCTCAGGAGGAATCCCTTTCCCAGG
Organism: Apricaphanius iberus; assembly: GCA_028564705.1. NCBI lineage: Eukaryota > Metazoa > Chordata > Actinopteri > Cyprinodontiformes > Aphaniidae > Apricaphanius > Apricaphanius iberus. The sequence continues at coordinate 99,242 of JAPXFQ010002158.1, forward strand.
CCAGCCGGGAGACATAGCCCCTCCAGCAGGTCCTGGGTATCTAGATTTATTGCTGTTTCAATTTTATTTTTGAAAAAAAATCTTTCAATGGATGCTAAAGCAACTTTAGCGGGGGACGCTGGAAAGAGACCTAAAATTCTCACCAATGACCAGATCTGTGAGTTTATCACAACTAGGGTAGAAAAATTCCGGAGCTCGAGAGACTACCTTCTGTTTAATAAGCACAACAGAGAACAAGATGTAGCTGTACCTGAAATCCACATCTCTCCAAATAAAATCATCATGATGAAAAAACAGAGTGAAACAGGGAACAGCCAAAACCTGTCTCTGAGGAGGACAGCGGAGACAAATGGGAGGTGTGGTCGTGATGCAAAGTCCACCGGAACGCAACGTTAAAGACGGTGCATAAATCTAAAATACTGCTAAAAAATATTTGGTTTCTAAAATAGAACTAAGTAGACTAAGAATAAAAAATCAAGCTGCATTGTTAAAGGGCAATTGAAACAGAAAGATTTCTTGTTGAAACAAATAATGGCTAAATTGCTGAAAAGACCACTTAAAACATCTTTATAAATTATTGTTACTATTAATATTATAAATTAAATGACTCACATGTGTAGTCAGGAAATGGAGCATTGTGATAGGAGGAAAGAGAAGCCGCTTCATGCATGGATGAGGAAACGTTGCGTAAATTCCCTTTTCTGTAGGAGTAACAGTGAGTGTGATAGAAGGAAACAGTAAGTGTCTAAAGATGGTTAAGTGGAAAGTGATAGAAGGAATGAGTGTCAAAAAAGATAGCTAAATGGAATAACCGCTGTATAATGGGTCAGGATTCAGCATTTATGCCAGAAAGATGATGAGAATTCTATTTTTTTAAGGAGAGCGGGACAGATGCAACAGAGGTTAGACAAGAAAGAGATAGAAGAGAGGAGGAAAGGCGGAGAAAGCAGAAGGAGGGACAGAGACTAAAAGAAAAAGCAGCAGAAAGACTACAGGAAGTGTTAAATAAAGCTAAACAAGCAGAGAAGAATTAGAGTCAGACATAACAGCACTTATACAACGTTTACCATTCCTGTCAGAGAGAGCAAACCTGTAAATTAGCATATCTTGACCATAACTAATACTGAAGAAGTGATGGTGCAGTATTTATTATAATATGTGTTAGAGGAGACACCCGTAACCCAAAATGTAACTGAATGATTAAACAAAGGCCAGCAGAACATGGTTCAGGGACATTCTTATATAGACTGCCCACTGAGGAGCAGTCTAAATGGGAAAGACATTTAATACAGCACTCGCAGAAGGAGACTGATGAATATAGAAAATAAGTTTTCTTATATTTTTTAATAAAAAATGCGAACAGCTCTTTTGAAAATACAGCGGGCCATCTTAAAGAACACCTCCTCGTGCTGAACTTTCAAGGAAAAAGGTGTATGAACTCACTTATGTGGTGCATAACATCGACAATTTCTGCTGAAAATGTGACATGCCACAGGCTGCTGATATTTTCTGGGGACCACTTCTGTTGAATTACCAGCAATTGCTTCTGCTTTTTTGATCGCATGGTGGCCCTGGTTGCTGGAATTCCGACCCTTTTTGCTTCCTCCCAGATCCTCTCCACGTAACACTGTTGTATGAGAGAAGTGACCCCACCCTCTACCAGGAACAATTTGAAAGTCAGGTGGCAGGAAGGACCTAGCCTGTAGCATCAGGTCCCTGTTTGGTGGGTGAGGGGGGCGTTGTATTGCTAGCAAATATAACCCCTGAGCAATAGGGGGGAGGAAGCGGTTCTTCACATTTCATTATTATTACATCCAAAACATTAGGCTAAGATCTGGGGTAATGTCTAAAAACAAAAAAAAACAAAAAACAGGCTTAACTGTAACAGACTGGACAGGACCTCAAATACCATCCTCATTTTATTCCCCATCCACAAGGATGTATAAAATTGAGACTAATCTCATAGATGAAACAGTAGTGGAACATTTATACCTGTCCAGCAGCATGGCATTAGAAAAAAAAGAAAAAATGTAGGGGACTCCCTGATGCACTGTGATCCTCTGATCCAATTGCTGTTGGTTTTGTGCAGACTAAGCCTATCACTTTTGAGCTTTAAAATGATGACCCTATCTGGCGCTTTCAGTGTTACATGAACCTGAGGCTGAATCATTGATAGCTGAGATCATTGAAGGCTTATCACAAGTGGCCCTCTTCGGTATGTTCTTTCTGAGTGTCATGTTGACATCTTGATTAGAATTTTTGTAAAACTCAGATTGGTAGAGAATCGAATTACCTTCTGCTGACATGTTTCGGCGTTACACTTCCGCCTTCATCAGAGCTATCGTTGATCGTGTTGTTGCCTCCGTTTATGTGTGGGCAGCAGGGGACGGTGTCGCCCCCTGCTGCTTGCTTCTCCCCTGGCGATGATGCAGTCCCAGCTGTGATCTAATGTGTAGACTCCATCATCCCGGTTCATGGTGTTATGTGCACGTCTTCTTATTTCTATCGCTTCCTTAATCCATCTTCTGTATTTTTGTTGTTCTGTGTTGATGATCCTTGTGTTGTCCCAGTCCATGTTATGGTTTTCTCTTGTGCAATGGTCCGTTATGGCTGATTTTTTTATTGTACTTAATGCTTCTTGTTTTGTTGCTCTTGTGTATCTTCGTTTTGTTTCTTTCTCACATTCTTTCTGGTGTTCTATTTTTCGTGTGTTGAGTTGACGTCCAGTTTCTCCTATGTATGTTTTATTGCACAGTTTGCATGGGATTTCATAGACGACGCCACATTTTTCTTTTGATAGTATTTTGTCTTTTGGATGCACCAGTTTTTGTTTTAACGTGATGTGTGGTTTCGTTGGTGTGTTGATTTTGTGTTTTTTCATTACTGTTATTATTTTTTCTGTTATTCCTTTGTAGGGAAGAGTTATGACTGGTTTTGATTCTGGTTTCTCTGTGCTTTTCGTTCCTCTAGATGGTTTCCTGTTAGTATTGTTGTTTACTTTCAAACAACAATAAAAGAGGAAACAGATATATTAATTTCACATGATGTCATTTCACTCTTTACAAAAACTCCCATCCAAAAAACTATCGACATAGTAAAATACAGACTCAAACAAGACAGAACACTAAAAAAAAGAACAAATCTAGAAACAGAAGACATAATACAACTAATAAAACTGATAACAGACTCCGCCTACTTCACCTATAACGGACTCATCTACAAACAGCTAGAAGGTTTTGCAATGGGAAACCCACTATCAGCCACACTATGCGAATTTTTTATGGAAGACCTAGAACAAAAAGCCATATCGACACCCCCTTCAAACTGTAAAATAAAACTTTGGAAAAGATACGTAGATGACATACTAGAAATAATACCCAAAGGACACACAGCAGAACTAACACAACATTTAAACAACCTGGACGAAACGAAGAACATCAAGTTCACATACGAAGAAGAAAAAGACAACAGCATAACATTCATGGACATGAAAATAACCAGACAGTTGGACGGAACTCTAAAAATAAATACATATAGAAAACCAACACATACGGATCAATACCTACTATGGACATCAGAACACCCGACAATACATAAAATGTCGGTCATCAGAACCTTGTACAGCCGAGCCAATATGATAACGGAAGAACAAGACCGCCAAATAGAGGACCAACACATAAAACATGCACTCAAAAACTGTGGCTATCCAACTTGGGCATTGAAGAATGGAAAACAAAAAGTAAACAACAATACTAACAGGAAACCATCTAGAGGAACGAAAAGCACAGAGAAACCAGAATCAAAACCAGTCATAACTCTTCCCTACATTAAAGGAATAACAGAAAAAATAATAACAGTAATGAAAAAACACAAAATCAACACACCAACGAAACCACACATCACGTTAAAACAAAAACTGGTGCATCCAAAAGACAAAATACCATCAAAAGAAAAATGTGGCGTCGTCTATGAAATCCCATGCAAACTGTGCAATAAAACATACATAGGAGAAACTGGACGTCAACTCAACACACGAAAAATAGAACACCAGAAAGAATGTGAGAAAGAAACAAAACGAAGATACACAAGAGCAACAAAACAAGAAGCATTAAGTACAATAAAAAAATCAGCCATAACGGACCATTGCACAAGAGAAAACCATAACATGGACTGGGACAACACAAGGATCATCAACACAGAACAACAAAAATACAGAAGATGGATTAAGGAAGCGATAGAAATAAGAAGACGTGCACATAACACCATGAACCGGGATGATGGAGTCTACACATTAGATCACAGCTGGGACTGCATCATCGCCAGGGGAGAAGCAAGCAGCAGGGGGCGACACCGTCCCCTGCTGCCCACACATAAACGGAGGCAACAACACGATCAACGATAGCTCTGATGAAGGCGGAAGTGTAACGCCGAAACATGTCAGCAGAAGGTAATTCGATTCTCTACCAATCTGAGTTTTACAAAAATTCTAATCAACAAGTGGCCCTGTTGGAACCCTCAGATTCTACTTATAACATTCTTGTTCTATCTGTGGAGAAACAAGGTACGGGGAAATACAAAATGATACATGATCTTAAAGCGATAAATGGGGCTCTTCAAACTGACTTAGAGATATTGACTTGGCAAATACTTGTTGAGTTTACTTTTGCATCCCTCAGTTAGGGCTGTGTTTTTTTGTACTTATCAGGAACAGAAACTGTGATACACCAGAATACCGCAACGGTTTGCTCTTTCCCCAGGGATGTTTCATCAGGTGTTTAAACAATCTCTCAGCACAGTAGTTAGAATATATTAAAATGGAGTGAACATCTAATAACGTAACCACGAATCAGGAAATAATACCCTTTAACTTATTTACCATGCTCTAACATACAATCCTACCACCACGCATACTGACTGAGAAAGAAAGCTTAAGTAACCGGCAGAAACTTATCTGTAATTGGACAAAACATTCTGCAGGGGTACTCAAGACTCAGAAAAAAGAAAACAAACATTATATTACAATAACAAATCCTCATTAATAAGGGAAAATGGTATAGCGAATAATTAATACAGGTACTAACATTTTATGCTTACAATTCTTTTTCCAGATTAGGGTTCTTTAACCTTAATGACCCACCGGAAAGTTGAAGAAAAATTTTCGTTCAGGAAAAATTGTGACTTACATAGTAGCTCACTAGCAAGCAAAAAACAGATTGCCTAATGGATTGACACAGGACAGTACATGATTTAATTTTTTTGAAAAGTAGTAATGTATGGTTGCAGTAATTAAACATATTTAGAATTTGGATAGATTACAGATTGTGCAGTGAACATACACTTCAAAAAATAGTAAGTAGGTGTAAAATTTTTCAAAAAATTGTAGTTCAGATAAAGTATATATATATATATATATATATATATATATATATATATATATATATATATATATATATATATATATATATGTCAAACCTATGATGGGAACTGTTATATGTTGGCAAAGGCTGCGTGTTTGTTTGTTTTTCTCCTTCCTTTGTTTCCTCATGTTTTTCAGCAGAAGTCAAAGCAGGCAGGTGCCATTTTGGTGAGGAGGGCTCTTATTGGCCAATGATTGACTGCAGTGCACCAACCAGGACCATCAGCTGAATATATAATGAAGCTCATTTGAAGGGAGAGTGCGGCTGCTGAATAATTGGCTCACTTGTGTCGCTGCTGTGGAGCTTTGCTCTAAGTTTGAAGGTTTGTGGTGTGAGATTATTGACTAGGTAAGTTTGGGGTACCCTGTACATTTTTCACACGTAGGATTGTTTCTGTTAAATGCACTAGGTAAGAAGGTTGGTGCCACCCATGTAATGTTTTGAACATTTTGTTAGATAAGACTAGCAGGGAGTTTTTGTTTGTTGTTTTTATTTTAGACTAGGGGCCTGTACCATGAAGGTAGCTGAACAAACTCGGGGTTACAGGATTGGTTTTGAGTCGACAAAACCAAACCGATGCAATCAGGCTTTATTGGTACCATGACGCAGCTCATTAACTTTCTTTGTCAACTCAGGCTTTGATCCTTAAGCTATGATTAATCCACACGCGCGTGCACATAAAAGGGTGACGTCGACACTGAACAACCAATCGCGTTCGATATGCATAGAGCGAGAGCTGTATACATTTCAGTGGAGGAGCAAGAGATAATTCTTCAGAAATATGAAGACTATAGAAGTATTTTTCAAGCAGGCAGTAACACTGTATCTGCTGTCAAAGCAAGAGAACCATCTTGGAGGAAGATTGCTGATTGAGTTAATGCGGAGGCTAAACAATTAATGTACATTTATGTAGGCTAATCATATTAAGAATAAAATAAATGCTAAAATGAAAATGTATTTGTGTTGAGATATATATATTATATATTGTATATTTGTGTAGATGTATGTAAAATGTGAATGTATAGGCTATTACATTCTAAAAAAGATTGATATTCATGGATTTTTAGATGCAACCCCAACTCCAAACATTCTTGGCATCAGATCAAGACAAAATATACAAATATAATTCAAAGTGGTGAGTATTTACCATAACCTTTTATTATTTTTTTGAACATATAATCACAAACACTTTTTTGCAGCAAACAGAAAAAAATGTGAAATGAGGACAACTGGGGGAGGGCCACCTCCTCAAGATTACACTGTGGTGGAGGAGTTGGCTCTGAGCAACAATAATGGGCGGTCGATTATGGATGCGGTACAGTGGCATGGCTTCAACGAGTCACATTTGTTATGTGCGGCTCAAGAAGTTCACAAAGATAAGACATCCCTTCCGCGGAAAATCTGTATCTTTCATACAAGTAAGCATCAGGAAAGTCAAATGGATTTTGTCTGTCCCTAAAAACTCTTTCTCTACGAAGTGCTCGTCTAACAATTTGCACGGAGAAGTCCACAGGATTTGGGAGAAAAGGTGAAGCCATTGCAACAGAGAACAGATGCTGGGACTTAGTTATGTCACATATATGTTTCTTTGCTCACAGCTGATTGGTCAAACTTCAGTCTGAGATCTCGAAACCAGAACATAACCTGCCCCGGAGCAGGTTAGCCATGCAGCGTAAGATACCATGGCAACAAACACAGATTAAAAACGAGCTACTTTCATACTACCTAAAACCCAGGGTTGTCGGAAACTAAACTGAAACATAGCTGGCTAGCCACCTAATCCGGCTTCATGGTACAGGCCCCAGGTGATAGGCAGGCCCTGCTTTGTTTTATTTGTTTCTTTGATTTGGCACCGCCTAACTGTCCCTTTATCCTCATCCTAATGAAGTTTGATTTGATAACTAAATGTAGCAGCAAATGTGTAAATTAATACAGCTTTAAATTAATGTAGTGGCAAATGTGTATAGTTGTAAATAAATGCAGCAGCAAATTTGTAGATAAATATAGCTGTAAATTTAGCAACAAATGTCTAGATATAGCTGTAACTGTAGAAAAAGTGTAGATAAATATAACTATAAATGTAGCAAGTCTGTAGATATAGCTGTACATAAATTTAGCAAATGTTTAGATAAAATTAGCAGCAAATGTGTAGATAAATTTAGTTGCAAATAAATGTAGCAACAAATGTGGTGATAAATATAGCTATATATTGTAGTCAAACAAGGGACAAAAGATAATTTGTGACACTTTTTTGATTTTGGAATTTTTTTCTTTTAATACAAGGTTTCAAAAATTGCACGATGGTTTCTGTGATGCAAGAAACAATGGAATCTCACCACTATGAATATCAGTCTAGGGTCCAGACTGAACCTTTGCGGCGGGAACACGGTACAAACAGGGTGAGCTGAAACGAGTCAAGTATTGTAATATCCGACAATGATAACTAACAGATGGAAACTTGTAGCCACGCCATTTATAAGAATACAAAACAACTGCTTACCCTAATGACTTCTTTACTCCTTCGGCACTGCAGAGCTGCATTATGCTGTCAACTTGCTTTCTGAAGCCTTTGAAATCTCTGTTGCAAGATCATTGCTTGGTGAGGTCTTCTTGCTTGTCGTGCTAGGAGGTATCTCTTAAAAAGAACCACAAGCAAACAAAAAAGGAAAACCATACCATCCCATCCTCCACCATTGTAGATTTCTGCCGTCGCTTTCTTTCTACTTCCTGGTGGTTACAGATGACATCAACGATATTTCGTGCCACTTTACTCTGCTGAACCCGCCCATGTCTACACCCACAGCCTCGGTCTGACAACAGCTATATGAACACAACCCGACCCATGCGTAGTCGAGCGGAGTGGAGTCGGGTCGGCCGAGGTGATCTAAATGTGAATGCGCCAATAGTTAACTTATTCCTCCTATCAGGTGTTTTCCCACAAACCCTAAAAACAGCAGTTATCAAGCCAATACTAAAAAAGAAAAACATAAAAATCACATTAATGCAAAACTACAGGCCAATCTCTAATCTCCCATTTATCAGTAAAATTATTGAAAAAGCTGTGTTCCAACAATTAAAAAGTTTCCTAAAAAAGAACAACCGCTTTGATATTTATTAGAGTTGAGCAGGATACTCGGCTGAAACAAGTATCCGTTACGGACAAAGCACTTTTGCAGAGTACTAATATAGAGTATACGAGTCAAAATCTGTGCTCGGACTGAATAATAATGAATAATAATTCTCATTGGGTAGCTGTGTCTGCGTCCCAGAGCCACCATACTCCAGAATTTCTCCTGATATCTGATGGCTTTGCTTATAAACACTACCCGTTTCTTACGATTGGAAAATAAGAGGTTACACTTGCATTGCACCGGTTGGCGAAGTTTGCTTTGAATCCAAAAACCAAAAGTAAAATCATCATCGCAACTACACCCCCTTCCCAACACATCAGCCATAAACAGACACACTTAAAAGCTACAAAAACGGCGGGCTGAGCAAATGAGCCAGGAAACGCCATCACGGGAGCCATCTGCATCGGGAGCAGCAGATCAGCAGCAGCAGCCAAGGCACTGACCCAGGGCGCCCAGAGGAGGGAGGGTTGGTAACCCCACCTCCACCCAAGCACTACAAGGGGGGCACCTACGCAGCCACAGCCGACCGCCGCTTCCGATGCAGGGGGCCCCCAGAGAAGAAACACTGGGAGGAAGATTAAAATAAGTCAAGATATAAAGTGTATAAAATATAAAGTGTAAAACAATGATAAGATAGAATCAAGATAAAAATGCAAAGCAGATTAATAAATAAACTGTTACACTGCCACAGGAGCGCAGAGATCATATGGTAAAAGCATTTCTGAAATATAAGAAGGCCCAAGACCATTACGACACTTAAAAAACCATTAAAACAACCTTAAAATCGATCCTAAAATATACGGGGAGGCAATTCTGTGATTTTAAGACCAGAGTAATGTGCTCCCGCCTCCTAGTCCTTGTCAGGACACAAGCTGCTGAATTCTGTAAAAGCTGTAAACTTGATGTAGTCTTTTTGGGAAGTTCAGAAAGCAGGGCTTTACAGTAATCAAGTCTACTGGTGATAAAAGCTGCATTAGCGTCTCCGTATTGGACCGAGAGAGAATGGGCCGGACTCTGGCGATGTTCTTTAGGTGATAAAAACCTATTTTAGTAATATTTTTAATGTGGGGGATAAAAGTCAGCTCAGAGTCAAAAATCACGCCCAAGTTCTTCACTTGTAACGATGGATTAAAAGACAGTAATTTTAGTTTTGGTAAAGGTTTCTCTCTCTTAGCCTCAGGACCGATAACTAAAACCTCAGTTTTGTCCTGGTTGAGCTGAAGAAAGTTTTCTGCCATCCAGGATTTGATATCTAAAATGCAGTTAAAAAGTGCATCCACTGGCCGTGTGTCATCAGGAGACATGGACATGTACAACTGTGTATCATCAGCATAACTGTGAAAGTCCATGTCTTCTGATAACACTGCCAATAGGGAGCATATACAGGTTAAAAAGCACTGGGCCTATAACTGCACCCTGGGGCAGACCACATGTGATCTTATGGACCTTAGAGGAACAGGTATCTAAACTTACCATAAAAGTACTGTCTGTGAGGTAGGACGTGAACCATTTACGAACAGTACCAGAGAGGCCGAAATGTTTTAAACAGGTTAAAAGAATAGTGTGGTCTACTGTCTCAAAGGCAGCGCTTAGATCCAGTAGAACCAACACTGTCACCTTTTTAGCATGGTTGTTTAATCTAAAGTCTTTTAAAATCTTTAAAAGAGCCCTCTCTGTGCTGTGGTTCATCCTAAAACCCGACTGAAATGTCTCCAGGATATTATAAGCATTAATAAAATTTAAGTTGAATAAAAACAAGTTTTTCAAAAAATTTGGTTAAAAATTGTAACTTAGATACCGGTTGGTAATTGTTTAGATCATTAAAATCTAAATTGCTCTTCTTCAGCAGGGGCCTGTCTGAAGGGAGCAATTCATAAAATTCAAAATCTTGTCTTTAAAAGAACCATATTATTGCTTAAATAACCGGGTGGGAATTGGGTCCAAAGTGATTGTGGTGTGGTGATTGAGGAGTTATATTTATCTCCAAAGTTGATGCTAAATTTATCTCCACATGTAGTTAATGTAAATGAAACTGTAAATAAGTAAATGTAGCTGTAAATAAATGATATACCCTGCACACCTGAAAACTACCAATATAAAAGTTTATGTTCTTGCATGCAGCTCTTTTTCTTGATCATAAGAATGTCTCCCACATCATCCATAATTTGAAAACAGACTGACCAATCATATTTTTTGCACAACAGCTCTACACCGAGGTTTACAAGCATCCATGACAAACTGGTTGTACTACACACTTTTATTAAGAAATTACATACAACAATTACATTGCTCAACTATAAAGCCCACTGCTGGATAAGGAACATCGGTCCAGGTGATGCTCAAAGTGACCGAGTGTCCTCCATGCAGTCTCTTCTCTGTCTTCTCAGACCCCCAGATGGTTGTGGCAGATGACCGCTTGTACTGAGTCAGGTTCTGCCGGAGGTTTCTTCCTGTTAAAGGGGAGTTTTTCCTCTCCACTTCCAATACATGCTTGCTCAGGATGAGGGATTGCTGAGAAATAGCTGTGGTTGGAGTCTGCATGATCCGGGCACAACTGCACGTTGATGACTCATCGCAATCTACTGGGATTCCTTATGTTAGGGAAAAATAATAATGTTGTTTTATTATTTTCTTAGGGTGTATTTCTTTATCACATAGTTTAAATGTACTTTTTAAATGTCATTTGGTTTCAAGCATATGTCCCTTTCTATACACACTGTTCTTTTAAGTTTGACCAAATAAAGAGAGACTGCAGTGGGAGGGCCCCTTGAGACCAGGTGACAGAGCTGTGTGATCAGGACACAGAGCTGGGAGGCCGTCTGAGAAGCTGAGAGGAGAACAGACAAACGGTCAACCAGAGTATCTTCCTGGTCTCCCTCTGCAGAACTTTACTTATTTTATATCCCACTGCAGAGTTCATTTAAGTTCAATTTCTCTCCGACCCTTGTGTGTGATTCTTTCTAGGTTAAACCACTATTTTTTACCCTAACACCTTACAAAGAAAACTTTTAACTGATTGGAATGTTTGTATAATTGCATTGAAATTACTTTTGTTGTAAAGTGCCTCGAGATTACATTTGTTGTGAATTGGTGCTATATACATACAAGTGAATTTGAATTGAATTCAATCCCTGAAAGAAAGCATATATAAAAGAAATTTGTATAAAATTATGAAAATTAAAAAACTGATGAAACACAACAATCAATTAAAGATATTTAGCAATAACAGTAATTAAAGAAAAAAAAAACATTTAGTGATTAGAGCATGAGAGAAAATGTATGTAAAATTATGAAAATTAAAAACAGAAAATGTTTAGTAATTGACAAAAGCAATAACAGTAATTAAAAGAATGTATGCAAAAGTCATATCAGTTTCTCATAAGCAAGTCTAAATAAATAAGTTTGAATTTTTAATTGGTAACACTTTTTAATAATGTTTTGTTATTAAACATTTATAAGTGCTTAGTATGTAATTAACAAATCATTTACAATGTATTAGGTAATGATGTACCATTCATTTATAATGACATTTACAAATACATTTATAACTGTTTAGTATGGCATTACCTGATAATTTGTAAGGTATTAGATAATGAGCTACAGTTAGAACACCTATCGGTTCTAGATAACATTAGGATGCACCACTGATTTATAATTTATTTATTGATGATTAACAAAATATTTTAAAATGATCTGTAAAACATTTGTTAATGGTTTATAGAGTTCGAACATGACATCATATTGGTAAAGTATATAAAAGCTAACGTTTTGCAGTACATTTGTTCGTTTCTTGCCAATCCTTTTAACCTGGGGCCATATTCACGAAGACTCCTTTCTTGCCGCTAGGTGTTACTCCTAACTCGCGCTAAAAGGTCTTACGAAGGAGTTGTCGTCTAAAACCTATTCACAAATGCACTAAGAGCTACTTTTACGTAGGAGAAATTCCTAAAGGTAAGTTAAGAGTGACGTCCCATTGCTATGGAAAACGTCATTTCCTATGTATGAGTTAATAGACGGACAGCAGTGTGATCGGTTGTTCAATGACGCGTGTGAAAACAGGAAATGGAAAACTTCAATATCATATTATGTGACAGATTGCCATCCTAACTGGGATAAGCTCCAGCACCCCCCCCTCCACGCGGCCCTGAATTGGCTGAAATATATAATATAGTTAATGGATGGATGGATACATCATATTAAGGGAGTGATTGCAAGTAGGCTGTAAACAATTGTGAAGATGAACACATCAGCCACGTGAAAAGCACGTTGTGAACTGAAAATGAATGCCGAAAAAAGAACAAGGAAACCTAATTTAAAGGGCGATTCGGAGCCGGGATTACGAATAAGAAGAAAAGGGAGGCATGGGTGGAAATTAGCAGAAACATAAATGCATCTTGTCCAGCGGTTTCTTGAACGGCAGAAGACTGTGAGAAGAGATGGTATTCTCTACAGTCCCAGTGTCGGCTCGAGATCGCCACTTATAAGAAGGATGCTGCTGCAACAGGTAGGCAATGTCCGTCATATAGGCAAACCTCATGTTGCATAAATTGGAAGACGTGCACGTTTTCTTCTTTGTGCCGGGGGAACAACACGTAGCCGGGTATCTCACAAAACGGATATATTTTTCTACGGTTTAGCCTGTCACCCACACGTAACCGGAGATTTTCGGCACCAAAAACAAATCTTTTTAAAAATTCCGGCCAAAGTGGAGATTTGCGTTTTCTCCCATTTCAGTATCTGTGTTTGGACGGTTGAAAATGGAGTTTTAAGTACCTTAACGTCACTATCCGCAACAAAAAATGCTCCAACATCACTTGTGAGACCTGTGTGTAGGCTACTCTAAAAAAAAAAAAAAAAAACATTTATGCCCTCAGAGCTGTGTTGGTATCATCCATTGTTAAAGAACGTTTTGTTTGTTTGCTTTTATAAGCTCTATCACTGGTGCGTACTGAAGATAGAGGAAATAAAGTTATTCTTAGCGGATAGGATTTGGTAGAACTACTGCCCCGTACTGCTTTGTCACGTCTATGAATGTGCTGAAAAACGCATTTCTCCAGTTACGTGTGGATGGAGATTTTTTTTTTTTCAACGAGCGAAGGAAAATCTTCGTAAAAAAAAAAACCTTGCTACTTGTGGACATTGTAGGTATTTTTTGGTCAATTCAGAATCATGCAGAGTGTCTAAAACATGGTGTCTGGCTGGAGCCATTTTGGGAGTCTTTGTGAATAGGTATTAGGGAGTTAGGAGTCCTCTTGACTTCTTTTAAGGTTTAAGTGACACGCCCCCATTTTTTAGGAGTTACTCCTAAATTCGGCAGTTAGGACCTACTTTTAGCCCTAAGATTCTTTGTGAATACGGCCCCAGATTTCCTAAGCCATTAAAAAGATTCATATTTTTCCTAAGTGCAAATGGATGGAACCGCCCTTTCGTCATCATTACTTGCTAATGAGACATGAGCATTTAGCGCGATTTAAAAAAACATGGCTAACCGAGAGAGCTCATGTATTATCTGTCGAAGGAGAAAACACAGATCTGCAAACATAACTGGTAAGAGGCTCTGATGGTTTACGTTCACTGTTCAGATAGTTTAATTGCAGTAGCCTATTTGTGCAAGCTATATGAGCTAACTGCTAACAGCAGCTTTTGTTCCCATATATACCCAGAAATACTAAATCACCAAAAATTACATGAAATGTTAATTTCTTATTTACTGGGTTAGGAGTGAATTTCTCTGTATTATTACGCTCCCTTGAATGCTGCATCAACCAGTGCTTATTTTAGTTGTTTTCTATATTTTTATAGGTGGTAGGGTAATTGTTATTTATGTTTTACATTGAAGGCCTTCAATTTTGTGGATTCTTCTCAAAATATTACCATGCTTTTTGTTACATAGGCATTTGTAAAAAAAAAAAAAAAAAAACATTTTCACAGTAACACTGACTTAAAGTTTTTAATTTAAAGGTAATGTCTAGTAAAAGTGTAGATCATAGTTTTTTTTGTTTTTGTTGATTACACATTTTAGCAGTAGGTGCATTTTACGTTTTGCACTTGAGTTCAGTACTCATAACCCTAGGTACTGTAAAAGACTTTAAATTCTACGCCATGTTTTTTTTTTACCTTATTGCAAGTTTCACAATTTCAAAAAATGCCATTGTTGAATTTCATTTTCAAATGGTGGCTTAAAAGGTTGATATCTGTATACAAAGTATTGGTTGATTTAATTAATATTGCTGTCTTTGTTATTTATTTCAACTCTTCACCCACATAAAGTTTTGACTAGATACTGGAAGGTCATGGGTCAGTATAGAAGAGGGAAGAAGCAAGATTGTTGGAGTCGATAGGAACACCGTGGTCAACGGTGCCGTCATCACTGAACTCCTGAAAGGATTTTCAAAGAAGCTGAAGCTGAACATTTTCACTGACCTGTGTTTGTGTGTCATACATGCTAACCCTGAAATAATTTCGGACAGAGAACACTTAAAAAAAGGAGGAAAGTTACTTCCCATAAGTGAATGGAAATAGAATGTCCTTGTTGAAGTTGTTGAATGTTTTTAATTTTAATGTAGGTTCTTGGGGGGGACATAATAATAAAAAAAACTATACAATGAGGTAATTTTGAGATATAACTTGTGTGGCATGATGTTCCTGTTATTTGTTTTAGATAAGAAAAAAAGGTAAAATACTTATGCAGACCAAAAGTTTGAAAGTATCATCCAATAAATGTTACTGTTCTCCGATCACGTTTGTTTTGCTACTTTGTCTAAATATTTGAACAAGACCTTGTACAAAAAAACACCTGATGAGATTACTTAGTCATAGTTGTAATCATACCTTAAACAAATTTGTCATGTACAGTATGATGAGAAAGTGTTTTTTGATTTTTGCACAGCAAATCCTAATCCGTAAAACATTTGCAACTAATGAGGTGTTCACACTTTACATTAGGGGAAGCATAAAGTCTAATAAATCATTTGTAAATGATTAAATATTATTTATTAATGTTTTTGTAGAGCTACAGATAATTCTTAAAATATTTACAGGTAATGAGGTCTTCAGACTTTACATTAGGGAAAACATAAAGTCTAATAGGTCATTTATAAATGAATAATATTAATGTTTTTGTGGAGCACGAATAATTCTTAAAATATTTACAGATAATGAGGTGTTCACTCTTTATATTAGGAGAAGCAATTCTAATAGATCATTTGTAAACAAATAAATATCATTTGTTAATATTTTTAAAGGCTACAACTGATTTGTAAAACATTTTCAACTAATGAGATGTAGCCAAACCTTTAATAATATTTGATTTGGGACAGGTGAGAATCAGGTTTACATTGAAGTGCTGTAGATGCTTAGCAGTTCTTGTGTCTAATCATAAAATAGACATTTTAACACATGATGGAATGACCTGTCCATCTGTGAGATGTTTCCTGGTAAGTCTTACATGGCTGAAGGGTTCACATTTACATCAGATCATGGATTTCCTACAAAGTTTGAAACCTTCATACATTCACTTTCTATGACACACTGATAGTTTAAAAATAGTTTAAGTCTCTTTTGTATTCAAAACAACATGTAAAGAAAGTGCAGCAGCTTCAGCAGAGAGACCCAGACTTCCCTCTTCCCACCCACCCGGTCCAGCTCTTCGGGAGGAAACACAAGGTGTCCCTGGACCAGCCGAGAGATAGTCCCTCCAGCGTGTCTTGGGTCCTACTCTAGGTGTCCTATTGTTTGGATTTGGAAGACCTTAACAGGTAAGAGTCCATCCTGACCAGATGCCATAGCCACCTCAGCTGACTCCTATCAATGTAAAGAAGCAGCGGCTCTTCTCACCCTAACTCTAAGGCACAGCTCAGACGTCCTGCGGAGGAAACTAATTTCCGCCACCTATATTCAAGAAAAATAAATAATCTGAAAAGGGTTGTAGTCGGATTTAGACTCTTAATAAGAATGAGAGAGATTCCTTTAAACGTTTGGAGGTTTTAATATGATTTAAATTGATCATACAGGAGGAGAGTAACACATCATAGTAAAATGCAGAATACTGACCTGTCTCAATTTTACAACAATAAGTTTATATTATTTCTAGTAACCTTGGTCTATCCTACTTGATAAAGTACGACTCTAAGGCTGAGAGTAACAGACTTTACGGCATCTTTCCCTTTGATTTGAAAGCTGTGAACTTTATAGACCTTTAAGGATGCCCGGCCCGAAGAGCCATCTCCATGGTAACGCAGGATGTGGACTATCATTATCAAAATACTCTGACCATGACTTGCGTAAAATTGTCACTCAATAAAACTAACATTCAAACTAATACTACAACATTAAGTACACATGCGTCACAGTTGATTACAAAGTACAGATAAATCATAACACTAAATTTCTCCACCACAGGGTTTATAAATGTAGAGACATTTTTCCCAATATTGAATTATGCTCAAAATCAATTTACAATTAGTGATACAAATAATATACATTTAGTCAGTCATTGCTGTTGCTTCAAATTCTTGTATATAACCGTGCATTCATCCGGGGGTTCCAGATATGGGGAGCGTAGAAACTGAAAGCTGCTTCTCTATATTTGGTTCTGGTTTTAGGGACAGTCAGTAGACTAGAGCTGAAGGACCTGAGTGATCTGGATGGTTTGTACCATGATAAAAGATCTCTAATGTACTCTGGTGCAAACCCATCTAATGATTTACAGACTAATAAAAACATCTTTGAAGTCTATTCTCTGAGCTACGGGGAGCAAGTGTAAGGATTTTAGAACTGGGGTGATGTGTTCTACTTTCCTAGTTATAGTGAGAACATAAGCAGCAGCATTCTGGATCAGCTGCACCTGTCTGGTTGATTTTTTAGGTAGACCTGTGAAGAAACAGTTAAAGCAATCAAGGCGGCTAGAGATAAACGCATGGATGAGTTTTTCTAGATTTCCTTGCATCATCAGTCCTTTAATCCTAGAAATGTTGCCTGGGTGATAGAAAGCTGACCTTGTTACTGCTTTTATGTCACACTGGAGATTCAGGTCTGAGTCCATTATTACACCTAGATTTCTGGCCTGGTGAGTAGTTTCTAGTGACCAGAAGGTTTCAGCTAATTGTAGTTGTAGAGAACTTGTGTAGATCATAAAATGTTTGTTTCTGCTCAAATTTGGGAATGCTGTGTTCTTTGTGAGATGCAGTATTAGCTTTCCACAAGAGTATTTTGTATATTGGCTAACCCAATCCATACTGGCCTTTATCTCACCCGAGGGCCTTCCTAAGGAGTTCTCTATTCAATTTTTGACAAACAACTGTCAGGTAATGGTCAGGTGACAATCAGGGATTTCTATGCAAGTGTCAGGGTTATGTCTCTAGAAGTAGCAGTATAGATACAAACGTAGACTCGGGTAAAGGTGCAAGGATGCTTATTGAGGTGCTGATGATGAGGAGGAGTATAGACAAAGATAGGAATGATGAGAGAGGATTTTGTTACCCTCAAAGTCAAGCTAAACTGGGGTGATGCCACCCTCTGATCAGTTTTCAAGGAGTGTCTGTTAGGATCCTGTTCTGTGTGGTTGTTTTTGTGTTGGGTGTGTGTGTGTGTTTCTCCCTCACCTTTCCATGCAGGGGCATGGCTGATCGGTGGCCGTGCAGCTTGTTTGGACCTCATCAGGCTCCAGCTTAGAGGGACAGAAGCTGCAAGCTGACGCCAGATTGTCTTCGCTGCAAGTGTGGTAACACGTCCAACTTATACTCTGAGCAGTTCTCTCATCTCATGGCCCACATTTCTTGTGGATATTTTGCTCACCTGGTTTTCCCTCTCAGGATTAGATCAATTCTTCCTCGTCCTCCTGGGTTTCCTCCTCCTGACTCCGTTCCATCCGGAAGGCTCTCTTGGAAACCACTTACCTCTATTCCTGGATCTTCTCCTGGTCAGCCTCTGCACCGTTGCCTCCGCTGGTCTGTCTGTCCTCATCTGCCTGCCTGTCTGCCCGCCAAACTGCAACAAACACATTCAGAACTCTGACACTCCACAACCTCCTCAGGACTGGATCCTAAGTACCACCCCAAGGTTCTGTGTCCTCATGTTCCTGTGAGTACCTGCCAGATCCATTTGTGTGTTCCGATCCACACTTCTATTATTATTCTCTCGTCTCTCTGCTCCAGTGCTCCTGTTTGTTCCTGGTCCCCATTCCTGCCGATTATCAGACTGCTCACATTCTGGATATTTTGCAATAAACATATTTTATTATAAACTCTCCTACCGTCTCTCGCTCTGGTTGTTTGGCTGCCTTTTGAGTCCTGAAAACCCACCAACATGGCAGAACAATCTGGCCAACCGAACTCAGCAGCTCAACTCCAGAATGCGGTCTCACAACAAGGTTCACTTCTCGGTCGTCACGAAAACCCCATCCAAGAGTTAACCCAACAATTATCACTCCAAAATGCAACAACAATGTTGTTTCGAACTTTCTTCAAGGGTAAACAATCCGCCATCCATTTCCTATTCCGGCTTCCGGGATGTGGCGTCACAGCCTCCAGAACCTTTTTCGTGATAGCTAGACAAAACCAGAGGTTTCCTTCTACAATGCGAGCTAGCCTTCTCTCGTTCTCCCCACACTTTCTCCTCCGACTCTCAAAAAATAAGTTACGTCATCGGACTTCTCCGGGGAAAGGCTCTTAGGTGGGCAGAAGGACTATTAGAAGAACTATCTAGTTTTAGAGCCTCTTTCAGTACAGAAACATTCTAATCTGGTTTCTCCAACTCCTTCACAGTCCTCAACTCCCAGGGAAAAATCCCCAGAACCCATGCAGATTGGTCGGACTCGTCTCAGGCCACTAGAGAGACAAAGGCGCTTAAAGAATGACTGCTGTTTGTACTCTGGATCATCCCAACATCTAATTGGTCACTGTCCGGTTCGCCCAAAAGATTCTCTCCGTCAGTGAAAGTGGGGGTCCTGACGGAGAGACAAAGTTCTAATAGGTTCACAATTTCCTCCACTCTTCTGGTTAATGGAAACAAAACCCCCTCAAAACATTTAGCTTTAGTTGACTCAGGATCAGAACAGTCGATGAATGACAGCGGTGGCCGAAGGCGGGGACCTTGGCGGTCCGATCCTCGACTGCAGAAGCTGGCTCTTGGGACGTGGAACGTCACCTCTCTGGTGGGGAAGCAGCCGGAGCTGGTGTGCGAGGTTGAAAGGTTCCGACTGGACATCGTCGGCCTTGCCTCGACGCATGGCTCTGGCTCTGGAACCCGTCACCTCGAGAGGGGTTGGACTCTCTTCCACTCTGGCGTTGCCCCAGGTGAGAGGCGCCGAGCTGGGGTGGGCATACTTGTTGCCCCCCATCTCGGCGCCTATACGTTGGGGTTTACCCCGGTGAATGAGAGGGTAGCCTCCCTCCGCCTGCGGGTGGGGGGACGGGTTCTGACTATTGTTTGTGCTTATGCACCAAACGGTAGTGCAGATTACCCACCCTTCTTGGAGTCCTTGGAGGGGGTGCTGGAGAGTGCTCCTACTGGGGACTCCCTCATTCTGCTGGGGGATTTCAACGCTCACGTGGGCAGTGACAGTGAGACCTGGAGAGGCGTGGTTGGGCGGTATGGCCCCCCCGATCTGAACCCGAGCGGTGTTTTGTTGTTGGACTTCTGTGCTCGTCATGGATTGTCCATAAAAAACACCATGTACAAGCATAAGGGTGTTCATGTGTGCACTTGGCACCAGGACACCCTAGGCCGCAGCTCGATGATCGACCTGGTTGTCGTTTCATCGGACCTGCGGCCGCATGTTTTGGACACTCGGGTGAAGAGAGGGGCGGAGCTATCCACCCACCACTACCTGGTAGTGAGTCGGCTCCGGTGGTGGGGGAGGACGCCGGACAGACCTGGCAGGCCCAAACGTGTTGTGAGGGTCTGCTGGGAACGTCTGGCGGAGTCTCCTGTCAGAAGGGGTTTCAACTCTCACCTCCGGCAGAACTTCAAACATGTCCCGGGGGAGGCGGGGGACATTGAGTCTGAATGGGCCATGTTCCGTGCCTCCATTGTCGAAGCGGCTGACCGTAGTTGTGGCCGTAAGGTAGTCGGTGCCTGTCGCGGCGGCAACCCACGAACCCGATGGTGGACACCAGCGGTGAGGGATGCCGTCAAGCTGAAGAAGGAGTCCTATCTGGCCTTTTTGGCCTGTGGGACTCCGGAAGCAGCTGATGGGTACCGGCAGGCCAAGCGGAGTGCGGCTCGGATGGTCGCTGAGGCAAAAACTCGAGCGTGGGAGGAGTTTGGAGAGACCATGGAGAACGACTTCCGTATGGCTTCGAAGTGATTCTGGTCCACCATCCGGCATCTCAGGGGGGGGAAGCGGTCTGCCACCAACACTGTTTTACAGTGGGGGCGGTCAGCTGCTGACCTCAACGCGGGACGTTTTGGGTCGGTGGATAGAATACGTCGAAGACCTCCTCAATCCCACCGACACGCCTTCCTGTTTGGAAGCATTTTCTGAGGACTCTGGGATAGGCTCTCCAATCTCTTGTGCTGAAGTCACTGAGGTTGTTAAAAAGCTCCTTGGTGGCAAGGCACCGGGGTGGATGAGATTCGGCCGGAGTTCCTCAAGGCTCTGGATGTTGTAGGGCTGTGTTTGTTGACGCGGCTCTGCAATTTTGCGTGGACATCGGGGGCAGTTCCCTTGGATTGGCAGACCGGGGTGGTGGTCCCCCTCTTTAAAAAGTGGGACCACAGAGTGTGTTCCAACTATAGGGGAATCACACTTCTGAGCCTCCCTGGTAAGGTCTATTCGGGGGTTCTGGAGAGGAGGGTCCGACGGATAGTCGAACCTCGGATTCAGGAGGAACAATGCGGTTTTTGTCCTGGCCGTGGAACACTGGACCAGCTCTACACCCTCGGCAGGGTCCTGGAGGGTGCGTGGGAGTTCGCCCAACCGGTCTACATGTGCTTTGTGGACTTGGAGAAGGCATTTGACCGTGTCCCTCAGGGTGTCCTGTGGGGGGTACTCCGGGAGTATGGGGTACCAGACCCTTTGATACGGGCTGTTAGGTCCCTATATGAACGGTGTCAGAGTCTGGTTCGTATTGCCGGCAGTAAGTCGGACTCATTTCCGGTGAGAGCTGGACTCCGCCAAGGTTGCCCTTTGTCACCGGTCCTGTTCATAATGTTTATGGACAGGATTTCTAGGCGCAGCCAAGGTGTTGAGGCGATCTGTTTTGGTGACATCAGGATCGGGTCTCTGCTTTTCGCAGATGATGTGGTCTTGTTGGCTTCATCTGAACGTGATCTACAGGTCTCGTTGGAGCGGTTCGCAGCCGAGTGTGAAGCGGCTGGGATGAGGATCAGCACCTCCAAATCCGAGACCATGGTCTTGAGCCGGAAAAGGGTAGAGTGCCTTCTCCGGGTCGGGGATGAGGTCCTTCCTCAAGTGGGGGAGTTTAGGTATCTGGGGGTCTTGTTCACGAATGAGGGAAAAATGGAGCGGGAGATCGATGGACGGATTGGTAAGGCGTCGGCAGTTATGCGGGCGCTGTACCGGTCTGTCGTGGTGAAGAGAGAGCTGAGCCGAAAGGCAAAGCTCTCAATTTACCGGTCGATCTACGTTCCTACCCTCATCTATGGTCACGAACGCTGGGTGGTGACCGAAAGAACGAGATCGCGGTACAGGCGGTGAAATGATTTCCTCCGTAGGGTGGCTGGGCTCTCACTTAGAGATAAGGTGAAGAGGCTTGGTCATCCGGAGGGGGCTCAGAGTAGAGTCGCTGCTCCCTCAACATCGAGAGGAAGGAGCCAGTTGAGGTGGCTCGGGCATCTGGTCAGGATGCCTCCTGGACGCCTCCCTGGTGAGGTGTTCTGGGCACGTCCCACCGGGAGGAGACCCAGGGGAAGACCCAGGACCCGCTGGAGGGATTATGTCTCCCAGCTGGCCTGGTAACGCCTCGGGATTCCTCCCGAGGAGCTGGCCCAAGTAGCCGGGGAGAGGGAAGTCTGGGACTCTTTGCTTAGGCTACTGCCCCCGCGACCCGACCCCGGATAAGCGGAAGATGAAGGATGGATGGATGGAGGATCAGAACAGAATCTTATTCACCCAGATCTTGTCACTCTAAATAACATTCCCGTTATTGAACTGCCCAGTCCAATTTCTGTTACAGCTTTGGACGGCAGCGAGATGACTCCCATAACCCACCAAACCCAGCCAGT
Organism: Apricaphanius iberus; assembly: GCA_028564705.1. Lineage (NCBI taxonomy): Eukaryota > Metazoa > Chordata > Actinopteri > Cyprinodontiformes > Aphaniidae > Apricaphanius > Apricaphanius iberus. The sequence continues at coordinate 121,977 of JAPXFQ010002158.1, forward strand.
TACACTCTTTGTTTCAGGAAATTCTCACGAACAGATACAATTCTTTGTCTACCCAAATAACGACAGTCCCATAGTGCTCGGGTATCCTTGTTTATCAATCCATAATCCTCACATTAACTGGTCTCACCGTCGTATTGACTCATGGAGTCCTTACTGTCTAAAAACCTATCTTAAGTCCGCCGTTCCACCAAAGGCTAATCCCGAACCCGTTCCTGAGTTAAGTCTGGATCTCTCTAATGTTCCCCCTGATTACCACAATCTCAGCCGGGTTTTTAGCAAGGACTTGGCACTCTCTCTACCTGCTCACCGACCATATGACTGCTCTATCGATATCTTACCTGGTGCTTCGTTACCCTCAGGCCGCCTTTACAACCTTTCAGTCAAGGAAAGGGAATCCATGGAGAAATATATCCAGGAGTCTCTTGATTCCGGGATCATCCGTCCTTCATCTTCCCCTCTCGGAGCCGGATTCTTCTTTTTGGCCAAGAACAAGTATTCTCTCCCCCTACTCTCATCTGCTCTTGAGCCTGTAAGTCAAGCCACCATATTCTGTAAGTTAGAATTCCGAAACGCCTACCATTTAGTCCGGATCCGAGAGGGGGATGAATGGAAGACCGCTTTCCAAACACCCATTGGTCACTTTGAATACCTCGTCATGCCCTTCGGTTTATCCAACGCCCCAGCCGTTTTTCAGAACTTAGTTAATGACGATCTCCGTGACTTCATTAACAGGTTCGTCTTCGTCTACCTAGACGATATCCTCATATTTTCCCAGTCCCTCCATCAACACAAACAACATGTCTGCCAGGTTCTACAAAGGCTCCTTGAAAACAGATTATACGTCAAATCAGAGAAATGCGAGTTCCACGTCACCACAATAACCTTCCTTGGATTCATCCTGGGAGACGGGCAGGTAAGGGGAGACCCAGCTAAAATAAAGGCTATTCAGGAATGGCCTACTCCTGAATCCCGTAAACAGCTCCAACGCTTCTTAGGGTTCGTAATTTTCTACAGGGACTTATCATAACATAATTTCCTTGTTTGTCCTCTCACAACAAAGTGGCAGATGTGGGCTAGAAAGTCTTTTCTTTCTCAGCAGGGGGACTTGATAGCGTGGAGATTGGGGCTGGAGATGGTTTGGTTCCATGGCAGATGCTTGTAGCTTGTAGCATGGCAGCTACGTGTAGTAGCAGGGGCAATTATTCCCTCAGCAACCTTCACCTCTGTTTGGGTTGTCAGCAGGACCCTCTGCTTGGCAGGGAAGGGCTGCTCTTAACCTGAGAATGAATGTCTGACAAAAGCTTTGGCAAAAAACTTAATTTTTTAGCTCTAATTTTGGGCCTTTAACAAATTTAATAGCTAATGTAGTGACCTATTCCCTCCTTTTGACAGTCGTGTCAATTCTACATAAAAACAGATAGAGAAAAAAAATTAAATAAAAATAGAGCACAGCATGTAGTAGGTCAGAGAAAGGCTGCATTTCAGGGGAACATCATTTACATATCATTTAAATCTCACTTACAGGTATAACACAGGTAACATAATACAGATGATCAGTTTATATAAAACATATTGTTGGAAGTATCAGCTAAGCTGCAGGAATTTTCATCTTTAACATTCAATGAGTAGCAGTGTATTAAGTTTTGTCCTTTGTGTGGAAATGAAAAAAGTCTGTGTTTGTCAAAAGTCTATGTGTGTAACAGTTTGTGTAGTGTGTGTTTGCGTGACCTAGTTTACAAGTGCTGGTAGGAACTGCTGCTTCACTTCCTCCTTTCACCCCACCTCAATTCGGATGAGTCTATGGTGGATATTGCCCTCCTCTACTTCTGCCTCTCTCCTGGAGCTGTAAAGTCTTGTCTTGGACAGAAGCAGATGCTCTGTCCGGTCCCACTGCATTAGGAATGAGAACCAGAGCCATTTTGATTCTGGGGACTCACTGGGTGGGGCTGCAACTGCTGCGTGTTGCAGGGGAATCAGCCTTGGTGTCTTTTTGTCTCTTGGGTGCAGTTTCTGCTCTCCTGAGCAGAGTGTGACATTAGCAACAGTCCACACTGTGTAGGAAGTCTTGTTGACCTTAGCAAGGTATGGCAGCACGCCTTCCAGGGCTGCTGAAGGGGGTGTGTGTGCAACTGCAGGGGTGAAGACTTAGCAGTGTTGGCTGAGCTGAGGAACAAGTCATTTTCCTCTATGGGGGTTTAGTCTCTGGTTTCTGCTGTCGTAGATCTTAGAGTAGGAGGCATTCAGCTGAAGGGGCGGAGGGGGCTTGGTGTTGGGGCAGTATGTTGTCCATGGTTGAAGTGGTTGATGTGCAAGAGAGGTGGAGCTTTAGGGTTTCAGTTTAGCAGCAGCCCTCCAAGCGCTCTGCAAAAGAGAAAGATAAGTAGAGGCAGTATCAGTTTTTTTTTTTTTTTTTTTTTTTTCATCTTTTGCTTTCTGAGCAGTGTCTTGCTCACTCTCTGCTTCCCACAATTTCAAACATCCATCCAAACCCTACATTTAGAATATCTTTGCACTTAAAAAAATTCTTTCAACATCACTTGTTGTATTCTTTGTGATATAACAGAGTTTTCTTTCCATGAAACTTGCTTTTTCTTTTCTAGACTGTACCTAAGTTTCTTCAATTGAGTCTGACTGGAGACTCACCTTCAGGAAATACATGTTTTACATTCACAGGATAGATAATTACAAATCTTACCATTATAAATTATTTTACATTATGCTTTTTTTTTACATGATCCATAAAACAAATTTAGGTTACCTTGGGAGAAAAACCACATTCCCTCCAATATTTTAAATAATCACATACATCATCACCGTATTTATTTTTCATTTGACACATAATAGTAGATTTAGAGAAATTGGAAGAACCTTTTCCTTTAACATTACATATATTAATAAGTGCTAAGGAAACTGGATAGAATTTCAGCAGTAATTCTTCCGTTCACTGACTGTAACTGAAAAGCTGACAGCTCAAATCTTTCTTGTCCTTTATAAAAGAACTCAAAATTTGATAGGCACAATCTGGTCTTGCTCAAAAAGTTCACGACAGTTCTTCATTAATTGATTTCACAAATAATATTTCATAAATCGGTCTTGCCTAAAAAGGCTCACAATATTTATTGATTGGCCTTGCTTAGAATAAGCACACAACCCTTAATCGATCTTACTTCAAAAGCTCACAGGGGCTAATCTCGCTTCTAGAAAGCTCAGAGTCAAATCATTAGCTGGTCTTGGTAAATTATTTCATTCATTGTACCTTTTTATTTTCAATAAATCAAATAAACAAAAATATTTATCTCACAGTCTGGACTCAAGCATTCAAACCTTATCTTGTCTTCAGGTAAATTGTCGGCCGGTCTCAGACGTAGGAAAAGGCTCTCCCAATTATAATGAAAATAGCTGACTACAAAGAGGAAAATATAATTTCCTCTTTTACTATAATTACAAGTTAGAATTTAGTTTTTGTCCTAAATTATAGGCAGGACTTCAATATAGTCCAATATTTTAACTAAAGAATGAAATTAATTTAGCTCACCAGGCTTTGTCCCTCAGACAAATTTTAGGTTCGGTCCTTGTTGCAGTCGATCAGAACACTGGACTGAATCTCCCTTCTCTTCAATGCTTAAGCGAGGTCAACCAGGCGTCCCCTCAGTCATTGTCGGACGGACATGCTTGAGGCCTGTTCAAAGTGACGGCAAAAACTGTCATGGAAAGCTGGGTGTCTGAGACGCCTTGGATGAGAGAATAAAACAAAAGTGTCAGCCATATTCATACATAGTTTATTCTACGTGCACGGAGGGTCTCGTGATAAGAACCCCGGAAGCTTCAGACAGATGTATGAGTTTATATACCGTTAGCCACACCCTAAGAACCACCTTCTGTCCGATCATTACATCATACACTTATGATAGGATAACCACAAGACCAATCACAGAACAACGTGGAATAGGTAAACACAGGATGTGGATGTTTCACTTCAGCCGTCACCAGTAAACAATCAGGAGATAGATAACAATAAGGGACACTTAGTATAATGCAGAGAAAGACATTTACAGGAGCTGTCATAAGTGTAACACCAGATAATAACAAGATTTGTCGTAAGTCAAGATGAGATGTTTACATACTTATATATTTACATCCGTTCTTGTTTGTACCTTAAAATAAGAAAAGCTGTCTAAGCTGAGTAAGAGGATTGAACCTTTCTAATGTCCCACGATAATTAAATTTTCTGTCACAGCCTAATCCTGAATCCCGTAAACAGCTCCAACACTTCTTAGTGTTCGCCAATTTCTACAGGGGTTTCATCAAAGATTAAAGTAAACTTGCTGAACCTTTAAACGCACTTACCTGAACAAAAAAACTTTCCTTTGGACAACTGAGGCTAATCAAGCATTCGAACTTCTCAAAGAAGCCTTCACCCAAGCTCCTATCCTCACCCAAACCAACCCATCCCAAGCAACACCTCATTTTAGAGGTTGACGCATCGGACCCATTCTTTCCCAACGATCACCCTCTGACAACAAGATTCACCCATGTGCGTTCTTTTCCAGGAGGTTCTCACCTGCAGACAGTAACTATGATATAGGGGACTGAGAACTCCTGGCGATTAAGATGGGCTTGGAGGAATGGCGCCACTGGCTGGAGGGCACAGAGGTTCCTGTCTTCGTCTGGACCGATCATAAAAACCTGTCATATCTCCACTCAGCCAAAAGATAAAATCCCTGACAGTTCGGCTGGTCCCTCTTCTTCTCCAGATTCAACCTCAACATCTCCTACCGACCCGGCTCTAATAGCCAAAGCCAGATGAAGATTCCTCCCAAGAAACACCCATACTCTCACCATCCTGCTTCATCGGCTCTCTCATCTGGAACATCAAGAAATCAATCCACAACACCCTTCAGGACGAACCCGATCCAGGCGCTGGGCCTCCAGGATGTCTGTATGTGCCATCTGCCGTCCAAGCACGGACCATCCACTGGGCCCACACCGCCAAGTTCTCCTGTCACAGTTGCATTAGTCACACCATTGCTCTTCTCACAAGGTATTTTTTGTGGCCTTCCCTTAACAAAGACGTCGCCGAGTACGTTCCTGCCTGTTACGTTTGCAACCAAAATGAACCATCCCATAAATCTCCTGCTGGTCTTCTCCAACCTCTACCTACACCCACTCGACCTTGGTCCCACATAGCCCTGGATTTTATCACTGGTCTTCGACCTTCAAAAGGTAAAACTGTCACAATGTCCATCATTGATCGATTCTCTAAAGCTTGTCATTTGATTGCTCTCTCCAAGCTTCCATCATCCGCAGAAACCGTCCGTAAACTCGTACATCACGTCTTCAAACTCCACGGCATTCAACCAGAAATAGTCACCGACAGAGGACCACAATTCACTTCATCCATCTGGAAAGAGTTCTGCTCAGCTCTGGGTGCCACCTCTAACCTAACCTCTGGCTACCATCCAAAGTCAAATGGGCAATGCGAAAGACTCAATCAAGAAATCGAGAACACCCTCAGATGTCTGTGCAGCAAAAATCCACTCACCTGGTCCATCCATCTTCCCTGGGTTGAATACTCCCGTAATTCCCACGTCTCCTCTGCAACTGGTTTTTCTCCCTTTGAAGTCACTCTCGGTTACCAACCTCCTCTGCTCCCTACATCATTTCCTAACCCAGTGGTTCCCTTGGCCCGTGCTCGTTTATGTGCCATCAGAGGTGTCTGGATCCAAACCCATGCTGCCCGTTCAACGTACCTCCGCCCAAAATAAACGCCTAGCAGACAAGAAGAGGCGACCAGCACCCATCTACACTCCCGGACAAGAGGTTTGGCTCTGCTCTAAAGACTTCCCTCTCAAACACCATCCCAGAAAGCTTGCTCCCCGGTTCCTCCGTCCATTCCCCATCAAAAAAGTCATCAGTCACACAGCCGTCAAACTCAATGTCCATTCCCATTTCCGAAATCACTCAGTCTTCCACGTATCTCAAGTTAAACCAGTCACCTCTAGTCCTCCAACTCAAACTCTGGTAAGTTCTCTCATCTCATGGCTCACATTTCTTTTGGATATTTTGCTCACCTGGTTTTCCCTCTCAGGATTAGATGCATTCTTCCTCGTCCTCCTGGGTTTCCTCCTCCTGACTCCGTTCCATCCGGAAGGCTCCCTTGGAAACCACTTACTTCTATTCCTGGATCTTCTCCTGGTCAGCTTCTGCACCGTTGCCTCCGCTGGTCTGTCTATCCTCATCCGCCTGCCCGTCTGCCCGCTCCACCTGCAACAAACACATTCAGAACTCTGAACTCCACAACCTCCTCAGGACTGGATCCTAAATATAACCCCAAGGTACTGTGTCCTCATCTTCCTGTGAGTACCTGCCAGATCCATTTGTGTGTTCCCATCCACACTTCTATTATTAAGCTCTCGTCTCTCTGCTCCAGTGCTCCTGTTTGTTCCTGGTCCCCATTCCTGCCGATTATCAGACTGTTCACATTTTGGATTTTTTGCAATAAATATATTTTATTATTAACTCACCTACCGTCTCGCTCTGGTTGTTTGTTGCCTGCCTTTTGAGTCCTGAAAACCCACCAACATGACAGTGTCTGGAAGACTATATCCGGGATGAGATGATCGGTAATAAGGCACCTAAGATTCTTGACGACACCATTGACCATGTACTAAAGATTGATCAATGGGTCATGCTCCAACCTTGACCAGACCCGCACCGCTTCAGATCTTTTTGTCTGAATAGTCTTTTACTCCCTCTCCTTCTTTTTTCACAGGAGGGACCACCGTTGATCGCCAGGTCCTTCCACAGAGGAACCGATATAGCTAGGGAGATTCTCCAAAGAGGAATGGGTGTGATGCCGGCATGAAGGTCTCCATGCTCACTGTGGGTTAGCAAAACAAATCAGTCCCGTCCCGTCCGATGGGGAATTTAAAATTTGAGGGAGTCCAGCCTGGCCCTGTCCATTCTGCTGCCCCAAACCTATTCCAATTCAAAGTTATTTTCCATCTCAAATACGAACATTTGTTAGAACTTCTTGATATTGGGGCGGCAGAGAATTTAATTGACCAGAACCTGGTATCTTAGCTTGGCGCTCTGCTTACCTTAGTAGACCACCTTAGCCGATGAAGTACATTAAACGTCTATTAATGTTTGATTAAGGTGTTTTACTTACCATACTTTGTAATTATACTTTTAAGATTGTTTTAGAGGTATTTTGCAGAGGTCAGCTCTTTTTTGGATCAAAGAATAACAGGACATTGAGCAGGAAAGCACAGGCAGATAGAATCATACATATCTGATCTCCTGCACATCGCCACTCCTGTTCGCTCACTCCGCTCCTCCTCTTCCCTCCATCTTTCTGTCCCCCCTGCCCGCCTTGTCACTATGGGGCATCGAGCATTCTGCCGCTCCGCCCCCCGCCTCTGGAACTCTCTCCCCCCTGATCTCCGTACCATCGACTCTCTTCCACTTTTTAAATCCACACTGAAAACTCTCCTGTTCAGACGGTCCTATGACATCTAGTCACTCTCACCTTATCAATGTTGTTCTGCTTTGTTTGATTATTATCTTTTATTACTTTATTTTTATTATTACTATTATTATTGTTGACAATGTTTTAAATTGTTCATTTGTGCAGTGTCCTTGGGTGTTTTGAAAGGCGCTATATAAAATAAATGTATTATTATTATTATTAATTGAAAATGGAAGGATGTAAGAAATAACGGTCAGTAGAAAATCGAGTTAGAGCTGTGTAACGGTAAAATGTATTGCCTTCTCTTAGGTCTTAGATAAAGTTAATTCTTATCCTCTGATGCATGGTTTTAAGGAGGTTGGTCTTGGTAAAAGTTTGAGTGAACCAATCATGTTTTGTGTGCCATTATGTAAAGTTAGGGGGGAGTTTCTCTAACTTTGTGTTAAAATATAAAACTTAATGTTTCTGTTATATACTCTGTCATTCTTTGGTAGGGTGACCCAGAGAGGGTAATTTATACCACTCTGTAAGCTAAATATCTAATCTGTTTTAAGAAATTCTGTAAACTAGTATTTAATCTTTTTTAAGGAACTCTGTGAATCAGTATTTGATTTCTTGTATTAAAATCTAAAGAAAATTAAATTACTCTCGTCTCCTCTCTGATAAAAATGTCCACGCATGGAATTTATAGAGTTAAGGTTTAAATAGAATAAAGATTAAAATCCTTCACTGTCCACCTCAGTGGATGGTCGTCCCCTTCAACCCTGTCTTTTCTAACATGGAATCAACCAATCCACACATCTATAAGCAATCATTATGAAAATATTCAGTTTCAGCAGGCTCCACCCCTCATCATTTCTGGCTACCCCTGGTTCTGTTACCATTATAGCATCATATGTCCTGGTCCTCCTTCTGGATTTTAGACTGGGTTCCTCACTGTCATCAGCACTGTGTTGGAATCAAAAGGGTTGCTGACTCCGATGGGCTTTTGAAGTCAACAGACTTAAAAAAAAAAAGGAATTTGATGAATGCTTGAAGAGGTGGTCTCGGAGCAATTCCAAACAAACCCTGGTGCAGAGCAAATCAAGTTTGAATACAATCAAACTTTATCTACCCCGACCAAGTTTTATTTTCCTGTTTGCTTCAAAAGGAGGGAATCCCCATGAATGTGCACTTTTTGCATCATTAAACTGCAGCAATCTGTCACAAAAAGATTTGGTCTGGACCAAGCCAAGTGAACTAACGGACCTTCCTGGTGTTAGTACTCCTCTAATTTTACTGTGGACACAGAGTGATGCAGAAATTTCAGCCTGCATGTGAATATCTGTAGAGTCAAAGAGATCAGTGCTGGAAAGCCACAGGAGATCAAAGGCTATCGATTCCTTTTTACAAAGTGACTAACTCTATATTTGGCATTTTTTTGTGGTTTTATAACATTTTAAATGCGTGAAAGCACAGATTGTTCCAATTGTTTACAAGTAGCAGCTCCTCCGCTGATCTAAAGCACTCAAAGATGGCCCTGTCCTCACATAGCACTGTCTTAAAATGCAGTTGGTAAAGTCAATAATAGTTCCCCCTAATGTATAAGCATATAGCATCCCCTTAACAAAATAAGCTATTAACATAACAGTATTTTTGACTAGAATCTCAGAGACTTTGCAGATGACTTTTGATTTTTAAAATAGAGGGGGATATATAAAAAATTATTATTAGTATTTTAACCTGGGCTTGAATTTTAAGCAAAGTGAAGATTTTGTTCATTCTAAGACTTAGAGTCCTTTTTAATCACAAAAAAAATTTCTTCATCTTAAAATGTTTAAGTCTGACTCAATGAGGCTCTACAGTTATTTCCCCTGTGGTAATACGCTGGGAGCTCTGATGGATGGGTGGTATGAATGAATGACTGTCTCTATGTATTGAGGGTGGGGGACACAGACGCTGTGTTGTTAGGACAGAATTCAGACATGACCCTGTGACCCTATATCTCATTTACGCATACACAAGGAGCTTCAGGTGGTTCCATAACGAGTGCGTCTCAGTAACAGCAGCCTCTTTTTAGCTGACCACATTGATGTAGACACAAATAGGTACAGATCAATCATCGTGTCTGTGCTTGCTGGAATGAGTCAGAGTGAATTTGATAAGTATGCTGCAAATGACGACAGGCAGCAGCAGCTTCGTGATGGAGAAAAAGCTAATTTCCCAGTGCAGAGCCAGGCACCCAAAAATGCCATGCAACTTTAATCAACAGGCCTTTTCTTTTGTGTTTAACTTTCAGTTTTTTCTGCATGTAGTATTCACATATTGCTGCAGATTAGTTCAGGACACAAGGACAAGAAGGATCACATCAACTTTCATAAACTGCTTAGAAAAGAGTAATGTCAATACACCTAATGTGAATCGGATAATTTGTTATAATTTTGTTATACATGTTCCATTTCAATAACAATAGATTACCTGTCCCTGTCTGTGTGTCTGTCTATGTTTAAAGAAAAAAGATACATTACCTTGTTCATACATCTTTAACAGCTGATTAATTTATAATGGCTTAATGCTAAAGTATGTTAATGATCTGTTGTCACTATGATGATACTCCCAGTAACTGAACATCTTCCATGTCCGGTTATTAATGTTTTACTTTCTTTAATATACAAAGAACACTTAAATCAGTAGCTTTTGTTTTTTCTATGTCTTTAATCTGTCTTTTCCAACCCCCAGACGATCGTGGCAGATGGCCACTTATACTGAGTCAAGTTCTGCTGGAGGTTTCTTCCTGTTAAGGTAGAGTATTTCCTCTCCACTGTTGCTACATTCTTGCTCAGAATGAGGAATTGCTGCGAGGATTGCTGTGGTTGGAATCTGCATGTAAAACTGCTAGTCAATGAATTGAGGCAATCTGCTGGGATTCCTTAAATAGAAAACTTTTTAACTGACTGGAATGTTTGTATAATTGTCTTGAAATTGCTTTTCTTGTAATGTGCCTTGAGATTATATCTGTTGTAAATCAGCGCTATATAAATAAACTGAATTGAATCATACCCTGCGATGGACTGGCGACCTGTCCAGGGTGTACCACGACAGCTGGAGATAGGCACCAGCCCCCCCCACGAGACCCCTTAAGGATTAAGCGTTTCAGAAAATGGATGGATGGAAGAATCATACCAATCCCCCAGATCACTCAGGTCCTCCAGTTCTAGTCTATCATACCCAGAAGTAGAACCAATCATGGAAAAGCATGCTCGCAAACAAACCAGGAACAAACGTCCAAACCACCTCAAACCCAAAAACCCATATGTTTAGAGCTACCTTTGATAGCTGGAATGTCATATGTTTTAAAATGTCTCATGTTTTCTGTCTGTAGTCTTGTATTTTATGCTTCTACTGTTACATTGCTGCTTTTATTTTATTCCCAAATCACTCAAAGCAACTGGACTTACCTTGTTGTTGAAACTGTGCTATACAAATACAGTTTTATTACCTTGCCAACAACTCAGCATCAAATAAAGCATATGCTTATGATTCCTGTTAGGAGGTTTCCTTTATTACCAAACAGGAAAAACATTAATCTGACTCTTCTGCCCTCAGTTGAATGTATGGCTATTCAACCTATGCAGCGAGCTAAACATAAGAAGAGATGGTTCCAGGAACAACAGGACACAGCTTTGTCTTGTGTCTTTACTGAAGACCGCTTTTTCTCTTTTAATTTTGTAAGACTGTGAACATACAATAAAAATTACATAAGCTTCAATATTGACTTATTTTTAACCATAACAAAGGTTAACAACATAGCTTCCTTATGCTTTACATTCACCAAAAACGTTTTTTCTTCTTGATAAGTTAAAACAACCTCTTGAGTAACAGAAGAGTTGCAAATCTTACAGAGAATAAAGCTACACTGCAAAAAAGGGGGGTCTAAAAACAAGATAAAAACACTAAATCTGAGGGAAAATGTACTCAAAACAAGTGAAATTATCTGTCCATGCAGCAAGATAATTTCACTTGACAAGATTTCTTTAATTAAGATTGTTAAATCTAGAAATAAGCATGTCTACAGAGGTGTTTGGAAGGCTTAAAATAAGCCAAACATGCTGGTTTTAAGATGAGATTACTTAAAAAGTAACTTTTTACAGCCTCTAAACAAGTGAAATATACTAAATTTAAGCATAAAATGCTGGTTTTAAGATGAGATTACTTAAAAAGTAACTTTTTACAGCCTCAAAACAAGTGAAATATACTAAATATAAGCATAAAATGCTCGTTTTTAAGATTAGATTACTTAAAAAGTAACTTTTTACAGCCTAGAAATAAGTGAAACATAACTAAATTTAAGCATAAAATGCTGGTTTTAAAATGAGATTACTTAAAAAAGTAACTTTTTACAGCCTCAAAATAAGTGAAATATACTAAATATAAGCAATTACAAACAAAATCTTTCTTACTTTTAGCAAATTTAGCTGAAGATTAGTTAAGAAAAATATTAAATTTAGAGAAAAATACTACACTATTAGTGAAGAATGACAAAACTCTGTCTTAATCCAAGCAGGTTTATCTTGAAAATGAATTAAACTAAGATAGATTTGCAAATTCAAATAACAACCAAGCAGTTCAATCAATTAATAAATCAAATGACACAAAATATTTACACAACTTACATTTTTAATTCAAATTAAACAGATTTGCTAGTTCAGACAACTCAACTGAAACAGGGGTGCGGCCGCGACCGTAGCGTCTTTTTTTCTTTCACTTAACTTGAAATTTTAAGGCAGCCCTTTCGCTCATATTTTTAAGTTGAAACCATTAGTTACATTTTACAGTGCAGGCCTCGATGAGGTAAAACAATTCAAGCAAATAATTAAGTGACACTGTAATAAACTTGTGGAATACACAAAACCATTGTAAGGCATGGGTAACAATAACAAGAACAACTGACATGACAAAATACTGCTTGACATTCAGCTACTTGTCAATGAATGACAAGACAAAATACTGCTTGACATTCAGCTATTAGATAGATAGATAGATAGATAGATAGATAGATAGATAGATAGATAGATAGATAGATAGATAGATAGATAGATAGATAGATAGATAGATAGATAGATAGATAGATAGATAGATAGATAGATACTTTATTCATCTCCAAGAGAAATTCACAGTTCCAGCAGCTTACGGGAACACAGCAATGAATGATTTCCAATCAGCCATTGCTTTCTTATATGCACTAGTGGCATCTTGATCGTGGATTGTGTCACCAATGACCTCTGTTTGAATAACAGAGAGGAGCGTTGCAACACATTTAGGGTATGTTAAAAGCAACGTGTAGTAGTATGCCAATAGCACCAACATCCCTTCTGAGAAATCTTCCTGTGGAAGGGTGGTCACAGGTACATTACCAACAGCCACGATGGTGGTTGATCCATCAAAAAGCAGAACTGGGGAGGAGAGAGGACGCTTCTCCAGATACAGGGTGGGGTCTTCGCCTGACTGGAACAGAAAAAAAAGAACAATGCGTAGAGAGTGAGAAGACATAAAAATGTATTGAAAGTGTATGATCATTTTTAAAATGAAACTATCAGGTTGCAACCAATGACTTGAGCACTCTTAAATTTAAATTCACGTTTAAAAACTCACACTCGTTATTATCAGATGAATTGCTTTACAATAGTGTAGGGGGGAACATGTTAAACTGATGTAGGAATTTAGGATTGATTAATACCTGATACAAGCTGATGCAAGGTGCTAATGTTTCATCAGTGAATGAATGAATGAAATAATTAAAGGTTTTGCAAAGCATTTTTTGTTATTTCCTTCTGTCAACACCATTTGAGGGACACTAGAGGCACTTCTGTTTTCCCCTTTTGACATAAATTAGGTCATATCTATAAAGTTGAACTTAGGTGTATTGTTACTAAATGTGAACAAGCACAATAATGTGAGAAAATAAAGGCACTTCAAAGAGGACAGTAAGGAATCAACACAAACATTTCTCACCTTCAGGATATGAAGAAGTGCCTCACAGCTATTCCCAAGCTTCTTTGGTGGTGAAGTTGGTGAGGGGAAGAGGGATGGGAGTGCATTGAAGAGGGCGAGTGTGAAATCCACTAAAGAATATAAGAATGAAAAGAATGGTCTGAATGTTGTATAATATCAATACATATACATATTGTATGGAACAGCAACTTACCACTGCGGACATCCAAAGGGAAAGGTGGTTTCAGGACTTTCTTCCACACACCGTAGAACTGCACCTTGGCACAGAATTCTGCCCATCTTCCTTTTACTTCCTCAATGTATCTGCTGTTGGTGCCACCTACTATGCGCCGCAGCTCATCCATTGCCTAAAACAGCATTGTGCACAGTTCAACAGTTAACAATGCATTGAAATTCAGTACACAGATGGATACACAGTAACTCAAGTACAACAAACCAACATACATTTCGAACATCTTTGAAGCATGGATATGCCTCAAAGATTTTTGCAGGTCGGTCCTCTTCCTTTGTAACATCTGCATCAATGAAAGCCCGTCTGGCCTCAAACTCAAGGTCCAAAATTTGAGCAACATCATTTTGATTGGGTTTTGCATTGGGCTTATTGTACATGTTGCTCAATGTTCTGTAGTGCCTAGCCTGCATCTTCAGACTGTCCTGGCCCACTGAAATGACAAAAAACCAAGCCGAGACATTTCAATGTTAACACTTTAACAACAACACAGGGGAAATAAAGCGTGGTTAAAATACAATGCACTATTTTTTGGGAAACTTTAATCCAATTTCATGGATGACAGGCTGAGAGGTGTGCTGAGGTGGGCTTACCAAAAACATCCTTTGCAGGCGTGGTTTGATGCAGACGTGGCTGGTGACGCAGACGTGGTTGGTGAAGCAATCACAGTCGTGGGTGCGGAGCATGAGGCTGACTCGGATGGCAGCAGTGATGTTTTGGTGCCACTCTTTGGCTTCTTTCGCACAGAGGGGAGTGGTAGTGGGGATGCTTTTTTTTTTTTTAGAAATAATGAAAAAATTCTCAATACAATTATATGACAGGGCAAAATAGGCATATATAAACACAGTGCATGTCTAGCCATGAAATCTGGTTCAACAAATGTGGACAACTATAGTTTCATTACATGATTAAACATTTTTAGTCATAAACAAATTTGTATGACAGCCACCCTTTCATTTTTTTCCCACAATTTGCATACCTGCAGAGTTGTCCTCGCTGATGTCATCATTGCTCTCAAGAAGTATGGTATTATCACTCGAGTAGCTTGTGTCTGTCCAATCTGTCTCCATGTCCTGGTTGTCTGCGCTGAAGAGAGCTGTCTTGGCCGCTCCTCTTTGTGGTACGGAGCCCTGCCTCTTCCTTGGAGATCTCATATTCTGGAGTCGCTTGTACATTTTGGTGTAGATGGTCAGCTGTGGTGAAAGAATGTTAGATAAATTGTTTGTCTTGTTGTTGACCTGTCCACAGTTTTGGTTGAGAAAAATGAAAAATATTACTTACATATGGCATATTTGTGTCAGCATCACGTAACATAGGATAATAGTCGACAATCTTCTGTGACATGGCTCTCATTTCCAGTTTGGAGGGGTATCTTGCTTGTTTACCCATGGGACTAGCACGCAGGATTGCAACCATGCTAGTGATTGTGTTCCTTACAAGTCTGCAACATAGCTCCTTTGACATCTTGTAGTTCTTTTCCTTTCCATTGCAGAGCAATGCAAAGTACTGACTACGCACCATGTCTAACTCTGAATCTGTGTACACCACATACTGTGGAGGGTCTGGCATTTTCATTGTTTTCTCAGCAGATATGGGGGTGGAAGCTTGCGGCTGGCATGGTGGCATGGAGCTAGTTGAGGGCATAATCCCGCTTCCACTGCAAGTGCTGGCATCTTGGTCCGTGGTATTTTCACACTATTAGGATTATGTAGGATGAAAACAAAATGCATTAGGACCATTAAAATATGGTACAATTTAATTTTAATAACTATTATTTATTCCAATTTGTGTTTACATTTTGATTGATGAACTCCCAAAGTTTCTTTCTTCTGAGAAAATGTCCAGGACCAGGAAAAAGATCCTTCAGGTCTTCCCGGCTAAGGCCTTTCAAAGCCTCCTCATCAACACCGGCAGCTGTAATATGACAAATAAATACCTTAAGATGAAGCAATGCCAAGCTACAGTACCAAGCAACATAAAGAGGTGCCATTTATCTCTCCCTCTGAGCTCCAACACATTTGTAAACTGTTTAACTAGTTGTCTGTGCTATGAAGCCTCCTTAAAGTCAGCAAAAATAATCATAAGCCTATCTCACAAAGATAGAATCAGATAATGAATAGCAAATTTACTAATTTGGTTTTCTTTAGCTATCAGCTTTTATTATTATTCCTACAAACTACATGCCAAAAGCACCTATACATCAAATATAAACTTTATTTGTGACTTACCCTCCAAGACCGATACAGTGGCATCGTCAAAAATATCCATTCTGGATTCATCGGCTCCCCGACGAATTAGGCACAACACGTGGTAGGCTACCTAGCAAAAACACAGCCAAACAGAGCTCGTTAGTTAGCATGCAAAAGTGCACATGAGCTAACACCACCTAGCTTGCTAAGCAAGTACCCCGGTGAAAAACAATTGAAACGGTAACCGTCACAGCAACAATCTGCTCTAAAATATGATTTTGGCGACTAATATTAAAAGTTCAAAACCACAGTTTACTGACCTTGAGCTGCTGTTCCTTCACGAATGTAACGTGCCTCCTTCCGTTACTCAAGCGGGGAATTTTTTTTTTTTTTTTCTCAAGCGGGGAAATCACTTGGACGTAACGTAAATCCTGACGTCATTGAGGTCGGACAGTTGGAGGACATGAGCCGACATAAACTGAGGATGTAAACATTAGCTTGTTAATAAAAGATTTTTAAAACAAAATATTTACCATCTTAAAATTAATGAAATAACATATACTCGGAGAAATTTTGTGTTCAAATAATAAATACAAATGATAGCATGAGTGCCCCCTCCCCCCTCCCCCTCAGGGTCATCAGCCAGCGCGCAACAATATCGCCGAGCAAACCTGGCGCCAACGGTGCATCACAGACGGTTCGGCATCATGGCAGCGTGGAGGTGTATGATTTGTTTCGTCTTTGTTGCTCTAAGTCTTAAAGTCCTACTAAGCCACATTAATGCAAGCCACAGTCGCAGCCCGGATTTTTGGGTTTACTGTGGTATTGATGGATGTGAACAGGACTTCAGAGTTTTCAACTCCTTCTTTCGCCACATTAAACGGACGCACCTTCAGTATTTTCGGACTGGAAGCCCACCAAGTGGATGGAGTACGACGCCTTCTTCTCGCTCTTTGGGACAGGAAACATTTGGTGTGTCCGTTTTTGCCAGCTGTAGCACCCCTGCAGTGGACAGCACTGTGGCTGTCCCACCTGGTGCCTCTCTACCTGAACCGTCACAGCAGCCTGACGCTGTCGGCCGCCTTGAATCCGTAAGTCTCCACAGTTCCATTCGTTTTGACCTCTGAGGGCCTATCTCGCCAATTAATTTGCTCTCTGTGTGATGCTGACTTGTGTAAAGTGTTTTGTTTTATTTTATTTTATTTCCCACATACAATGGTGTATTCAAAGCCTGGCTTCCTTGAATCCATACCGGGAATGCACGCATTAATCAGGAGTAGGCTATCTTACCTTCTTTTTACA